>OX608080.1:24997071-25283632 GCA_951509765.1 Sphenella marginata | reverse complement strand
GCAGTCCCAACAGACGTGGGAAGCAAAAACACACCGATTCCACAATTCGAGGAATTATTTTAGTTCACGGATACGCAGAGGCATTTTTTCATCCGCATCTGGAAAAAAATGTCCATGAGTCATTGAAAAATCAACAACGCCTTAATTAAATATCACCATTTGAAGCGGGCATAGCACCTTTCACGGGCAGCACGCTGGCCACTTCCCTGAACTTATCAATACAATAAAAGGCATTTCAATTAAATTTGACCGCATTGAGCGGGAACTTGTTAAGTTTTGGAATTTTCGTATTGTCATCGCACCTACAGAAGTGTGAATTTTTATTTGAATTTGGCTATTTGCAGTGGAAAACCAGGACGTCCCTCACCCCACACAGTCCCTCCCGGGTTACGCCCATGTACTTGTTTTGTCGTCGGCTTGTGATAGGATGTTCCTTTCCTTTCCTTTCCTTTCCTTTCCTTTCCTTTCCTTTCCTTTCTATTCCTTTCCTTTCCTTTCCTTTCCTTTCCTTTCCTTTCCTTTCCTTTCCTTTCCTTTCCTTTCCTTTCCTTTCCTTTCCTTTCCTTTCCTTTCCTTTCCTTTCCTTTTGTTTCCTTTCCGTTCCTTTCCTTTTTCTGTTCCTTCCTTTCATTCAGCTTTCCCTTCACTCACCTTTCCTTTAACTCACCTTCCCTTTCACTCACCTTTCCTTTCACTCACATTTCCTTTCACTCATCTATTCCTTCACTCACATTTCCTTTCACTCACCTTCCCTTTTACTTACCTTTCCTTCCACTCAAATTTCCTTTCACTCGCCTTTCCCTTCACTCACCTTACCTTTCACTCACCTTACCTTTCACTAACCTTACCTTTCACTCACCCTTTCTTTTCACTCACCTTTCCTTTCACTCACTTTTGCTTTCACTCACCTTTGCTTTCACTCACCTTTCCGTTCACTCACCTTTCCTTTCACTCACCTTTCTTTTCACTCACCTTTCCTCTCACTTACCTTTCCTTAGAGCCTTTATAACCAGTATACCACTTTGGCCTTTATATATTAAGCAGATTCTGTTCTGAAAACAAATTAATTCAAAGAGATTGCTCAAAGAGCAAAGAATCGACCTTCACCTAAATCGTTCCCACTTGCTAACCACCCACTTTCCATCTAATTAACCCAGTTTATTGACACAAACTTACATTTACCCACAACAAAGCGCATTCAGTTTCACAGCTACTTCCGCCTCTCATCCGCTCACATTGTGTATCTCTTTCCTTCAGCAACTAAGCGCTTTAATTTTCAACTTAATCTTTGCTTAATTAAAGGATAAAATTGGTTTTCATGTCGCAATTGTTTAATTGTATGTAGCACAACTTTCAGAATCCTATAAAAAATTGAAAATTGGCTTAAAGGCACACACACAAATGAATAACACACCCAATTTGTGTCCTTCACCCTTTGACGTAGCAGCTAACTACGACTCATTTTTTATAACGAATTCTACAACTCCCACAGTGACTTCAAAATGTGTTAATGCTGCTGCAAATTGACGTCAGCGAGAGAAAAGTTGAAAGCACGAAAATGAAATAGAAATTGTAAAACCTAAAAGTAAATACGTAAGCGACATTTCAGTGCTGTCACATTTATATTACTTCAGTCGACAGTAGCGAGCTCTGTGTTAAAAGTTTCGCACACTTGGCTCTACAAATAGCAACCGAAGTCTTACCACGAAAACGTGTAACGGAATTAAAACAGTGTGTGCAAAGTATGTATGTGTGTAAGAAACAGCAATATTTGAGGAACACATAGTCGTACATATGATGTAAGTAGGTTAAGACCCCCTATGCGCTGCCAACCTCTCTAGACTCGCATGTTCTTTTGTTTGTTTTCTAGCAGGACAATGACTTTGTATGTATGGCACACTCAAAAAGGCGTGAAGGAAATTCGTTTGCTTTTATTCTTTCGTTGTTGTGGTTGATGTACGCAAGGGGGTCGAAAACAATAACTCGTTAAAACAAATATAACCACATCAAATGGAAACGAGTGTAAATACGTAAAAGACAAATAATATGTTTAGAAGGTGTGAGATTAGGGACGATGTTGTGATGTGGAAGTTAAAGGTAATGCGAGATTGTTTCTTTGCGGGCCTCTCCGCCAGAATTTCCTCATAAGTAGTTCAAGGGGATCGAGTTGGTAATTCTAAATATTTATTTCCGTGACCTGTTACTAGATTCCTCTTTTTTATTTATGTAGATCACACTGCGTCACCGAGTCTTTCGTTAAGAAATCATAGTCCCTGCCTGTTCCTAGAACTTCAGTTTAGAAGATACTACCTGTCAAACCGAGAAAGTCCGCAAAATATAACACTGCCTCGAGTTCAAGCAGTCCGTACCCCGAAGTTGCACTATGTAAAGATCCAGAGGTAACAGTTTGAGGATAAGTTGAAAGAACCGATCTTAACTTATAGAAGGTGATATTCTAGGAAAGTGCATCTTTCAAATGTGTAACCCTATATGTTGAATGCGTTCTAATTCTTTTTGTTCTACTTAATATTTGTATAGTAACTTTATGGGTATGTAAGTTGAAATCTGAAATGTTCTCGAATCAACAAAATGAAATTCAGAATGAATTGAGGTCACTGAATAGAGAATTTAGTATGAAGGAGGATGTAACAAAATGACAAGGCTTAATGTGTTTGGTCTACCAAGGGATGTGCCATGAAGCACAAAGCTTAAAGTGTTATCGATAAATGTGTTATCTCATTTTATTCACTAGTTACTCGCTGATATTCAAACGCAACTAATAAATATACAACAAACGATTTTTTTTTGTAATATGGCGTATTTTTTGAGTGTTCAGTAATATAAATAAACAAAAAAGTTTACTCTTCACTTTCGCACTTTTCACTCACTCTCTTGCATTACAAGTGAAATGCAAGAAATTTTTCGCTGCTAGAATTTATTGATTTTTTATCCACCAAGCGAAGTTGTCTAACGCAGTAAAACTTGATGATTCATAGTCAACTTTGTAGCTCGAATCTTTGTTCACTTGTGGCGAGTGTAATGTGCGTAAATATGAGCGAGTGGGTGTCGTCGCTGACGCATAAAACAACAACAATGTAAATCAAATGAGATTCTGCAAAAACGAAGTGAAAGAGGCTTTTTATTGAATGAAATTGTGAACTGTGATTGGAATGAACAAAGCGAAATGTGCGAATGATGATTTTATGAATGGAATAAAAATTCCTGAAGGATTTTTCAATGGATCAAGCACAATGATGCAGCTTTCTATAGCTTTTTATGCTTATTTGTGAAATCTTGGGACAACCAACAAATTACAAAAGATTGACATATTTGTTGTGGGGAATCAAAGCTGAAAGAGAGTTTAATAAAAGGAAAAATCAACAATCAATTTAGTTCTGACTTAACAAGAAAAATTAAAAAAGTTAACAAGTTTAAAAGACAGAGTCTGGTCAAATGGTATTTTTCGAGGTTATAACACAACAAATTTATTTTTTTGTAGATAGGTGGCAACTCTGGATTCCGATCCCATCGAGAAATATATTCTTTGAAATACGACATAAAATATTTTTCATTGGATTCTCAGTTTGCAAGTCGGATTAAATGTTTTTTTTATTTCAAATATATGGCAACGTTGTAGAATCCACTTCAGTGGCAACACTTAGCTATTAAGTCGTGGAATCTAGATCTACATACAAAGTGCTTTTCTCGTCAAGTTAAAATCTGAAAACTGTACTAAATATAATACCTACTTACGAAAAAAAAAAAAAAATATTAATGGGACGTGGCACCTCCAGTACTTACTTGATTTTACAGATCGAATATCTTTAAAAGGGTTTATATTAGGAACATGAAAATTGGTAAGAGATATAGGAAATGAATACTATAATCACGAGAAAACAAATGATAGTTATGGGAAAAAGGGGCAAGAAAGTTGGTACTACCCCAACCCCAGGTTGTGTTAGGACTTTGGTGGATTCTATCCCTAATGCGCGATTCTAATCTTACTCACTAGTCACTGTTATTATTCGGATGCCATTGTATATTTGAATAGTTTAATTTCTAGCACGAATTCACTTAAATTTGGCAATCGATCAAATGTTCGCATATAAAGTTTTTTAACTCAATTATTTTATACACCAAAATCCTTCCAATGGAGTAATTTCCACGCCACAGATGGAACCCATATACCAACCCGCTAACATACAACAAAAAGTGCAATATCCATTAAAACACCATGACAATTGATGTCTTAGTTGGTTAGCCAGCCATGTCTGGGTGGGCGATGTTTGAGAAGCGTCAAAAGCGGCATGGATTAGCTTGACTTAATGGACTCTTGTCCGGCAATTTTCTGTATGCGATATATCATTTTCCATTTTGCATGCCGCCTACAACAAAACTCATATTAAATATTTTATGTTGTGCATACTATGGTAAGCTTATAAACAAACATATATACACACACATTAAGTGCAGTTGTTGTTGCTTGGTGTAAGTAGTACGATTGCAGAGGTGAAGCACGACTAAGAGGCATCCGGAATGACTTTTATTTATTGTGGCTAGTCGCAAAGTTTTTTCCCGGGAATATATATATACATATACAAACACATGTGCATCAAGTATATACATATGTATGTGTTCGTGTTTAGAGTGGTATTAATAAATTAAAAGTGACACTTGATTACGTAGTAGTTTAATTTGATTGCCATCCTGTTGCACAAGTTAACACTGGCTCGTGCCCATGCCCGCACTAGCACCACAACCAGTTTCTATTTTTCCCAACGATATATTACTTAAGCATTTATTTTGCATACATTTACTTAGATATATAAAAATAATTGTACATTAGGATTTCCTACTAAACAGGCAGAGTTATTTATTAAAATTATAGAACTCGAAATGTTCCGATTTAAAATAGGACTCAGTGTATTATAATTTCTGAGGCACAGCTAAGCGTTGACGGGCTTTCTAGTTTATATCATAGTCGTTGTTTGACATGTATTTTATTAAAAGTATTTACTTAACTTAAAAAGGCATTCAAAATGTTGGTCAATCATGGTCACATTAAGCAAAGATGCCAGCTAAAATGAAATGTAAGAGGGTTGCCTATGGAAAAAAAATATAGTTGGTTAGTGGTGTGAAGAAATTTTTTCTGTTTTGCAAGGTCACTCTGTGTCAACTATTTTATTCACAAACCAAA
Source organism: Sphenella marginata (assembly GCA_951509765.1). Classification (NCBI taxonomy): domain Eukaryota; kingdom Metazoa; phylum Arthropoda; class Insecta; order Diptera; family Tephritidae; genus Sphenella; species Sphenella marginata. Next base: position 25,278,435 of record OX608080.1, on the reverse strand, counting down.
GCAAAGCTGTGGGAATAAGCGGAAAAGCCGAAGTCAAGTTTGAAGCGATATCAAAAGCAAGCCATAGACACATACCGTGATTTTAAAATCTTAGAATGGAGTTGTCGTCATGTTGACTATGACAGACTGCCAGTCTGTTGAGTGGAAGATCGACCTATTTCAAAGTACTTTTAAAAAACACCCTATATCCGAATTTTTTTCAAAAACATCATACATCAGTATTTCTTTCAATAACGCAAAATTCAATACAAAAACGTCCTATCTTAGCTGAAAATGTATAAAATTTTTGTTCCGATAAGGCAAACGAGTTTTAAAATAGGGTATTATTGAAAAAACAAAATCCGAGTTAGGGCGGTCTTTAAACAAATTCTGAAATAGGGCCGTTTTTTTTAGATATTTTCAAAAAGGGTGATCTTCCACTCAGCAGTTGAAATGATGTTTTTTTTAATCATGTTTAAGTAGATAAAACTCAATTTCTATAAAAAATTAGATCAATTCATTCTAATATACTAAAGCATGCAAGGACTATTACTTATAAAAAATTCATAGAATTACCAAATCTTGGAACCAAAACTGATCGTTTTTTAATTTAAAAATTTAAAGCGCCATTTTATATTAATTTTCTGAGCATTGAAAAGATATCAGGAAAACGCTGCTAGTTATTTCGAAAATCAAAACCTACCTGAATCACCGGTACACAGTACAGTTGCGGTAAAAACCTTAGTAGTACTCACATGGGGTCGTTTAGATCTTTGACCGCTCAACGTTCTACTAGTTTTATAAATACTTAGATTAACTTTAGCTAGGTTCCGTCAAAACTATTTTTGGCGCACAAATACAGTATCTAATGAAAGTGATTACCCACACATATTCAAAGCTTCCCATCTACTTTCTCGCACTACTAAGATTTTGAACGCCGCTGTACATAAGCGTATACAGTACATATGTCAATAACTTGAATTGAATAAAAAATGCCATTAATAACACCTGGTTGAAATCGCTCGTTGTTTAACAGCAACAAAACTGTCAATAACAATCGATATTCACACCCACAATGCGCTGTTGGTAGTTTTTGCGTTGAGTTCTGTTGAAATGACAATTTTTCTGTTGCTTTAATTTGATTGATTATAAATTCGATCATAGCGTTTAATTGAATAAACTATGGCGCAGCAGAGGAAATTTGAAGTGAGAAAACCTCGAATTATGCAAAATTCAACAACGTTGTGAACAAAATAAATAATAGGAAATAAAAATACGGAGCAGCACAAATAATAAAAAGCGAAACTAGAGTAAAATGAAATTCACAGTAATATGCTTTTTATTGTGTACTTAATACTTGGTTAAGAACCACACCCTTAACCAGATCTATTAAGTAATGATTAATAATCATAATGGCAACTGGTTTGATTTGTTTCTTGGAAAAGCATATTAATGATTGTTTTTGGGTTTTAATAATTACTTTAATGACAATTTTTTGTTTCTAAAAAAAAATAAGAATACTCAAAAAAAAAAATAATATCAGTTTGGATTATTTGATTACTTTTGATTGTATTATTTCAGACAAACATAAGCACATATGTACATGGACATGTGAATGAGCGATGAATAAAGTTCGTCTTTATACATATAACAAAAACAAATAATCTCTGAAGAGGAAGCCCCTATTTTCAAAAAAAAAAATTCCAAAAATTTTGATGTTTTCTTTTCCGGCATTGTACATCTCCAAAAATGTTCCCAAATTTATTTAAATTTTATACATATATGCACTTAGTAGCAACTATACGGCAAAACAATCAAAATTGATAAAAAAAAAACCAAAAAAAAAAGGAAAAAATTGAACGCAACAAATATTTTAAACAAACAATGAAAATTTTAAAAAACATTATAAAAGGAAACAAAAATAAAAAAACAAAAAAAAATAATCAAAATTAAATTAAAAAGCTAGAAAATAATCAACAAAAAATCTAAAAAATATGAAGTAATCAAAAATAATCAACAAAAAATCTAAAAAATATGAAATAATCAAAAGTAAACAACAAATAAAAACCAAAAAAAAAATAATAACAATCAAAAATAAAAAATAAAAAAATTAAAAATCAAATAAAAAGTAATCAATAATAAAATAAAAACCTTCAAAAATTAAATAAAAAACTATAAAAAAAAAAAATTTAAAAAATAGAAAATAGTCAACAAAAAAAAATAATAGGAAATCAAAAATATAGGAACAATACTACGCATTGCTCCCACACAATCGATTGTTCAGATAAATGGGTTTGGCCTATAAATTTTGGAGTTAAAAAGCTGGGAACATAAAATTATGCAAGTACTTCTTACATATTTAATGTTTGTAGTGAAAATCATCTAGGTTGGACCTACATAACTTATTATTAAATGTACTAACCGTGACGCGTATTCATGAAAGGTATAAAGAGTTCGGCACAGCCAGGTGTTCACTACGATCACTTAAATCTGCTGCTACTTACAAAACATATTTTTCTTTGCTGAATAAATCTAACATCTCTTTACTATGGATCACGGAATTACGTACAACTTTTTGTGCATTCAAAATAAAACAACAGCCAATCTTTCGCTTTCTAAACATGTCGTTGGGGTCAAAACAACCTGCCCAATGCACCAATGCCCAAACGAAAGACAAATGAAAAGACAAAGACCACGGAAGTGATTGTACGAGTAAAAATACGCAGCTGCACGCGAACAATTTCATGGCATGTGACCCAATTTGGGAACGTGCGCAAGCAGTAAAAGGCGCGCACGACACCAAACAAAAACGCGCGGCACAGAAAACAGCAGCAACAACTTGTAACTTGCAACATGCGCAACGAAGCAACAAAAAAAGTTGTAATTTTTAACAAGCGGCAAAGTGGCGACAGACCTTGCGACGACGTTGACAAAAAATCAAAAACACTAAAGCAAAGAGCTCCATAAAAAGTAAGCGTAGAAAAAGCACAAAAACAAAAGAGAAAAACAAAAAATCTCGTCGTCTCGTCGTTGGAAAGAATGAGAAAACTTCGGCAAACACCACGTGCAGTAAAGTTCAGCAGCAGAGATACAAACAATTCACAGCGGAGAGTGAGAAAACACCCAATAAAACTTAGAAAACATGAATGTTGCTAGCAACATGCTGCCATATGCGAATGTGTTGCCAGCAACAAGAGTCGAAACACGATTTGGGTCGCAACAGCTACGCAAAAACTTGAAAGTGAGAAGTGTAGCACAGTATTGTGTATTGTTGTTGTATTCCCACAATCAAATTTAGATATACCAACAACAATGCTCATGAAGTCAAGCATTAGAAAAAAAAAAACAACAACATTTTTTAAATAAGAAAAGCACAACTAAGGCACAAATGCACTTGCAGCTTACTGAAACGTCAAGACAGCGCGAACAATGAAAACACCACAAAATTGGGTAAAACTCTAATGACCAATCTTTGTTAAAAATGTGTACGTGCATAGATGCACGTATGTATGTATGTATGGGTTTGTGTAAGCATTATTACGTTGGCTGCCTTGGTGGGTGAATGAACTTTAAAAAATTCAACCAAAATAAAAATTCGAATGTTGCAATAACAAAGACGACAGAAGCTAAGTAGAAAAATACGACACACTGTGGGGCATGTGGACGAAAATGATGGATAAAATTTATAAGATTTAAAATTTCGAGAAAAACAGGGAAAACCTAGTTCAAAACAGTCCTGTTAAATAATCGTAATGATTGCCGGTTTTATTCATTTAATGATTGATTACCATTACTTTAAAACTTTAATGATTATTATGCAATTAACTAAAAAATAATCCAAAAAAAAAAATTATTTTCACAATCATTAAATCAAGTTTTTTTTTTTGATACATATTTGTTTTCGAATTTTTTTTTATTCTTTTAGGTTTTCTCCATTTTTTTTTATTTTTTTTAGGTTTTTTAGTTATGCTTAAATATTTTTTCCATTTTTTTTTCTTTCAGTTTTCTAGTTTTTTTTTTTTTTGTTTTCCTATTTTTTTTTTTGATATTTATGTTTTTGAATTTTATTTTATTCTTTAAAATTTTTTTTAAGTTTATTTAATTTTTCTTAAATCATTTTTCCATTTTTTTTTTAATTTATTTTTTAAATTTATTTATAAATTCTTTTGCTTTTTTTATTGTTTTTCTATTTATTTTTTTTTTGTTTTTCTATTTCTTGTTTTTTTTTGTTTTCCTGTTGTTTTTTTTGTTTTCCTGTTTTTTTTTTTTTGTTTTTCTATTTTTATATTTTTTTTGTTATTGTTATTTTTGATCTTTTTCAATTTTTGTTTAATCATAATAATGATTTTTCTTTTTGTTTTTCAATCGTATTCAAATTAATTTTCTTTAACACAATTAGAACAATCATTACTGTTTAAGCGACATACATACATAAGCTACTGTTATTTCATTCGTTTATTTTATTTGCATGGCATGCTATTGTAATTCGCAATCAGCTTATAAAATATTTCGAAGATATAGTTTATATTTTGGAAAGCCAAAGTGTGGTTTTTCATACCGAAAATGAGGAAGCCAATCGCGCCATGCCTCAGAGCCAACAGTGCTCGCCACCAATAATACATATATACTCTCTCGTTCTCCAAAGAACATTTTAGGCAAACATGGTCGTCAGAACCTGAGCCAAATGAATAAATACCTTTTGAGCAAAACGGTCACATAGCACCTGAGCCAAATAATAAAATAAAATAAAAAAATAATAAATTAAAAAACAACTCGCCTTCTCTAAAGCTTAAACAATTACCAATTTTAAAATTGGTCTAATCTATTGATTACTAACTACAAATCAAATTTAACAGGTCTGCTTGAAAATACAAATTAAAGACTTAAAGAGCCTTATATAAATATTAGAGACCTATAATCCCATTAAATGATTTATTAGTCAATAGGTAAGGTAAAAATCATATTAACAGTTATCATATAAAATCCCGATATTAGTTATGTTTTGGCTTACACTTACTCTTAAAGGTAGAAGGGACTTAAACCCGCTCAGTGGTCTCACAATGGGCCAGTCGATCTAAGTACGCCCCTCGGCAACCTTAACCTAACCTAACCTATTTTTGGCTGAGCTTGGTCTTTATAGTAAATTGCTGACCGAAGTTGTCGTAGAATTTATTTATTTCTTCTAAATATTTATTAGTAAAGAACAACGTAAATGGCAACGCTTAAAAGAACTTGAAGTGTACCAATCTAAAAAACTCATACAAATTGGTAGTCTTTTACGAGACAGAAGAGGATATGCAGAAAAATTAAAAAAAAAATTTGGTGATTTGGTTAGGTATTTTTAACAAAAATGTTTCTTAAATTATCACGTAAACTATTTTTCATATCATATCTTTTTTGTCTGGTGTTTGTTTCAAAAAGTTGGCAACCCTGCAAAAACAAACTACGTGGCAACACCCAAGTGAGAAAACTTAGCTTGTAACAGATAACCTTTCGATATTATTTCATAAAAATCTGCTAAATCGTTTAAGAAAGAATAGCGGATATACCAAAAATGTTTATATTGGGTATGCTATCCCGATATATTTTGGTTGAAACACACTAATATAATTTGAAATCCAAATGGGCATATCTTACTTGATTAATAATTGTTTTGAGGCATTTAATCATTTGTCCACATTTAATAAATTGAACTCCGTTCATCTACATACTTCTAATATTGATTCGTTACATTTCTTTTTTATTAAAAGTAACTATCCTATTTCAGTTATACTGCGTGAGAGAGATACGAGAGACGTATAATTTTTAGTTTGTATGAGACACCCCCTTTCCCCATTTCTCCATTTATTTTCCCAGGAAACCTCATTTTCTTATAAGAGCATCGCCTACATAGTCCTACGATTCAGAAGGACGCGCTGCAATCACTTTTTATTCAAATACTTCCATTAACTGGCCCACAGTGCGCCATACATTCAGTAGGAAATAAATTAAATGAGTATTTCGTAATAAAAGCAAACCAAACGAAACGAAACTCAAAAACCGAAAATCGAAAAGGCTAGCATACAGCAGTCAATATAAATCAAAAACGACGCAGCAACAACAATGCATGTGTGATGACATTAAAAGTAGAAATAAAAGATAAAATAAACAGCAAACTCGTTACGGCTAAGGCAAAATTATATTTAACCAAAAATAAGTACAAAACAATTGTTGTAAACGCGGTAAGAGATGGAAGCAATAAAAACTCTAAGCGCAGAAGCCACGAACAAAAAGATTGCTTTTTTACTAGGAAAAACTATTACAAAAATGATTTATGCACGTAGATTTTACGTAACATGGTTGCTGTAACCAAATAATAATAATACTCCTTCATCATGTAATATGTTTGTGCATATGTGCCACAAACTCGAAAAGACCGCAAACCTTTAATTTGGATTCCGAGAGGGAAGCGCAGGTTACTACGTAACTTTTATGACTTTGGACAGGAAGCCAGTTTTTAGCTATAAGATTGTGTTATATAAATAACTCATTGTTTCCATGTTAAATCATCAGATAGTTGGAACAGACTCTTTCCGAATCGAATGCTATTTTTATCTCGAATATAAATATAGTCAAAAAAAAAAATTACAAATTAAAATTTCGTGTAAACTTAAATTCGAAGTTTAATTATTTTTTAAGTAATTGAAACTTAGCTGAATTTTTAACAATGGTTTTTGCTGTTTTTTCAATATTTCGTTAACTGCTGTATTTAAAAAAAAATTGGCACTTTCCAAACATATACCAAATTTAAATAAAAAGAGAATACTTAAATGATTTTTTTTACTTGAATTGGATATAAAATCTTACAGCGAAAAAAAGTTTACTTCACTTAAATTTTTTTCATTAAACCGACTGTTAAAAGTATAAAAAAAAATATTGAGAAAAAAAATTTTTTATTTTGATATATCAAATTTTAATTTTTCAAAAGCCACAAAAATTCAAGTTCGCCATTAAATTTGTGATTTAATGTTTTTCTTCTACACCACTTTAATATATGCTAATTTTTTATAATTTTTTTAAAATATATTTTTAGTTTCGGCCAAACATTTTTTTTTTTTTTTTTTAATTTTCTTTCGAGTTCAATAAGTTTTTTTCACATTCCACTACATAGTACGTAAAAAAAGTTCAATTATCAACACTGAGTAGTATTGTTTTTAACTAATTGAATTCGAATAGAAAGTAAAAAAAAAAATATTTTTTCAATAAAAATCGTTACCCTTCTTAAAATGTTATGCTATCTTTACATTTATCGGAGGTATTAAACAGAAAAATTTGAGTCCAACAATTTATTGCCGAACTAAATTTTTTTTGTTAGATATTATCTAAAATTAAGAATTTTTAATTGGTTTTTAAAATATTTTTATCTGGCTCTCTCTCTTTAAAAGCGACGTTTTATTTTCAATACAGAAATTTCAGAAATTTAAAAAAATATATCTTAACAACAGGGGGAAATGGAAAGAAAAATTAATTTAAAAAAAATGTTCTTAATTTATTTGTCTGTGGCAGAACTTTGTTTTATGATAAAAAGAAATTCTCTACCAAATTTCATTCAAATCGTAAAAGGTCGGTTCTAACTATCTGGCGATTTGGCATGGAAAGCCATTGAAATATTATTTTAGTGAAGTCATTCTTTTTTTATAATTTATCGTGGATTTCGAGAGGAGTTTGAATTTAATTAAATAGGATTGAGAGTTATTTTTATGAAACTTCTCTACTGCCACTCAAATATCTTCTCTTTCAAACTTACTTTTTAATAGAAATAGAACTTTTTCTGGTCCGACTGGTCCATTGTGATACCACTGAGTGGGTCCCTTCTACCTTCAAAATTAGGTAAGTAGGTATGAAATTGTTAATACTCTTTCTTACTCATTTGTGATACACAAAAATAAAAACAAAGCAATGAGCACCTTTAAGTAGCTTTGAAAGTGAAACAAACAATGGAGTTGATGATAGAGAAAAGTGCCTATTTGTCACGAAGTAAAAAACAAATTCAGAGCAATTCGCATGCGCCACTTTTACGGACGCATGACGAGCTCAGCCGAAGTATACTACACAGAGCGTGTACCCTTTTCGTGGTTTTTGGGAATTCACAGCAACAAACACTGCGAAAAAATTAAATGAGATGTATGTATGTAATTGTGTGGCCATATCATGGATCCTACTTTCACCGCAAGTGTTCAATTTTCGGATTAACTTTTTAACGTTTGCATAAGCGGAGCTACATACTCACGGGACAATTTGCTGTTGTTTTTACTTGCAAACTAAAAATTAAGCGCAATTTCAGTTCACATGGGAAAATATAGTGATGATTTAAAATAATAGTAGAGGGGACTAAATCAGTATGTGGCAAAAACCTTACATGAAAGCCTTTAATAAATAATAATATACAGTTGCTAGCAAAATTTTAGTAGTACCCCACTGTAGCTTTGCATGTAATAAAATTGTTAGGAGTCGGTGTCTGTACATTGTTAAAGTAAAGAAAATGCATGCTTTATTAGAGTAATAGAAGTCAAATTCAAGGTTTTCAGAATTTTTGTCTGTCTGTCTATATGTTTGCACGCGCATCACTACAAACCCGATTTATAGAAATTAATTAAATCTTCTCCTATACATTGCTACATGTCCAACTTAAAATTTCGGACACTTTTTAAGACATGGAAATATTTTGTTTCTGCAATATACAGTGGTGGCAAGAAAAGTTGGCACAAAATATATTTTTTTTTACACATAGTGAAATTGGAACTGGCTGATGTCTGCCCGTAACATACTACCTACCACTTATAGATAGCCATCATCCAACTGTGGACTATTCCACCAACTCAGAATTAACCTAGCGCTAGGTCCCAATACCCAAACGAAACTAGTCAAGCAAATTATATCTTCTTCGCTAAACATTGGTATCGCGTAGAGGCCCATAAATCTTTCGAAGAACCTCAAAGACTCTTGAAGCTTAATTTTTGCTCGCTGAGAGAGGACTTTGCTATTGATAGAGTAGCTCTGCTCAATTTCTAAACTGACATTATTGTTGGTTTTCGCAACTGCTGCGTCATTTTTCTTTACGGTAATTATGTATGCACATAGCCACAGTCACGCAGCACACCGAAGAACTTTTAATTTATAGACATGCGATTTTTTCTGCTTTTTTTAATGTTTTTAATATCGCGACAATTCATATTTTGTTGCTGCACGGCATGTCAATTAAAATTAAATTACACAACAAAGTGCGCTTTCAATTAAATTAAATTAGTTAGAATGATATGAAATGTTGCTACGGATGGTTGTATGTGTACACGGCAAATTCCCTTGACAGTGAACAAATATGGCAAATAATTATGAAAAATTAGTCGAGTAAAATTTTAAAGAGCACAAGGCGTTCGACCTTTTACACTCTGCATTACGGAGCAAAAATTATGTTTAAAACGTGCGATCAAATTATTATTAACTTTTTATAAATAAAAAAATATTGTCATCTCGAGTTGAAAAAGTGTTAAATTCTGTCAACGAAAAAAAAAAATTATGTCAATTTAAAATTTCACTTTTTTTGTTTTTTAAAGTTTTTAATTTTATTTTTTTTTGAAAATTTCGGAAAGTACTTACATTAGGCCAAAAAAAATGATATATTTGATAAACTTAACACTACAAAAGTATTTTTTTTTTTTAATTATTTTTGGAAAATTTTGAATTTTTCAAAATTGATAAATGTATGTTTTTTATTCAATTTTGTTTATATATTTTCAGAATTTCATTTTTAAAATTTTGGGCAACATTTTATTTTTATTTAAAATTTTTTTTTTTAATTTTTTTAACTTCCCCATCGAGCTCAATTAGTATAAATATTTAGTTTTATTTTTACAAATTTGTTTTAACATTCCGCTATCACAAAAATATCTTGTTGTTATGAAACTGCATATTTTTGTATTTACCTAAATTCTATGTTTTTGAAAAAACAAGAGACGCCGTTCTAAAAATTGCATTCGATCTCAAGATAGATTCGAGGTAGTATAAGCAGAAAAATTTTAATCATTCGATTTTACCAAAGTTTAAAAACTTTGTTATTAATTCAGGAATGAGCACTCAGCATTGCTTTTTCAATTTCGGCAAAATTTTCCAATTTTTTTCAATAAGGTTACATTTTTTACAATTTTGTTTTTACATTAATCTACTACTTTTGCGTTTAACTAATTAAAGTCAACTTAAAAAAATATTTTGCACAAGGAAAATTCAAAAAACAAAATACGTCCTTCTGAAAAGATCATTTTGTTACATATATTGGAATTATAATGCAGAAAATTAAAAATAAGTCATATGTATTAAGGTAAATGTCCATAATTTCGTGGTAGTACGTTATTTCGTGGTATTTCGATATTTTCTTTCAAACAAGGAATTTGGCGAGTTTTTTTTAAAACTGAAAATTTCATAATAAAGATTAACTTTTCGGGTGTAATAATGGATATTTTGCAAATTTTTCAAAATTAAACCTATTAAATAACAAGCATTATAAAGTTGGAAGCTCATAAAATGAGCCTTTTGTAGGGAGGCCTCTTAAGGAAACTGTTAAGGAGACCAGTAGATTTTGTTAAGCCTGTAAAAATTGTATCTTTAAATTATTTTTTTTTATGATAATTTTTTTGGTTTTATTTAACATTTCTTAAACGTTTTTAGTACTGCAAAACTTATTTCAATAACTTTTCATTTACATTTTATTTAATATTTAAATACCACGAAATTAGGGACACATGTTTTTTGTGATGTACCTAATTTCGTGGTACCCACGAAATTAGGGGAATATAATACTTTATGTTTTCCTTATTTTCTTTCACATTTCATAGGATACCCTATTATTTTAAGTATTTTAATTATTAAATAGACCCCTGAGGAAGATTTTGACGTAATTTCGTGGTACACTTTTATTAACCCATTCGTCAATATTTTAATCGAAAAGCTCTGCGAAGCACAACATTTTAACGAAATAATGGCATTATAGAACTTTTGTTTATTCAATAAATTTTGATTTAATTTAAAAAAATATGTCAAGATTTATACTTTTTTGCTTTTGTTATGAATGAATAGCGATAATAAACAAAAAAATTTAAATATAAAACTCATATTACCGCTTAAAGCGATACCACGAAATTACCTACATCAATTTTATCGCATGCCCCTAATTTCGTGGTATACTGCGCATTTAGATACATTGTTAACAAGAAACCAAAAAATTAAAAAAAAGAATAAAAAACCAAATTAAATTTAAAAAAAATAAAAATTAAAAAAATACAAATAAATTAAAAATATACCAAAAAAAATAAAAAAAAAAAACATTTTTTGAAATAATAAAAAATAATAAGCTACATCAATTATTGAACTAATTTTTTTTATTGTTTATTTTTGTTTTAAAACTATTTTTTTTTAATTATTTATTTTGTTTAAAAATAAAAAAAACTTAAAAGACCAAAAAAACACAAAAATTAAAAAAAAACATTTTTAGTAATAATAAATAAAAGAAATTTTGAGAAAAGTAACAAATTACATCAGTTAAATAAATTTTTTTTTATTGGTTTTTTTTTTATTTTTTTCAATCGCAATCAATTACTAATTGCCTTTTCTCAAAAACCAATTGAAGTAATCATTAACAATTAAAAAATCCGTCTAATCAATTGATTACTAAGTACTAAACAAATTAATACTTGGTCTTAAAACGCTTTCTTTTCATAAATACAATAACAATAAAAAAATTATTTAAAATTTGAAATTTTTGAACATAAATTTTAATTAATAAATTTTAGGAATTTGCGTTTAAAATAACTTTCATTTTCCATAAAATTAGAGTTTAACCAAATACCACGAAATTAGGGACACTTTACCACGAAGTTAGGTACATCAGAAAATTTTTGCCACGAAATTAGGGACATTTGAGGTACTCACACATTTTTATTTATATAAAATAAAACATTTGTTAGTTTTGTTTGAAATTAAATGGAAAGCTATCTTAATAGATCAACTCAATGGGAAAAATTTACTTTTTTAGTTTTCCTTCATCCGTTTTTACGCAAGAGAGGTAGAAAGTCAGAAAATTCCTTAGTACCACGAAATTATGGACATTTACCTTACCAAAATTGAAAACTTCCAAAATTAGATGTTTAAAATTTTGCATTTACAATCTGGTTACAAGATTGGAGAAAAAATTACTAACTCCAAGCTAGCCACCGGTTTGCAACTGCGCCATCTACTGAGCAGACGCTCACCGAGAAACGAGTGGGCTATAACTTAAACTACTTGACAAGCTAAACCACCACACCCCATAACACTCATATATGCGTACAGATCGTACAGCTCATCGTTACCTGGACCATATACGATTCAATAAACATTGCTCTCGAATGCTCCAAGGGCCGTCTGATCTTTCGTGGTCCATAACCTCTGAAACATAAATCAGGACAGGTTTAACCGGAGGGTTTTGGAAAGTGATATTTGGTTGTCGAGAGAGGACTTTATTTCTTGATTGCCTAAAATAGCACTGATTGGGCGCAGTTCCCACAAAGAAGGTAAAAATTATGAAGCATTTAAATATCGGTTACAATTTTAACTGCTCCGATAAATAGCTGAGTTATCGATAAACATCTTGAAAAATCTCTGAAAGAAACTTACCCACTACTAAGATTAGTACTTCAAATCGTTCAATAAATAACTACCTGAAAAGAAAGTATAAAATATTATTTGCAAGCTGTGATTTTTTCTTTAAAACAGAAATATAAAAACTAGTTCATTACTAGAAAGTTGGTATAACGCGATTTAATTTTGCAAGTTTAGTTCAAAATTTTCCTTAGACAGAAATGATAATAATCCCCAGATATGCTGGCTTTCGTGGGAACTTTTTCGCATAATTTTAATATTCATAATTAATAGTACCTTACATACATATGTAATACAGCTTTACTGAAGTAGAAATACAACACTTTCAAATATCTCAGTTAGAAATACATATTGAAACAATTATACGTGTAATGTGGTGAGACAAATTGCTTGCAAGCGAATAATTGAATGCAATTAATTTCTAACTTATTTGCATTGCAGTTGAACAAAGTAATTAAAGCCAATTCAAGAATCTTTAGACAGTGGCAGATGTTTTTTATATTTATCGATTTTAATTATGTATGTAAATGCTTGAAAGTGAAACGTTCGTCCGTCAAAAATAGACGTCATTTTCAAACGGTAAGGCAAGATCTCGAGCCGTTATCAGTAAGAACTTTTCGAGTTTTGGCTTATATCAGAAGAGTTAACAGCAGAAAGCAACCCCAGAGCTTTGCTGTTACACTGAAGTTTTCGCTCTGAAAGCGCAGCAATTTTCCAGAAATACGTAGCGAGTAACAGAGAAGCTTAATTAGAAAAGGAACGATTAGAACAGTTGCCAATGAGTAGTAGAAGAGTAACGAAATGGTAGGGAACAGAACTACCTGGACACTAAGCAGGTATAGAACACTGGGCACAGAAATGAATTCTCTGACGCGGCCTGAGTAACAAAATCGTAACTAAACGTTTCAGTAAATGTAACATAGCCGCATGTGTAGAGACGAAACTAATAATAACGTTTTCTGCTGATGAGTTTTTATTTATAATTATATATGCTCAAATATTCGAGGCTTCATGAAAAGACCTGTTTTTACACATGCACGTTTTGTTACAGTTTCCTATATGCCACGTTACGGTTACATTTGTGGGCTGTTTCTGCTGCATGTGTTACAACTTCCTGATTTGTGACGACGGCTGATTCGAAAACAACCAGTTCCAGAAAATATTCCAAAAAGGCACAATCCATTATTTATTTAATACCTACATATGTATATTATATCTTAGGTAGAGATATGACGTGGTGTTTTATTAATTTTTGTGCCCACAATGAAACTCGGTTGGTGAAAAGAACAGCCCGAACATGGTTTAAGAATGGAGTATTCACAATAACAGCGCTCCAATCGCGGTTTATGATCAATTTAAAAAACTGTTTCACCAAACATACAAATCCTGTCAGTTAATTGGCAAATCACTGTGGATTATTCGTACCGACTCTGAAGATATAGTAGGAACATTGGGTCAATATAAAAATAATTTTTTCAAAACTAGACGAGTCCACGAAAATTATCGTTAAAAATTATAAAAGTGATTAAAAAATTTATTTTTTTATAAAGTAGAAATGTTTTTCACCCACCCTCGTGCCTATGTACATATATATGTATTTCAGAAGAGCTTATTATGCAATTAAGTATTTTATTTTTCGGCGCACGTAATCGCATTTTGGCTAAACAATTGTACGTAGTCTGTTGACACACCCACAAAATCACAGATAACAAATTAAGCGAGAAGCAAATAAATTCAAATACAAATCACAATCAAAAGGGCGGTTCAATGGACCATAACATAGGCAAAAGCCGAGTAAATATAGCTTAATTAAGCTCAATTACGTTTCTTTGAGAATATCTGCGTATTTAGAAATACAGGGTCGGCTGCCGAAATACGAGTATGGAGTAGGTACACTGATAAATTTGTTGTTGATTTCTCGCTAAATGTTGCGAGAAGTAAAATTGAGATTATGATATGAGGAGTTCGAACTCTTAGCTTCTAGATAGAAATTTTTAAGTTGGACAAGGGTGGACAAACGTTTTAGTCAAATTAAGCAACAAAGAAAAAAAGCATTTTTTTATTTAAAAAAAAAAAAACATTTTTCAAAAAACTTTTGAACAAGGGAGAACAAACAAAACTTTTTAATGGACAAACAATGATTTAGTTAAATAAAAAACAAACTTTTGATTTATTTAAAAAAACTATTTTTTTTTTTTTCAATTACTTTGAAAAAAAGGGGGACAACAAAAACTTTTCCTAGAGAAACCTGGACAAACGATTTAGCCAAAAAAAGCAAACCCCAATTTTTTTTTTTTTAGAAAAAACATTTTTTTAAATCTCGTTTGGAACAAAAGTTTTTCCTGGACAAACATGAACAAACGTTGGGCAAACAACTGTGAACAAACCAAACTTTTTCCTGGACAAACCTGAAAAAACGTTGGGCAAACGATTTAGTCAAATTAGGCAAACATAAACCGTTTGAACAAACAATTTCCTTGATTTTTTAGAAAAAACTTTTGAGCAAAGGGTTGACAAACAAAACTTTTTCCTGGGCAAACATGGGCAAACGAATAGTGTGTCGTTTTTTTTTATTTACTCCAGTTTGAAGGTGCCAACTTCGGCGAGCCTGTGTTCTGACATAGACAGCTTATTGGAAGCTCAACCTAGTTTGCTTTGCGGTATCTATTTTTTGTTGTAGGTATCAAGTCAAGTTACGCTTCAATAAGTTACACCAAAGCTTTTTGAAACTATTTAAAGTTATTAGCTTGAGTGTTATCTTCTCTGACACATTTCATTATCATTTTTTTTAATTTTCCTATAGTTTTTGTTGGTTCGCTAAGAAACTAGCAAAATTTTGCATACAAACACGTAGTAAATATTTTCATGCCTGAAAACGCGCATAAAAGCACGTGATGCGGTCGCAGTCGCCACTGACAACGACTCAATCAACGACAAGCAACAACAACAACTAAACTATAACGATTCAATACGACAGCACATAATAATAACCGGCACCTACCAGCCAGACACTCAGTCAATCGAGCCGCTAGACCGGCAAACAGACGTTTGGAAAAAGCTTTTGTGCAGCGAATGTGTGTGTGCGTGTATGTGTGGCGCCTCGGCGACAATTGGGTATACAATTTCAATGGAATTTCAAGCAAGTGCAAATCGATGGCAATGAATGTCTTAACTGAATTGTTGGCAAACTTGTAGGTGGCTTTGATAAAATTGGTTGGGTGACAATCTAAACGAAATAGCTATCGGCATGTGACTCACTCATACGCGATTGATGACACAGCTTGCAAAAATTAGTTGTTGTCATAAAGAGTAGAAGTGAGTATGTGAGAACTCGTTCTACAAAACTCCAGATAAATTTTAAGGTGTTGGAAATTGAAAGAAATAACTGGTTATTAATTGTATAATGTGCATGTGCATTAGGGTGATGCGCTCTTAGACATTTAGAGATAGCATATATGTATGTGCATTAGGGTGGGATTTTTTTTGCAAAGTGTTGCTTAGAATACCTAGGGAGGGAATTGTAATTTTTCTCCAAATATCAATTTTTCCATAAAATCGGATATAATAATTAAAACCAATTATTATTGTTCACTGGTCTCGAGCTTGCAAATTTTACAAATATATGTAAATAGAAAGACTGTAAAAACCAGAAACAAGATGGAATTTCTAGTTAAAAAAAAAGTTTTTAGCGACTTAATATTTTGAGGTCAATAATTCGCAGGATCCAACCAATAAGAAATCCCTAATAGAAAAGTATCGATTTCATCAGCAGCAGGGAATCGTAGATGGCTTAGGTGGCTTCTGTAGCCGTCATTTCATATGTCTACCAGATCTCCAAGAACCTCGATTAGAAGTGTTAAACTTGTAATTCGCACGGCTGACTGGATGGCTAATATTTTTTCCAGCCCCTCGGCTGTGTTAGGCAACCCTCTAAAGCATTACTGCCAGCTATCGAAAATTGCAAGAAAATTGAAATGGAAGTTGGGCCTTTTACTTCTAGGAGCTATAACGAGCTGAATTATTATCATCATTAACTAACTAAGAAATGCAGTGTCATATGACCTTATCTTATCTTGTGATAAGAAATCAATGGTAGGCAAGTAAGCATAACTGTTACAGCTACTGACAAGCAACTGCGTTTAAAAATTAAATTAATTAAATTTTGAAATAATAGTTTAGCAGGGTGTAAAACTGCAAAAATATATAACTATCAAAGTCCCAACGAAAGCTCATGGAGAAGAGTTTGCAGACAAAAATACAAGTTTATAGATAACTTATTGTTCATTTTCAAGAATTCTCTATAGTAGCTAAGAGGTCTTGAATTGGCTTAAGTCATAGTAAGAGTACTCAGCAGATAAAGATCCGTACTACATCGTAATACATCGTTCCTTCAATGCACTTTTCATTTAACCTTTCTCAAATAGTTAATGTGAAATTTATTACTAATCTCGTTAAATCTACAACACAAATAGTCAAGTGCACTAAATCGGTGCCATTTGTGCGACTAAAATTTCAACGGTTATAAATATATTTGTGCACAGTGAACGGATACACTGCGATAGCACCAGCTAAATGTTTTTCTAGATTAGTTTTAATGAGTTAATAAAATAAATGAACACAACAAATATAACAATACATTTTCGCAGTTAGAAATTGCAGCTGGCGAGAGCGCTCAAAACTTTACGTAATAAACAACGGGAACATATGTGCCTAGAATAAATTGACTTAAAGCTCCGGCTGAATGAATATATGACTATGTATGTAAATGGAAAATTAAGACAATAAATAAATTGGAATTTTGAAAGAAAAGTATGAGCCTTAAAAATAGTGGATAGACTGCGGACAGCTTTTTCTGTGATACCAAGGTATTTATCTTCAAAAAAAGTTTCGCGGGGATGGAATTCGTACGATCGCTCCTAACATGCATGCTTCAATACTGGAATTTTATTTGTAGGAAGCAGTCTTGAAAAGGTAATGTCTAAGAAAGGACTGAAGGTTAGACAGATTGACACTGAAGTGGTCACCGGCCGGCCTAAAAAGTGGACCGCTAACTACCTTAATAGTTGGCAAGCAATAAATATTGGATGAAGATGCGTTACCTAGAGATGAGGAAGCATCTCGGTGAGCAGTTCGATGAGATTCGCCACCATATAACCTATCCATTTGATCTGCGTAACCACAGTCGAGCTCTTCATAACCTCCACACCGAGTCGGTAGATAGAATCCTCATATTTCGGTCTGTGAACCACATAACTGATATCCAGCCACATTATACTGCTACTGTCCCCTTGCTAGTTAAAGTATCAACACACTCTCGGGAGAGGCACCTCATTTGGGACAGTGTGCCGGATAATTGCGACACGGATGGTTGGAATCTAGAAGAAAAGTTTGGAGGAAGTTTAGCTTGAACGACAAACTCCAACTGGCTGATTAGTACAGTGGCTCTCAAACAAAAGACGTCGCAATCAGGGAAGTGCTACCATGACTATAAAGTTTAGTCGAGCAGATGTTGAGGCGCTGCGCTCCAAAGTGGTGCGGTCAAGTATGCTTTGGTAAAGCTGACCTCCCGAGCGATTATCTTGACCTGTTTTAGAATAAGGAGCATCTGTACATTCTCTGAAGAAGATAAGCCACTACTAGTCAGGTCAACAGGCTCCGGCCAAACGTTACCTCTTGCCGGATGTGCTATGTGTCTGGCAGGCAATCCCAGCAACCCAAAAGCATACGCGGTGCTTCTGAACATTTTGGAAAACCCGTGCAACTGTGACTACCTTGAGTACGCCTAAAAGGATGAAAGAAGTTTGAGCTTCACTGTAACACATCGCAACCCACGCATTCCTAGGGACACATCTGAGCACTTTGCGAGATATGCATATTCTAGGATTCGGTTGTATACATTTTTAATAGCTACCCAATTATGTGAACGCATAGATACTTTCAAACATATGCTCACATTGAGTTATGCTTATGGTTGACCAATTATATGGTAGATAACAGACAATCTGCTCTTGCATTCTCATAAATTCTAATCAAATTAAACAAATCAAATAGGAGCAGAGCTATGACAATTGCGCTGGTAACACTGCAGTGAATATGCACACAGCTGGGGATTCAACAAAACGGGAGAAATACAAAGGCATAATAAAATAGCGCATGTGCAAATTGTCTGCTAGCAAAAAGTAAAACGCAAATAATGGCAAGTCGAATGACTCAAAGAGAAGCTCTACTCAATGGTTGGACCACAGTAGCCACAACTGCGACAACAAACAAGTGACAATTGGCAGCTTCCTGTAGCGCGCAGATTCGCGCTCAAAATCGCATTATGCGACAGACGTCAACGCGCTTTGTCGAAACATTAAAGGAAGTAGAGTAACGAAAACAAAAAATGAAAAAAGAAAAACGCGTTTAATAAAAATTTATATGACAATGATGCGAGCACGCAAACACGCACCGAGGCAACAACAATGAAATGAGCTTAATTTTATTTCTTTATTATTTCATTTCATTTTATTACACGGCTTTAGGTTTTGCACTCGTTGACGCGTTCGAAATTTTTTTTTTCGGTATTCTTAAGCGTTGAATCGAATAAGTAAACAATGTGAATCGACACAAAGAATGTGCAAAAAAATTTAAATAAACAAGTGAGGATATGGAAGTTCGGGTGATACCCAACAAAATATGCCTAGTTGCGATCTATATGAACCGATAAATTTGGTTTACGGCTTTAGCAACGTAGAAAAAAATCATTTAAATCTTCAAAAGATTTTTTTTCATTACTTCAAGAGTTATCTACCTTCCGTTCTGCATGTCAGTTATCGAGAGAGAACTGTGCTTTAAAATTGCTAATCAGCCCAGCACTTGTTTGTAAAAGAGATTATCTATCCGAATAAACTCAAAATCGTCAGCAGTCAATAGATATATACTTTTATTCTAAGTCCTAACCTTTACCAATCCTGCATCTATGTATATAATTTTTCGAAATCGTCTATAACAAAAAGAAATAAGCACAACTGGTTATAAAAACCCGAAAAATGCCAAGCAAAACAAAAAATGATTTATTTTCACTAGCATTCCCCTCGCTGTTACGTCTCATTGCGCTTGATTAACCTCTTTTTAGGTGAGCGGCCGATTAACGCTGCAAGGATGAGAGGAGCAGAACAAAAAATTACCTACATATTCGGTGAGTAGTCAACAAATACGAGAGATGGCGCGAAAGATGGTGAAGGGGAGAAGGTGTTGAATATGGTTGTCATTGTCAAATCACAGTACACAATGAAAGCTGCTGAATGGAAATCTTTTGAAAACTGAACACTTCTAGCTTGTACCGGAATGTTGTTTGGTAATGGAAGATGTCGAAATGGGTACAGTTAAGGGTGGCAGAATCGAGAACTTTGCCAAAAAACAACAAATGCAAATGAATATTTTTCAAAATAAGTGAATTTTGTGAACAATAACAAAACCCACAAAGAAGCTTCACACGTTCTAAGCACATAAAAGGAATTTTTAAGTACCCTTATAGTATTTATGTAACTTTAAAATAATTTAAGGGCGTCCTTATGTAAGTCTAGAATATAGCAATCTAATTTTTGCTGAAGCTATTTTTTTGGTTTCCTCAGAAATAGCACATAATTCAAATTTAATTTCAAAACCTATCGTTTCCAGCTGGACGTTCAACTAGAGCCCCCACTTTTAAGGTTTTAAAAAAAGTTCTTAAAAATTAAGCACAAAATTTTTAATTTGAGCACATAGTTCCTTGCCTGTCAAATTGGTCCAGCTCGTAGACTTTACTAACAGAAATCAAATTTCTATCATACTTTCTCAATTTCCTATTCCTAATTTTGAGCCTGTTCAACTTCTTCTTTCTATCCCTGTTTTTTTTCGTCGTTATTGATAATTTTTCAATTCGCCAGTCTATCATAAATAGTCGCCTGAGTGGAAGATTATTCTCTTTAAATATTTTTTCAAAAACGCCCTATCTGAACGAAAATCCAATTCCGGCAGACATTGTCCTGCACAAAAACACACTCCGCATCTGAAAAAATTTACTTCTTGCCCGCTTATCTATACTTTCCAATTCAAAGCTCCATTCTCCACTTCTTCCATATCGTCGTTTTCCTAATCCACTTCCAATCCCTATCGCTATTATTCTACGGTCACCCCTGGTCCATATTTTAATCGATATCTCGGAATAGTATTCACACATGGACCTGAAGACGGCTCCTTAAATCCTCATTAACGCCTTTCATTTCGTACATATATCACTCTGTTTTAAAAAAAATTTACTTCTTCCCTGTTTTATCTATACTTTTCTATTTTCCGCTCCATCTTGCTCTTCTTCCATATCCCATTCTTCCTATTCCACTTTCAATCCTTATCATTATGTCTATCCCTATCACTACAACTTCATATAAACAAGTTCCGTTGCCCGTTCCTTGTCACGCCTACTTCTTCCTTTCACCCCTTTTTTCTTGAGGTGTTAGAAATGGTTCACATTTATTATATTACCAATATTCAATATCCTGCCATAAATACTTCCAGAGATATGCAGTTGGAAACGGCTGGTTTGTATGCAAGGTGCCACATCCACTTCTCTCTTCCAACACTAAAGTAGATAAATCCTATCCTTAGACCTACCGAATGTATATGGGTGTTTCCACGGTCGCGAACAGTACGTTCGTACGCTTTTATGGGCCAAAAAACAAAGTAAACATACGTTTTTGTTTTTTTTTTTTTGGTACTTCGATAGCATTTTGGAAGGTCAATTTTAGGTGTAAGAGGCAGGTTTGTTCGATTTTTAGTTTAGACTGTGGGGGCAATAAACATGTGGTCGCGAACGTACGAAAAATGGAAGTGACTTTTTTGTGCAACTGGAAAAATCAAAACTCAGCGAAATGGAATGGATTTTTTCAAAATGGTTGATAACATATTGAAGTGGCATAAAGTGACTTTCTTTTCGTTTATTTCGCTTTAAAATATCTTCAGTACATTTTTATATATACGCTTAAATACCGGTCGCGAACGTACGGGTCGCGAACGTACGATTTTTCCATACACTTTCTTTTCCTATTTTCGGCATAATGTTTTACAAATTATATGAATCGGAACACTTAATTCACAAGTTTAAATCTTATATGTTGTATTTATAAAGAAAGGAAGATAGCATAAATTATTAGACTCTACTGAAATCCCGCGCTCACACCGAAAGACTCGAAAGTGGCTTGCATAACATAAAGTATACTCACTTTAATGTATGGTTGGAAAATTTATGAATAACTTCATTAAAATTATTCAAAACCCTATGATCCATTATTAACCATGCAAAAAAAGTATATTAACAACCTCTTTTTTCTTGCTTCAGTTTTTGGTAGGAAAAAATATATCAAAATGCAAAACGGTCGCGAACGTACGCAACTTTGAGAATTAAAAAAAAAGGTTTGGTAAACCCTTCAAGAGAAGTAGTTCTGGTTTTCAATTAAGTGCACTAAACCGGCTTTAGAAATGTAGTTCTATACATTTCCTTACACTCCTTGAGAAGTGGTAACAAAAAATGTAATTTTTTGGTCGCGAACGTACGATCCAGGCAGAGGTAAAAGTTTCAATAAAAATTTACAGTTAAGACATCGTCGTTCACTCTTCTTTCATTTTGAGGGTCTTAACTGATATTCATGGGGGTATTTTGTTGCAAAAAAGGATCGCTAGTATAAGTCGAACATGTGAAAAAATTGAAAAGAAACAGGCCTCTAAAACTGGCTGGAAATGAAAAAAAAAATTTTTCATGTTTCAAGCCAAATTTTTCATAAAAAAAATTTAAATCAACTTCCAAAGCTTTATATTTATAAAAATTTGGGTAATTTTGTATAACAGGGTTAAACAAGAATTTATTTTTATTAACATTTAAAATTTTTGCTCTGGTTGACGATTCTACGGAAATGCTCATATGCGAAATTCGATTGAAGTCGGTTAAGCCGCTTCGGAGTCGTATGGCAACAACCACTGTGACACGATAAAATTCTAGGATTTTGGCAATGTCATCGCAAACACCACCATTTTGAAACACAATAAATTTCGCAACCCCATAGAGTTTTAGATTAGAACATCCAAAATTGTTTGCGGTCCAACATAATTAAGCTTATACATACATGAGTCGGGTTTCAAACGTTGCATACCTGAAAAGAAAAAATAGAGAATTACTTAGTAAAAAGGATTACAATTGTGTTTATGATATGCATTTATATCAAGAAAGCTTTAAATTATAGTTTCCATAGATAACAGAACGAAGGGAAGTACTCATTTTAAGGGAATTTTTTGATACTAAGTTGCTCTCAAGACAAAAGATAACCACACAAAAACGATATAAACGAATCAAAATATGTAGAGCCTATAAGCCGCACAGATAAAACTCGCAAATTGACGGTAGAATAAGTTATATTATAGTAAGCCTTATGGTCTTACAAAATCAGTCTTATGAAAGGTGCAAATTTTTGTGCCCGCAATATCGAATGTCCGCCTACCGTACATCACATTAATTCCAACATTGTCCGGAACACACCAGAACGATTCATGTAAATACTTTTGTTGATAAAAGATTCATGAATTAGCATACAACAATGAAAGCGAATCAAAGAATTTGCTAAAAGATCATGCGATCAACTCAAGTATGACAACGTAGAGATATGAACTTAAAAGAATTTCCAAAAGTAAAAAAAGGAGAACCTACAAAAGCACTACAGAACAATATATTTATAAGCAGATATTAAATGAGATATTTAAATAGCTAGACATAGTCTCGTAGCACAAACAAAGAAAGCATTGTACGCAATACGAATAAGTGATTTAAACAGAGGAAGAGACCATGCTCAAGCAAACAATTGAATATAGAATTTTTGTCGCAGAGGCTGTCCGGCTAAGCGCGTCATATCGAATAGCTCCTTGTGTGTCATACAATAATGATTATGCACGACATTCCGTTCTCATACTTAACATGCATAAGAATAATAATTTCAATTAATTGATGATTAAAAATAAAATGCGATCTATTAATAAATATTTATTTTTATCGACCAAAAAAGAAAACAAAATTAATTAAAAATATTGTTTGTATGCGCACGAATCTACGCCTTACAGAATTTACAGAACCCGCAGGAAAAACAATCTTCGTAGGTACCTTTTGTTGGTGTTTCTGAGTATTATTCTACAAAGGCGCATGTAGTGCATTAAAATTTAATTAAGTTCGGTCAAAGCGAAAACTGACTGTCTTCGGCTTCGTTCTATTGTAATCGAAATTATTAGCAGCACAAAAAAACAAAGG
Organism: Sphenella marginata; assembly: GCA_951509765.1. NCBI lineage: Eukaryota > Metazoa > Arthropoda > Insecta > Diptera > Tephritidae > Sphenella > Sphenella marginata. The sequence goes on along the minus strand of OX608080.1, from coordinate 25,254,479 downwards.
TCTATAGATACTTTTTGCATACCAACTACAATAATCAAGTGTAGTGAGTGACAACCCGAAACTTCTCCTAATCGTAGCTGCACAAACCCTGCAGTCAACCCAACTAAAATGTAAGTTACATGGACTAGTGTGAGTCCCTATGAAACAAGTCAGCCACTTGTCTATTTTGCATATAAACAACAAATATTTTTGACATGGGAAGGTCTTAAAAGTGTAAATACCCACATGGGAGAGGCCCCTAGTACTGCAACAGAAATATTAAAATAAAAGGCACAATATCTAACCCCACTCTGGGATCTTCCTTACTATACCTAACTATAACATTTTGTTGTTAAAAGTGTTTATCTTCTTCGGACTAGTTTGATCTCAACCATAGATTCCCACTCTAAACTAGTATTTTGTTTAAGTAGTCTACTATGTCATTGTGGGGTAAAAGCAATTCGTGTTAGTGTTGCATGACATATTTTTAGAATTTTTAGAAGTTATTATATTTGGAAAATCGTCACGTAGGCCACTAATCATTCGTGTAAATATGTAAAATAGAGACGGAATGGAAAAAAGTTCAAAAAATGGTGTAAGTGTCGAACGGTCAAACCCACAACTGCATTTGGAGTGTTGGAAAAGCATGGATGTAAAAATAGTAGAGAATCTTGTGCTCTGTGAAGAACAACCTAATTGAGCATACTTAAATAGAAGAACTTGAAGTTGTATTTTTGATATCATTTTATGTCTAATTTGGTGCTTTTCAAATTTCTAAAAGGTGGCAACCTTGTTAATTTTAAAAATATTTACACAGGTGGCAACCCTGTAAAAATATACAAACCGATATTTTTTGTTGAAAGACATTCTCACCGCTAAATGGAAGAGCACTCTATCTTAGAATATTTTTCACCACTAATATTTTAATATTCCAGGGCGGCGGCCGTGGTGTGGTGGTAGTGTTGCCGGCCTACCACAACGAAGGTCCAAGGTTCGGGCCCTGGAAAAAGTTTTTTCAAAACGGGGTCCCCCTCGGCAGTGGTTTGCCAAACTCTCCGAGTGTATTTCTGCCATGAAAGGCCTCTCAGCAAAAATTCATCTGCTTTGTAGATGCCGTTCGGAGCCGGCGAAAAACCGTAGGTCCCGCCAATTTGTGGGAAAAATTTCAAAAGCGGCACAAAAATCTTTTAGGAGGTTGATGATATACATAACTCTTGCATATCGCGCCATATATATATATAGGTATATATTCCAACATTTTATTTAAAAACTCGCTATATCAGATGTAAACTTATAGGGATATGGGGTTCTTGAAAAGAATTCTGAGATAGGTTACCGAATGAAGAAACAAGTCCTTGTTGTACGGTGACCTTGAAGATTGGATATGGAAGACTGGACCTTCTCCTTCCTTAAAAAAGGAGGGATGAGATGACTTAGAAGGTTCCACTGGTCCTACTAAATTTCTCCCACGAAAGGCGTGCATGTACCCAAAATCTTCAGGGCATGTTGGACTGGGTTATACCAAATCCTTTGCAAGACAATCGGGATAATACTCAAATGGGGCTGGATATCTAGCTGGAGAAATATTGTTAAGCCGGCAGTACTCCCCAAAAGCGAATGCGGCTATCCGTGTTGCTACTCACACAAGCAAGAATGAAGTAAATTATTGGGAAAAACCCTGCAATTTCGGATGGCTGAAGAAGGAGATTGCGGGTCTTGTGGAGTGCTCCAAAAAGGAACCAAATGAAAATGAGTCGTTCAAGTTATATCAGGAAGTGTTCCTCTGTTTCTCCTTTGGATAACCTTAAAAGAACCAGCGGCAGCCTATTTCTATGCAGAAGAATCGGATCTTAAATGATTACAAACCAGCGAAGATCTTAAACACTGTGGGAATATTTGAGGTTATGAGAAAAAAGTCAAGAAGAACTATTCTACCCAAGTTATTAGGTGCAGTGAAATAACTCCCAAATGAAATAACTCCCATGAAATAACTCCCAATGAAATAAGTCCCAATAAAAATGAAATAATTCCCAACTTTAATAAATGAAATAACTCCCAAAGAAGGAAATGAAATAACTCCCAATATTTGGCAGTTATTTCACAATGAAACCACAAGTCCCCAAAAAAATGAAATAACTCCCAAATGAAATAAGTCCCAAAAAAATGAAATAACTCCCAAATGAAATAAGTCCCAAAAAAATGAAATAACTCCCAAATGAAATAAGTCCCAAAAAAAATGAAATAAATCCGAAATCAAAATTTGAAATGGTATATTTTTACAATATAATCAGTTACAATGAAATTTGAAAAATACAGGAAGTTAATATGTACATAGATATGTGAATGTAACAATTACATGAAAACCTGAATAGTGTTGTCGACCTTTTGACGGCAAATCGGAAAGTTAAAGTTTTCTAGTCCTTCAGAAATACTCTTAGCTTGCAGCATTAGAACACAAGCGTTCCATATTTTTAAATGTTTGCACGGCATCAATAGTACATTGGGCTCAACCTCCAAACAAATTACGCACCCAAAAAGCGAATTAATGTCAGTGACATTAAGACGCATGACCAAAAACGAAATAAAGTCAGTGGCGTTAATTCGGATAATATTTTGACTTTAGTTCGCTTTGGACATGCGAATTAATGTCATTGAGGCAAAATTTGACTTAGGTCATATCCTCAATTCGGGGCGTGATCAATGGTATTTATGTGCAGAACTCCTTTCCGCATTGGCGGCCTTCGGCCGCGCTTCAAAAAATAACCCTGGGCTACGCCATTCCAACTCCGGGTGGTTGCCATAGCCGTGGCTACCGCCCCGGTGATGTCCTTCCGCGTGCCACGTTTCCCACTTTTTCACTTTTTTGGCTCAGCCTAATGTGCCATTACAACAACCACATGAAAATGACAGACAATTGTGAACTTTAACTGGAAATAACTTTTGAAGTGTTGAAAAAAATCTTATTTCAGATTCTAAATCTAGACATGGGTAATCGTTTACGTGGGGTACCGAGCGCTAATACACAACCAAAAATTTTGAGATATGTATCAGGAGACGCGCTTTGGTCCCAGGAGCATGAATATAACTCCGCTGAACCAATATTTTTAGTAGTTTGCGAGATATTTGCAGTTAAAGTCATTTTCATGTGGTTATTGTAATCACATTACCCTGTGAGAAAAGAGTGGCACGCGGAAGGACATCACCGCGGCTATGGCAACCACCCGGAGTTGGAATGGCGTAGCCCAGGGCTATTTTTTGAAGCGCGGCCGAAGGCCGCCAATGCGGAAAGGAGTTCTGCACATAAATACTATTGATCACGCCCCGAATTGAGGATCTGACCTAAGCCAATCTCAGATTCATTTTTTAAATCCCAGATTCAAGATATAATGATCATAAGTCGAAGGTGATAATGAAAAATGAAAATTTGGAATATAAAAAAAAATGTACTGACTTTAGTTCGCTTTCTTAATGCGAATTAATGTCAATGACGTTAGTTCGCTAAAAATATTCCCCAACAAAAATGAAATAACTCCCATTAAAAATGAAATAACTCCAATGCCTGGATTACAAGCAATGAAGTAAGTCCCAAAAAATGAAATAACTCCCAATTTCCAAAAATTATGAAATAACTCCCAAAGATATTTTATTGGGGATTATTTCATTTGGGAGTTATTTCATTATGAAATAATTCCCAGTTAAAATTATGAAATAAGTCCCAATGAATTGGGAGCTATTTCATAATGAAATAAGTCCCAACTTGCATGGAAAATATTTGGGAGTTATTTCATTTTTTTGTTGGGAGTTATTTCATTTGGGAGTTATTTCACTGCACCAAGTTATTAATGAAACTAACGAATGTCTTATCTATGGTAATATCACGCTGAGCTAGGTTCTTAATCTTTGCTAACATCGAAAATGTCATGGCACACAATGGACAGCATATGGTGTCATACTTCAAACCTCATCCGATCTAACTAAAAGTGCATATATGTATCTATGTACTTTATAGTTTGTGTCTGATGTCGACGCAATCGTAAGCAGGGAGCGCTTTTAGTATAGTCTCGGGTAAAACAATTTTACGATGAGAATAATTTCACATTAATTGCTACCACAATATTGGCAAGATTTAAGTGTTGTTGTGCAGCATGTCTGGAACTGCATTACAGTCAAACCGAAAAAAAAGAACGCAAACAATTTCGAGCACTTCAGAGCGCAGCAGGAAGTAAAACACAAACAGCGTTTTAGAGAAAGCAACAATAAACAAACAAAAACAAAAGAAATTGAGCTGCCACTCGTTGCTACCTACCTAGTCGTATGAGTAACATTGTTTGCTCAGGGGCATTTCCATTGTAGAGGATGTGTATTGTGCAAGCTTCCACGTAATAAATACGAATTGATTGGGTCATGGTAGGTAACTTTTACACGAGGAACCGAAGGGTAGTAGATCCGTTTTGTTAGTAGAGTAAGGGCGGGTATTGTGGTATAGGCGGGTAATGTGGTACACCAGCTTTTCTCGGAAACTACAAATGTGCAAGTGACGAGACCTATCTAAATAGCTCGGCGTTCATATAATATCAAAAATACGTGATTTAGCTTGTGTCCTACATGCGATGCTGTTAATTGGTTTTAATAAAAGTGTGAAGTGGTATGGTTGACTTTTTTTTGTGCCCTGACAAAACGATTTTTTAGAAAAAAATCAAGAACTGTTACTTAATCTTATTAGTGGGAAAGTTATAAGAGAATATTGTTATAGTGAACTGTTTTTGCAAAGTTTTGTATATATTTGTGTATAGCTAATTATTGAAAAATAATGTGACAAAACTCGATGTCGGCTATTGTGGTATAGGTGCAGGCGGGTAAAGTGGTACAGTATACCATATAAAGCTTCCGATCACAAACAAGCCGAAAAAAAGTGAAATGCGAAAATGGAGAGCAAATGACATGAAAAAAGCTATACAAGCAGTAAGGAAAGGAGATATGGGTATTCTTTTGACTTGGTGTCCCCCATACTACACTGCAGCGCATGTCCAGAAGTGAGAAACCCATGGCTGAACTATTGGACACTAAACTTGGTCGGGCTCCAATTTTAACTGCAGCAATTGAGAAAGATTTGGTTTAATATTTTCTAGAGATGGAGTCGAGATATTGGGGACTAACATGTCCAGATGTCCGGTTATTTTTTCTATCAAATTGGGAAAAAAAAACAATATTCCAAATAAGTTCTCTATCATGAAAGAGTGCGCTGGTAAAGATTGGCCTAAAGGCTTTTGAAGGGTCGCCACAATCCTCTTCTCATGAAGGACGCTCCGCTTGGCTCCGGATCAGCTTGTCATTGTTCAGGATGGGTTCAGGTCCCCATATTCACTGAATGGTTCAGACATTTTTTAAACGCTATTGTTATTGGGTTGTTATTGGGTTGCTTATGCTAATGAATTGAATTTGTTTGAAGTGTTGCAATCCATTTCTTTCCCAATTTGTAAGTTTTTGATATAAAATATAAGTTTTCCAACTAAAATACCTTTCTTTTTATTTAAGGATGCGATGTGCGGGTATTGTGGTATACGTATACCACATTATCCGACATGGTATACCACATTACCCGCCAATTTCTGCCAAAGCTTGTTTATGACTTTTAAGATATTTTTTCAAAAATCTCGAATACTTCCAGTAGTAAGGCTATTGCGTTATATTTTTTTTGTGTGCAATACTTGTGGTATCTTACTAGCATAATTTCGTTGAAATTGCATGCAAATTACAGAGTTTACAGAGGAAAACAAAATAGGTATACCACAATACCCGCCCTTACTCTAGTAGTAAGGATAACTAACCACCTATTGGTTTATCCAACAAGTAAACTCTCATTTTTCAAAACAAAATAGTCCCCTCTATGTAGTATTATCGTGACTTCTGTGGGTTCCCTAGCAATTCGTGAGTATTCCCAAAGTCAGCCATTTAGCGCTCGTAAATCTTTGGCCAACTCACGCTCTCTTCTGTCCGTTTTCAGGAGTCAGTTTTTGTGGAATCGCCCATTGGCAAAATATATATTTAAGCGACCTGCTGATATGTGGAATTCGAAGCGCTACTAAATCCAATTACACATATGGAGAGTACAGACAAAAAAACGCGCACATACACCCAAACAAAAAAAATAAACCCAAAAAAAAAAATTTAAAAAAAAAAAAAACCTGAGGATAATGACTTAAATAGTCAAACGACGAATTCCTATTGACTGCAGTCTGGTGTGGTTTGACATACGATTTAATATGTGGCTCTTTCCACGGTGGTGGATGTGTTAAAATAAAATTAACAAAGCACTCATCAAACGTCAAATTGACAGCTGTGGATGTTATGATCCTATGTTCTCTGCATACTGAGGCCACTTTTATATCGAAATTAAGTGTCAGTGCTCAAAAGAACATAACAATGGAATAAAGAGTACTCCACGAATAAATTTTTGAAAAATCAACTTTTAAAATCGGATGTCTAAAAACAAAGTAAAACAATGAAAAAAACGATTTAGGATGTTTTTAAAGGATGAAAAAATTTCGAGAGCAGCTTTTTTTATGAGCCGGTCTAATGTGTAAGTCATTCCTTTTCATAAAATTCGCAAAAACTTAAAAACATTTTCTTACATTATCAGGGTCTATAAATTAGAAAAAGAAAGAATCAATGTGTATGCCCTTAAGTATAGGGTTTATGAAATTCGAATTATATTCCAAATTTTTTTTCTGACGGAGTTGATTTTTTGAGGAACGTATTTAACCCGACCAAACACGAAAATTCAGATAAAGTCAAAAGAAGGAGTAAAAGAAAAGACACCACTTCCTGCATTTCCACAACAGCCAGTTCTATCGTACCGAAATGAGCCGAGTTTTTTTTGCCCAGCCAAGGGCTGTTATTTCGGTGTAACAACACTCACTTGGCTTTGTGTTGTTGTACTTTTCAATAAAAATGGCAAGTTAGTTAGCGGTTTGTTTGGTGTAGGAAAGTGGAATTAGCCAAGCCAAGTAAAAATATTTTATTTTCATGGCGATTTATTGGCACTTTCGACGCGCCAATTATTTGAAGGCACGGCCAGGCCAATGATTGCAGACGCAGGGAATAATTTCGCACGCAATTACTTTTTACTGTTATGCATTGTGGAAACAATTACTTTTGTTTTTATTGTCGCCGTTTTACGGCTATGTGTTTTTACTGTTGATTCTATGCGTTTATTTTATTTCATATTTCATGTTTTATTTCACTTTGTTCCCTTTGTTTATTATACTTTACACACTTTACTTTCTTCACTTATTTTATATTTAATTTTATTTTATTTAATTTTGTTTTACTTTTGTTTTGTTTAATTAGATTTTTTTTTTGTGTATTTCTTGTTTAGTTTTTTTTTTTTGTTACTTTATTTGATTGACGTCGAATCAAGTTTCCCCCTTCACCTTTGCTATCTTATACAAATGTAAACAAATACCTATTTTTATTGCACTTTCGCAGTCAATGTTGTTAAAATGCATGTGTGAAAGCTGAAATATATTTGAATGTGTGCGTTTCAGTTTTTTTGTACGTCATTTAAAGAGATTTGCGAAAACGATAAGCCTTCACCTCTAATAAGACTAATCAGGTAGTTATAATAGGTAATTTTCGATTCAAAAAAGAGTTACAAATTTTCTGTGGGTTGCAATTTTCAATAAGTAAAAAGTGGTAGCAAATTATCGATGGTGAACTTTATCGATAGTTGATAATTTTTTAATTTTATCTTTTAATCAGAACAAAGAAATTGTACCATAAAATTAAAAATTAGTTGCAAGATTTAACTTGATTAATTGACAAAAACGAGAGCAGACTTGAATCAATTTTTTTTTTAGTTCAAGTTTAATTGAATGTTACTACGGCTGCGGCTAAGGCTATGGTTATGGTTTCGGTTCACGCGTGTAAAAACGTTACAATTTGTCTAGAAATCATTTCAAATCCCATTTGCAATGTTTGGAATAACAAGGTGCTCCAGACATCGTTTCCCCTCATTTTCACGGTTACAACTGTTATTGTTACGGTTAGCCTTTCTCAACATCTTCAAAACATTACCATTGGCATACTTCATTTTTTTTTCTGAGTTATGTATGTAAGTTCTTCCTTCGCCACCGTTAGTTTCATGGACAATTTGCTATCGCAATTAGTAAATGAAACGAAAGTCATCACCGTTGCCAATGTGCAATCACCTCACGTGCTGTGGCCCATCTACATACAGACTAAATATGATATGTATGTGTGTGTGTGTAAGTATTTGAATTGTGATGGATAACTGTCATTAATGCTACCGGCTTTACTATTTTAAAAGCTCTAAACAAAGTGTGCATGTCCACTTTTAGATAAACGTGACACCAAAACGGCCGACAGACGATACGTACATATTTATGCCCATTTTAACGTTCATTAACCTATTGTTTAATTGTTATCGGCTGAATTGACCGGCGAATAGGTTCGTTCACGTTTAATTGCGTTTATAAATTTGAAGAGTTGCGGAAGAAGAAAATGATGGTTTTTCTTTTTCTAGCGTGGTAACAACATTAGTTTTACCGGAAAAAAAATAATTTGGGAAGTTTTACCCACTTTTCCTATTCTGTCGGCTTAAGTTAAAGTCCAATTAGATTTTCTCTTATCGAGAAGTGAAAGTTACAAATCGAATTGTTTTTATGTCATCCCTTGATCAATTTTCAGATGTAGATATCTTATTTCATGGAAAATTTTCGCTAATTTCGTAAGTAGTGGATTAAAGTGAAAGACACAAAAAAAAATTTATCAAATCACAATTACCTACGATTTTTTTTTTCATATTCGTTTTTTAAAAAAATCTCCTTTTTCGTTTTTAAAATAGAAATTTGTTAAGTACCTATCTTTTAAAATAAATTACATATTTTTAATTAAAAGTCATTCTTAAAAACTGTAACAAAATAATTAAACTAAAATATCAAAAAAAAAAAAAAATAATAGACAAGGCTATCAAAAATTCAATAATAAAGTATTTGCAGAAAGGGAGCGCATTTTACAATTTCATTGGCAGAGAGAGTTGCAAATTGCTGCTGAGGGAATTTCACTAACTTGCAAGTGAAAACAGCTGATTGTGCCATAGAAAAGAAAGCACCAACAATTTTTAAATTTGAACTGTTAACCAATCAAAAAAGCACCAGCTGTTTGACTGTAACTTTTTACTTTTTGCGTTTCGATGGAGTTTTAGGTCATTCACACCGATCACAACTAATGATAAAGAAACAAAAACAAATTGAAACAATGTCAATAATGACATATCCAATCCGTATAGGTGAATAAAATAGTAGCAAGGAATTACCTCCAGAGCTTCTTTATGGCTCTATTTAATGATAAAAAGGCTTGTTGGGATAGATTTTCTTATAAAAAGTAGATCAAAATGGAAAAAACATTAAGTACGAATATTAAAATACCCTAATCGCTTTATATTAAATAAATATAACCCAGATATAAAAAACAACCTGTAGTTTTATCGCTCTTTCAATTCCTTTTTTTACCCAGCAAGTCGAAATATCAAGGAATAATGCATAATTGAACAATAGTAGAAAATCGCATGCAATATAATTGTCTTAAAACTATCCAACTCCAATAAATTACTATTTTGGTATTTTTATTTTCGTTTCTATAAAACGAACAAACACAAGCCACAGCACATTCATACACCCGAATGAACTCTCCACGCGCAATCGAACAAGTCAAAGTGAGCACAAAGCAGGGCAAACCCTGCCTGTTTACAGAAACAAAGAATCATGATTAGAACAAAAATTACTAGTAAATATGTATTCGAACTAAAATCAGAACAACAAAAACTAACCGGCTAATGAACGATATAAACCAAAGCTACGAACGAGCGAGTTATGTAATCAAATATTTGTTTCCCTCAATATTTGTATGTATACTGGTTATAAGCTTCTATGACATATTTACGAGCAAATCTATTTTAATATTTGTATGTATACCTACAAATACCAGATATGTTACAGGAATTCTATGGAGTATGAAAAACATGCCGATAATGGGGCGTTGATAACGGTAAAACACATTACAAGAAACGCAAGTCAATAGTGAGCTATGAGGTGGTGACGAGAAATGAATTATGAAATACTTCGCATTTACTTGATTTCCGGAGTAATTAAGTGCACCGGCTAAGTGCAAATATGAAACTTTAAGGAAAGAGGTAAATGGCGTTTAGAGTGTAGGAGCACGGTGAAAGCAACGGTAAAATTGAGAACACGGAATTGGAGGTGTTGTAATTTTTGTGTCGTTGGGAATGATAATACCGAAGGTGGATGCAGAAGTGTGGGTAGTCAAAAATGATTTTAATATGTGTGGTGGTTTTGGTTTCATTGGGCCTTTTAACCTATTGATAAGATAAATATGTACAATTTATGATATTTCGATAATTAAATACATATAAAGAGTAGCTAAATAAAAAATGTGAAAAATTAAATGCGTATAACTATGGGAACAAGAATGTTTTCGTGATATTTAAAGTGTAGAGAAACTTGAAGAGTAGGGAGAAATGGTAACTCAAATATATGCAATATATGTATAGTAACCCAACAAGCAAAGTGAACTTATAAAAGTTTAAAAAGCTTTCAGAAATAATATTATTAATTTCCACATTAGAAAAATATAAGAGTTGTATTAAGCTCTTATAATTCAAAAATGGTAAGTATGTAAACGTTTATTTTAAAAAGTTTTATAAACCAATTTCGTGCTAATATGATGATAAGATGGAGATTAAAAAATTAGTGGAAATGTCACACTATTTTCCGTCAACTGAGATGAGGGTGATTCTACGAAAAAAAAAAATCAGAAATATTTCTCTATCCACTAATCATCTGACAGCATGTTTATTTTTTCAGATGATTTAACTAATATATAAAATTATGTTACTTATTTGCTTACCTTAGCAGAGTTTGGTCCTGATTCTCAGTTATACGATGTAAAGTTAGAAATGCCAACAGTTTGAGCACAAAATTTCAGTTTGTGTTTTGGTTTTTTTTTCTTTTTTGTTCAAAAATAAAGAGAGAACTCTTTGAAAAGCCGTTGCGCCCACTAAATAAATTTTTTAATTGTTTTATATGATTTCATATACATATGTATGTATGCATGCAGTAGTTCCAACAAAATTTTAAGTGTTCACGTTATCCTCAAATAATCGTAATTTCGTTGTGGTTAAATTTTAATGAATAATTTAATTATACATACATATGTATGTAAGTATGTTTGTGACTCGCTTTTTAGGCCAATGGATCTCGCCTTCAGTAGATTTGTGTTTATAGGTTTTATTTTCGTTTACGCTCCACGCGTGTCTTCTACGTAATCGTACACTTACGTACACGCGAAGTTTGTGATTTGTTTTTTATACTTTTTATAAATTTTTATACATTTTTTTGCTTTTGTTTTATTTTTTTTACAGTGCGCCTTTGTGATTTGGGTTTTTTGTTCGGATGTTTATTCTTTTGTTTCGCACTCGTCTTCGATTATTGTATTTTGCTTGCTATGCCCACAGATTTAGATTTAAATTTTTATTATTTTTTTTCGTTTTGCCTGTCAAAAATAGTAGAAACTTGTGGTTATATTTAGGCTTTTTGTTGTTTTTGCATTATTGGGGTGAGTTTTTTTTTTAGCTTTTGTAGAGAACAAAAGTGGGCAGATCACGTTCCTATGTCACGTTGTACAAAATTTATAAAACAGGTTTAGTAAAGAGTCACAAAGCTGTCGAATGCTCATGGATCCCCAAACTCAAACCTGAAATGAGCACATGTATTAGGGATGCGAATCCCGGATTGCCGTAAGTTATGCCATAATGAAATTTTGAAATGTGCAATACTGCGAAATTTTACTAAAAAACTAAATATGTATGTACATATGTATGATTTGTTTATAAAAATTATATTAATTTTAATTGTATTTAAAAAGAAATTTTTGACAAACATAGTTTTTCAAGAAGATCCATTTGAAAAAACGTATACAAAATGTGGAAAACAATATTCATCGATCACATTGTTAGTATCATCCTTGATCGTATATGAAAACCGGTTTGTCTCAACCTCATATCTGAGGTAGTCCAGCGACTTGGTTTATACAGTGGGTCGACTTCAAAAAGGAATCCACAAAAAATATGGCATCTGCTATATTTTTAAGATACATACATATGTACATTTTTTTCTAGTATACATTACTTATTAGATATTTTCTACACAATATAGTATTAGCGTGTTTGGGTTATTTAAACCTATTATTTGACACCTTGATTTAATTTGCCGGTGAATTATCACCAATTGTTAGTTTAGACAAGAAGTCTGTCATCGGGTATTGTCAGCTGGAATGTACACAAAAGATTTTATGCAATCACAAATAGAATGACACGAAGGTTTATATATTTGTACGTACATATGTAAGTGTATTTAAGTGCTTAAGTGTACAAGCACCCCGAAATATGTTTAGTAATAAGGGTAACTACATACAGCTAGTCGCCACACCCGTCAACATGCGCGGTAATATTGGCCCACAGCGTCAAACGGGCATATGAAGATATGTACGCCTGTAAAATAATGTTGGGTAGACAGTGGGGTTTGAGTCCAGAACTCACAGCAGTCCAGGTGAACTACACTAACAAAATGCTTAGGCGATTAGAGCATGCTCCACAAAGGTTCTCAACGTAATATGCAACATACCACTGATCGATCTTTTTTATCAATGAAACAGTATCTAAGGGTACACTTCAGCTTCGGGAGGGCCGGGTCTCTCAACACTGGCTTCCTGAGGCTAAATATAGGTGGAAGCGTTTGCAACCATGCACAGTTTCAACGAGTTTGGGGCCCTCCTATAATGCAACGCGATCTTCGATCCCTCTGAGGGCGAATATAAGGACCTTTCCTTTATCAGCTCAGAGGCGTGGAAATAGAGGGATCGGAGTCCACGAGATGTGGTATTGAAACTGCGCATTAGCGCTGATTGGACAAATTGGATCCCACCAACCATTCGGCCAATATAGCTACATCGCAAGAGACAACAGTTAGATAACTGGCAATATTGGTTATTTAAAATTTGATTAAAAAGTTCCCTCTCTCAACACTTTTTTAAATGGCTCATTACGGAAATATAATCCTGCATTTTAGAAGCGACACACAAGCCCAAGGTTTTGTAAAGTGTTGCCAATTTTGTCGGATATGGAACCGATACCGGCCGCTTGTCGCGGTAGCTATTTGTTATGCCCAGCTAGGTCAACGCAACCCTTACGACACGCATGCCTTACCACTTCAGGCAATTACAAAACTATCGTGAAAAGTTCCCAGAGATTCCATACTTGTATGTACGTTTGAATGCCGCTATACAAGCACCAACATCAGAGAAAGTGTTTGCTGGGTGACACCAGCTATAATCACATTGTCTGTAAAGGAGAATATTTTGATTTCATAAATGGACTGCAAGTGAAATACAACCTGTGCTAATGTTTATGTTTTTTTTGGTAATTATTTCACTTATTGCGTGACTTCAAGTTATGTGTTAAGTAGCCGCCGTGTATATACATACATATGTATGGTGGTATGTAGATACAGATTTGAATGTATACAGAAATGGAAAAGTTGAATCCTCTTTTATTGCATGTATAGCTCAAACACCTGGAGTTGTAAAAGGCAAAGCAAATTCATTTTGATGTTAGATAGAAAGGTAAGACGACTGGGAAGCGCTTAATAAGTATTTATAGACCCAACTATGATCTTTCATTCATGACAATTGAAGTTTTGGTAATTCTTTACGACCGCACGTAACTGATAAAACACCTCCAAAAATATCGACAGAGGTATCAAAAGACGCGTTTTGACCTCTGTAACAAGAATCCAAATCCGGAAAACCAATATTTTCAGTAGTTTGCGAGATATTTGCAATCAAAGTTCAGAATTTTCCGTCATTTTCATGTGGTTGTTGTAATCACACTACCCTGTGAGAAAAAAGTGGCACGCGGAAGGACATCACCGTGGCGGTAGCCACGGTTTTGGCAACCACCTGGAGTTGGAATGGCGTAGCCCAGGGTTATTTTTTGAAGCGCGGCCGAAGGCCGCCAATGCGGAAAGGTGTTCTGCACATAAAAAACATGGATCGGACCCCTATATCAGGATTTGACCTGGGTCATTTTTTGGTTTTTTGTTAATAACTTTTCACTGAACTAAAATATTTCTTTTCCGGATTCGGATTCTTGTTACAGAGGTCAAAACGCGTCTTTTGATACCTCTCCCGATATTTTTGGACGTGTATTAGCAGTTACGTGCGGTCGTAAAGAATTACCGAAGTTTTGATTAGAACTCAACATCTTATCAGCTGAGCGCTTTTCCACCACTTTAATTCCAATTAGCAAATGATGAATGCAAAAACAATGAATGCACAATGCCCAGAATTTGCTGCTGCAACTACTTGCTAACACGGCGCATTTACTACATTTTATATCCATAGAACAACAATAAAATACATTTTCAGCTGCGATTTTGGAGGTTAATCCAATTTAATTGTTCATTTTTTATTGGAATGCACAAATAACGGCACTGCTAACTTTTTGTGCTCCTGCCGCCCTATTTACAACAAAAATGCCGTCACTCTTTCACCACAGTTTTCCACTTTATGAAGAAAATTCCCATGTGATTTGCACTGAACTGCGCCTTGCGGTGTATTTGGACATGAGGCATGAACTTAGGTGCCCTAATTTCTATAATTTCACACGAAAAATCGATTTTCTTTACTTTGCTGTGTTTTAACTCAATTTATAATTTGTGGCTTGCTGATATGTATGTATTGGCTTACGATTTGTGGTGTCTATTTTCCTAAATGACTGCCCGATAAAATAATTTCGTTCACCAAATGTTTGCAGCACAATTTTTTCCTAACATACATGTATTGACGCTTTTTTTTGCAAAAAATTTTGTCACGACTTTTCTTTCGGTTTGTACACTATTTTAGTTGATTGTAATTTTATTTAATGCCAACATCGATTGAATTTCAGATAAATGACAATAGACTTTTTATTCCGAAAATTTGTTGCGCACTCAAACAGGGAAAATAAAAGACTGATGAAAATTTGTTGGAAACGAACCACTGTCGATAAGCGATTGTTAGCTATCGATTGTTGGTGTTGTCTGTTATCTTGTCCAATTCACAGCGTTGCATGGAGAAATGATAGATTTTTCAGCGTTAATTCCTCAATTTCGTTGAGAAATTATAAAATGGGTCTCGATTTTGAGTTTCTAGAAAATAAAGGGCATTTTCCGAAATGCGATATGTACTGCCCACCAAATGTAACCGTCAACCAATTGTTGAACATAAGTTAAAAATAGATGGAAATGTCTGATTTGATAAAAAAAAAAAACGTTATTTTCAAAATATTATTAAGTCGTTTAACTGGAATCTCTCAAACTTTTTATTTCCGAAAACATAATTTGAGGGTATTTGTTTCCTTCAGCCCTCAACTGCTAATGCTAAGTGTTCTGCACATAAAAACATGAATCGGGCCCCTAAATCAGGATTTGACCTGTAGTGGAATTCACTAACTTCGGTTACGGCATTCGCAATCGACATTTTGTCCTAACCGATATTTATCACGATATTGAATTTCGTTCTCGATTTCCAACCACCAAAGTTGGCTGACGATGAACGTGAACTTATGAGGGAAACTAAAGTCATTCTAGCACAACCTCGTCCTTTTACACGCTAAACTCTTACTTATCCAGACTGAACCCCACCATACCAAACACGTGCCCTGCTTGTGGTATGTCCGCTCATGGCACTAAACATCTCTTTTCCTGTTCAATAGAACCTACTCTTCTAACACCAATATCACCCTGTCCAACCCTGTTGATACAGCGCGTTTCCTTGTACTCCCGTTTGAAGAGCCTGATCGTGCCACAACAACCACTGCCCAAGTTCGTGATTCCGATACGTAGAAAGTATTAGCCAATATCTCTAACCTAAGGCAATTAGTTGTTTAAAAGGACTATTTCTATAACACATGATTTACTTCTGTATAAAATATATAAATTGGTATATTTTTTATTGTCGTCATAAATGCTAGTAATATCATTTTGTATTTTATTCTTAAAAGAATCATTTTTGTGCGTTGAATATTAAGGCCATAGTTTCTTATGCGAGATTCAAGCTATTAAGAGTAAATGAAATAAGGAATAGAGAGCTTTGCATATGAGTATAAGACGGCAGACAATACAACCAGAGGCAGGATCGTGTTTTAGATTAATCGCTAAATATCAAATTGCACATATCGTTGTTCTTTTGATTCAAAGCCAAAGTGCGACCCACTATTTTATGAGCCGTTTTCGTGCGAATGTGCTTGTAGTAGGAATTTGGAGTCAAAAATACGGATTTAACGTTGGTTTGGCTGAAAGAGAAAACAAAGTTGGATTATTTAATTTAAAAATAGATTATATTATAATATAGCAACTCACTTTAGCATCATATCCGGTCTTTGCAGTTTCAGACACAACTTCACACCCGCATAGAAATCCACATCAGCTTGCAGAGTAATACGAGGCTCACTCGTAACGGTAAATTTATTATCTACTTTTGCATAAGTGAAACCGGCCACCATATTTCCAACAATTGCGGAACCAGTACTGCATTATAAGAACATTATTATTTTTTTTATTTTGGGAAAGGACGTTATTCAACTTACGATTGATTAATCTCCGTTTTTGCATTACGATTCCATAAACTAAGCTCGACTTTTCCACTCAAATCCACTGAACGAGCGCCTATCACACGCATATAAACGGTTGCACCGGATGACAGTATAACATAGTGTTCGTGATCCTCGGCCAATATGGTGGCTTGGAAAGCGGGCGTTGTATCAGAAGCTGTGCCAGCCCACACATGACCCATTAGCTCCCCTTGGCTACTGAAGAATATAAGTGGCCTCAAGAGCACACCTTGTACAGAAATTTCCATGCCGGCAGAGGTGGGACTATCGTCAAGCTCATCTTCAGGCACATCATCACCAACAAGCGATGTAAGACCACTTGTATATATACCGATCTGTAAAAAAAAGAGACAAATGTTATAAACTTTGTAATCAGATAGGACATCAACCTATTAATCAGGTTTTCTTGACCTCGGTAATGTTGGCTGGATTTGAGATGATTTCTTTAATATTCCGTGAAAAATTACAATGACGATTCCCTGAACATTAAACCATAGGCATTTCAATTTGCCTAGAGCTTGGAATTGTCAAATAAAACTAACGGGCTAAACTGGTAAGGTGAGAAAGTGAATTAGGAAGCTTTATGATGACGAAGGGAAATGTAAATGTGCTATATGGCTGCGAAAAATGCAAAATCAGGTTCCTCGTCAGGGTCATGGTTCGAATACGATGACAATGAGCTGAAGACGTAGTTTCTAAAAAAATACATACATCAGAGGAGACCCTTCCTCCCATTCCTGCGGGTAGGGGTTTAGAATATGCCCGCGGCAGGCATACCGGTCGTAAGTGGCGACTAATATGCACAAAGGTAATGATGTGCAACTCGATGGTTGATCTACGGATATGATGCCTACCACCTCTCATTACCCATTTTCTCTTTCCTTTCGGAAGGAGGGACTGGCCAAGGACTGTTATTTCGACAACACTCCCCAAAACCTTCGGGGAGTGATTTTGTTGCTAAAACAACAACAACAACATATGCAACCTTACATGCTAATAAATTATATATAGAATGAGCTCACATTGAAGTGAAAACAAACGACTTACCTTAAAGCTACTAAACTCGTCCTTGTCAGCACCGAGCAGCAGTTCAACAGTACCACGCTTCAGTACACCCTGATAGATTTCTTGTACGCTTAGCAAAGATTCATTGAATGCCGGCGGCTTAGACAGCTCTCGGGTGAGAACTGTTGTAAGACCCTTTTGACCAATTACATGGTAATTGTTTACTTGCGGCAATTCAGCCAAACAAGCATTTAGAAGCGCCTTGAAACGTGGACACTTATCGGCAACCATGCGTAACTTTTGTATGAGAAAAGTTTTTATTTCGAAATGATGATCATTCGAGTTTAGGTAATTAAGTAGCTCATTTAGTTCTTGCTTTGTAGGTTTCAGCGCAATCAATATATCCAGCGCGAAAACACGTGCTGTCGTATCATATTTCCTTTTAGTTTGGTAAAAAATCTCAGCAAAATTACGCCGATGTTGCTCATTAAAACTGATGATGGGAAAACTTTTTAACGCCTGTAAAGCTGCAACCGACTCAGCTGCTTCACCACTTGTAGCGCTTTTGAAAAGTGTCGACAATGTATTGACATCCTGTAGATTTTGTAAAGCGCGTATGAAGATAATTTTGCAATTAACATCCTCGCACTTTTCGTAAAGATTTTCTAATAGGAATTTTCTTACATTCTTTAGTAATTTATCGTTGGCATCGAAGCCAGATTGCCGTGTAAGTGCGGCCATAGCTTGTATAACGCTATCACGCAGTTTATCATTTTTAATTTCATCATATATATAAATTTCATCACCTTCACTTTGCACATTCAAGCGATTGTATAGATTTTCGATGATAGCGCGGTCTGGATGTGTGCCCACAGAGAGAGTTTGTAAATAGTGCTCCAACAATTCAAGTTCAGTTTCCTCGTCGCTATTGAAATTGTATACTTCGGTAATGGCATTGTGGGCGTCAATTGACTGTGCGGCGGCTAATAGATCAATAACCGGTGTAATGGAGCCTTTGCGTGCTTCTAGGATTTCAACAAATTCATCTTGCTTTGTGATGCGCGCCAATGGTAACAGTTCGGCAATTGCTAGCGCGACTGAGTGATTACCAACGCGATCGCTTTGCAAATCATCTTTAAAGTCTAAAAGGCGCTTCTTCAGCTGAAAGTAAAAGTTCGAGAAGCTTCTTAGTATTGTTTAAATTATTGATTGTAAAGAAAATCTTAATATTGTGAAGATTGAAGGACGAGAAGTTAGTACACCGGGTTCCTTGCCATTTGAGGACGAGTGTCTGTGTAAATGAAATAACTGACAAATTATGGCAAATTTTACAAGGACTGAAATGCTAGAAATGGAATTCATTCTTAAAACACCTTCTTGTTACATCGCTTATTACAACAAACGCACGAACTAACCGTGGTACGGATTCAAATTTTAAAATTGTTCATTTACTTCTAGTTTCTTCTGAATAAAGAGTGAGTGAAGAGCAAGTGGCACTCAGTGTTTCTAGCATTTAACTTCATACCTCAGGATTCTCAAGTTCAAACAAAGTACTTGAAGAAGATTGTTGATATTAATATTAATTTCTTGCCCTATACTTACACTTTCACCTTTGATTTCGCTGATCGCGCCATCCACATCTGCTTCAATATCAAATACGCGATACCATTCAAGTAAGCTCTTAACCGCTTCATCTAAGGATGCAAATTCAAGTTGTTTTACTGCTTCTGAGCTTTCCACCAAATGTGTTAAACTAAATTGCGAACTAACTTCGCTACCAACATCTGGTTTCGAAGTCAAAGCTATGCGATGTTTCTCTGAGGATATGGCTTGCTTAAGCGTGCCTTGAGGGCTGAGTTCATATTCCACGATCTCTTGTGATACTTGCGTGGTGCCTAGATTATAAAAAGAAACCGTGTATTACTATAAGCTCCTCGCAATAAAAGTAGTTAATTCATTTCACTCACCTAGTGCTCTCTCCGCTCTGTAATTAACTTTCAAATCCCAATGTGAGCAATCCGTTTTTATTTTCTCAATATGTGTGGAGGATTTTACAGCATAGAAGGCATTACATTTGCCTGATACATCGATCTCAGTGACTGGACCATTTTTATATTCCAATTGCAGGAGTGAAGCGAAACCACGCTCCAAATTTAAAAGCGATTGATCACGTGATGTGTGCGCTATTACTTTGCTGGGCTTGCCATCAATAAGGCTTACATAGAATGGACGATCTGGTATTTTTGTCACCTCTACAGTGACGCTCGATTTACGTGACTTTGATGGAGAGCTGACTTTTGAATATGTAATGTAAACTTCTAATAATTGCTCTTTCGCAGTATTCCATACGGAGTTTACTTTTAATTGCCCACGAAAGATGTAGCTGGCTTCTTCAGAGCTCGAACGCTTCAAATCGTGCATGGACACTGCATTGGTTAGCTCGAAGAAATGTTGGCTTTTGGGTGGAATGAGAAAGGCAGTGTTGGACAAGACTGTAGGAACTGTAAGATATAATAAAAAATACTGGTTTACAACTATATTTCATATATCGTAATAACAAAATCTCAGAAAATGTAAATACAAGATGTTCAACAAGTTATTAGTTGAATATCTCTGAAACGAGAACTGGGGAGACTACAATGTCAGGGCGTCGGGTCAGATCTACGATTGAGATACGAAAGAAGAGATGATATGACCTAGAAAATTGCACTGGTCATACCAAATCGCTCGCAGTCGGGCATGTACCCAAAAACTTCGGGGAGTGTTTTTGCCGGTTCGCTAAGAAGAAAACATTTTTCTGTATCTTGAACACAACAACCGCACTTTTCATTTTGTAATTGAGTCCATGGTATTTTTTGCTGCTGTTGTTTCCTTATCATGCTAGACCAAAGAGCATGTCACTTACTGCAGCATTTTCAATGCAAATCAAACAATGTTCCTATCTTCTTATCAGTGTCTCTTGTCTTTATGAAGCACATGCATATGTACATACCAAACACTCAGGGTAACCAGAACGTAGCTATACTTTCTCTGCAGCAAATATATGTACATAGTCTTCAGATCGACGATTAGTAACAGAGGTTATCGCTATTCAAAGGAACTCAAATTTCACTTAAAGAGATAAGCAGAGAAATGTAAAGAATATGAGTCGGCCCTTGTTAATAAAACCAATATGTTAAATAAAATCCTAAGGCAAATGAAACTAAATAATTTTTAATCAATATAGCCTTACAGTAAGTACCTACACGGGTTGTTTGTTTAAAATAGAATGAAAAGAGGTATTTTTATCTTGTGGGACCTTTGTACATACAGGACATACATTGGTAATACAAGAATCCTATTTTGATATACCACGTTCAAACAACAGTTTGTCTCTTAGCATTCTCTGATCTGCATCCTGCGATATATCGGTAAGGCTCATTCAGATATCTGTTCACTAAAATCCTGACATTTCTAGCTAGTTATGAAAACTTCCAACTTCGTCCGCTGTTCTCAACGACATTAGTAGGTTGAATTAAAAGCATCTCAACATTTATCTTGAACATTCGTCATACTTCCATGTGCCGGTCAGTTAATACAAGAGGTCATTCATCTAAATTCTTTACATCTTTCATTTTTAACATTTTTGTTTGTGTCTAGAATCATTAATTAGATATGCCGGCGTATGTATGTAGGCCACTATTCCTAATAATACAAATTAGTACTTCACTTAATCACCCACCCCACTCCTTGCCCTTTACAACCAACAGGTAAACTTATTGACTACTCACCCAGTATTGTAAGGAAAACAAACAGCGCCGGCTTTCGTAAGTCCAACAATTGTTTACAATACATTTTTATATCACTTGCAATTACTTAATTCCCGTCGATATAGTTATATTTGAATGAATTAATCAGCATCAATTAATACTATAATGCTCCATACGTTTTTCAATCACAAATTTCACAAAATTCATTCACAAAAGCCCGTCTTCAAATAATTTACGTGGAACGGTAGGCAAATCAGTGTCATCTGTTGCAGCGGCAGTAGCAGAGTCGTTTGCCTTGGCAGCGCAAACTCTGGACAATCAAAATCAAGGTGCTGCCAGATGTTTGGCATGATAAAACAAGCAAATCTTTTGTAAATGATTCAGTGTAAGAATATGGTTAGAAAATACCAAAAACATTTTTAACCATTTCTAAATATGTATAAATAAAATTATTCACTGTTCAAACTTTATATTTAAAAAAAAGTGAGGTTTGTTTACGTTTTTGTTTTATTACTTTCAAACCGCATTTACGTGGCATCACAGCACAATTCAAAGTGACAATCAGATGTCGCAACTATCCATAATTATAAGCTGTCAGCCGTTAGAGGACGCCGTCTAAGGTACGAATAAAGCTTATGAGCAGTGTCGTTTTTCATGACATTCTTTGAGCATTTTGCTAGCAGCAGATAGATGGCGCTGTGGCGAGACTGGCTGCTGAACACAAAGAAGATTGGAATCGGAAATCTATAATCGTATTTCAGAAAATGTTAATTAAATTTCGGAATAGGCAATTGGATTTCAGAGTACTCAATTGGAGTTCAGAATGTGTAGATTGGATTTTAGAAAATGTTAAGTGGATTTCAGAAAATACCTTTCGAACTATTTTTGCCATGTTAGTAATTGAGTTTGTATAAAGAAGGCCATGGAATATGCAAAAATTATTTGATATGAAAGAAATCATTGCGTGCCGTTCGGTTGTAATTGTGTTGTTAAAAATGGAATTTCGCGGTAATTGTGTAATTTGTATTATGACCATGCGCCGCGGAAGAGCTCTGAAGTTACCAAAGTGTGCACACAAACTTCATTTTGCTTGCTTCATGGGCATGCCGCATCGTGACGCAAATGTATGTATATCCAATTTGCAAATAAAAAGCTTTATATTTGCCAAAGTCACTTCCACGGAAAATATGTTACCAAAAAGCGACTACTTGATGGAGCTTTTCCGACATTAAACTTGAAATTAAAGACGGTTTCAAAAAATACCTCAGCTGCCACAGCAACAACAACCAAAACAAGGTCGCTTAACAGAGATAGTGACCTGTCCAACTCGAAATATAGAAACCTATGTAGGAGCCTATTCCAATCGCCGAAAGTACCTTTCCAGCCCGAAATATTACGCCCGACATAACAGATGAAAACACTCAACCCAAACAAAACATTAAGTCCGCAATAGTTTTAAACTATGCAACCGATTCCTCCCATTCCTTGGTTGTTGCGTTGAAATGACGATCGAAGAATTGTTTTTTTTTCGCCATGGAAGAGAAGCGGCAGCGGTTTGATGTTCCATATAGTTGGGAAGGGTTAGATGAAAAAACTGTGATAATGGTATGCGATCACGAGAGATTCGCTAAAAACGCTCGAAGGTATTGTAGTGTTTATAACTTGTTAAATATAAACTTGTTAAAATAATTATGTAAATGAAATTTTAACATATTGAATTTGTTTGTTGAATCAAATATTGAAAAATGTAAAAATTGTATTTGATTATTCATTAAAAATATTTTCTGGATTAAACATCATTTGATTTTTTAACTTGAAATAAAATATTGAAGTTATAAGCTTCATTTGGCGATCCTGCCAGGTTTTCGAGTAAACATATGTACAAAACCAGACGCAGGACTCTGTTCAAACAATTAATTGTGTATTTAAAGAAAGCTAATCATAATCAAATAAAACCATCAATCAAGATTAGTAGAAGCAACAACAAATAAGAAAATATCAAAAGTGTCTGATTTTTGCAAGCTTAACGATATAATTGGCCAAAGTTAATTTTCAAAATTGCACCATCATTATTGTTATTGAATTTGTTTGTTGAATCAAATATTGAAAAAAATATTTTCTGGATTTTTAACTTTAAATAAAATATTGAAGTTATAAGCTTCAGTATACTAAAACTATCCACAAATAAGATAATTGACAAGCTCAGAAAAGAAAATAGCGCTCTCACGAAGAAATTTGAGCGAATGAAGCGGTCACGATTCACTCCTTCTGGAGGTGCAAGCTCTGATGCCATATTGTTTGCCCAAATGATAACGGGATCCAAAAAGAAAAAATACAGAATATTAATTATTTGTCAACAAAATCATATAATTTTATGTTGAATGAGTTGGGTGTCCACCTTCCACATAGGTGCACCCTGCTTGAGGCACGTCCACTATGTTACGTTCAATCTTGAAGCAAGTTGTTCAATCAATGCCACAAACCGATAGGTTATGCGTTATTATGTGGGATGAGGTTGCAATTAAAAAAAGACCTCCAATACAACAAGCATCTCGATAAATTCGACGGATAAGGCCCGTCCACAATGAACACGACGGCGGCGAACGACAACGGAGAAAAATGTAGATTGACGATATTTGCCGTCAAGCATTGGCGACATGATTATAATGAGAGCAGGGGCGACAGGTGCGAATCATCTTGAAAAGTAGCAAAAAATGTTGTAAAAAGTGTGAAAGAGACATATTCTGTAATTTTTGGAACTTATTTTACAAGTTATTTTACTCTTCCTTTCGTTTTTATTGTCAAAAAAACCAAACGCCACCATCTGCCGCTTGTCAAAATAGAATTAGATCTAATCTGGCGACAGCGGCATCTGTGATTGATTGCCGCTTTGTCGCGTCGTGTTCAAAAAATTCCTCCCCATAAGAACACGTGTAAAAATAATTTGACAGATGCCGCTTGCCGTTTGCCGTTTTCATTCTGGTTACCACTATATGTGGATAGCGGTGATGGCAGGAGAAAATTAACTATTGGTGACAAGTGCCTATTTTTCATGGCGAAGGGAATAACCGCCAAATGGAAGTACGTACTATCGTACTATGTTACCAAAACAGCCGCCAATGGTAAAGATATACGTGAGTTTCTGTTCAAAAACATTGATGAAGCGCAAAGTATTGGGCTTACAGTAAAAGGAGCTTTGTGCGATCTAGGCTCATCAAACCAGTCAGCTTTTACAGAGCTAAAAATCGACAGAAATAACACGAACCTGATTCATAACGGCCAAAAAATAACTGTTATTTGAAATTTTTGTTTAAAAAACGTTGCTCGAATTCTAAAATTTAATCAAGACGTTGCTTCATAAGTGTTATGAAGAAAAAAATGTATTTGTTATTTGTCAACATGTATTTCCGATAAATATTAGGCATTGAACAGTTTTCTATAAAATTAGTTCAGTCAATTTAGCTTCTGTGAAAACGTAAACAAAATGAAAAACAGCTGTTTTGCCTATTCACAATGCAATTTTTTGCTAATTTATTCACTATGATGGGTCTAATCGGCGATAACTTAACCAGGCTTTGATGAAAAAGAAATTGTCGATTCAGAAAATCACCGATTAAGGAATCGCCGATTAGGAATAATTTACCCGGCTTTTATGAAAGCGGGCCTTAATCAATTTTCAAATTTAAATCTGAATTTGAATTTTAAAGCAGGCGCCTAAACAGAAAATAACACACTCCAAACGGCCTTTTCATTTCAATTGGGAAATTAAAGCTTTTATGAAAAGTTGTGAGTTGTGTTTAAAAAAAAAAATAAAAATATCCAAAATGCCGAAAGTTCGTAAATGTCGCGTTCGCGGGTGTAATAGTTTTAAGTTTCCAAAGCAGCAAGAGCTGCAGGAAAAGTGGAGGGATAACTTGGCTATCCCAAGGAAGGAGCAGCTGCCTCTCTAAAACGTTTTTGTGTGCGATCGTCATTTCGAGGAAGGAGCAAAGTCGGCAAAATCTCTTAAACCGGGGGTCATCCCCAGACTTGATTTAGGTTAGTTTTTCATGAAATGTGTACAAAAAGTGTACAAAAGCTTCATTTGGCGATCCTGCCAGGTTTTCGAGTAAACATATGTACAAAACCAGACGCAGAACTCTGTTCAAACAATTAATTGTGTATTTAAAGAAAGATAATCATAATCAATTAAAACCATCAATCAAGATTAGTAGAAGCAACAACAAATAAGAAAACATCGAAAGTGTCTGATTTTTGCAAGCTTAACGATATAATTGGCCAAAGTTAATTTTCAAACCACAATTAATACATTCAACAGATATTCTTAACACACATCAGCGCTCGGAAATAGCAGCGTCTTCGGTAAAATTACCAAGTTTTTGGAATGACCATCCCGAAGCATGGTTCATTCATATTGAGGAGCAATTTGCTTCTAAAAATATAACATTAGATAATACCAAATATGAATACCTCATAATTTCACTTCCCCAAGAAGTAATAATGACAGTTTTTGATATTATTCAAAATCCTCCTTCCGAAAATAAATTTGAGAATTTAAAAAAACATCTCATAGAACGGCATTCACTTATGCCCAATTTGTTCACAGAGTCGTAAAATTGTCTAGAACTCGCTTTAGTTAAATCTTAGTTTAAAATACGACACCACTTATAACGCAGCTTAAATTTTCCGGTTTGTTCAAAAAAATAAGTATATTTACTACTCGTTGTAATTTTACTTTAACGACATAGATTTAAGCCGCTTACATGTGCTGAATTGTCAGTTTACGACTCATTTTTCAAAAATAAATTATTTTTACATAATAAATATGAAAGAAAAAGGAAAAAAGAGAGCCGATCCGCCAATGATACGGAAATATTTACCGGTCTGGGTTATAGGGCAAACTTTCCTCAATCATTTGAAGAACACGGGCGACTGTTCCTTTTGTCAGCCGAAATCGTGAGAAAAATTCATCACCGGTTAGCCAATTCATATGTATTAAAACGCCGAAAGAAAGTGTAGGAATGACGTGGTACCATTTCCACGGTACCATCTTCACTATCGCTGTCTGTGTCATTATCATCACTGACCCAATTATTAACTGGCAGATGATACATTCTGGCCAAATTTATATCAATTTATTTTTATTCTGACTCAAAATTTTGATTTCGATGTCTGTCAAAAACACGAATATTTTATAAATCTCGGCGTAACAAGCTTAAATCCCAAATTTTTCCGATTTAAAAAATTGGAGACTAAAACTTTACTGTGTCGTAGTCGGCGTCGTAAAAAATTTAAATCTCTCTCAACAAACCCAATTTTGGCCTAAATCGAAATTCAGCAGCTTTAAAACGCGTCGTATATTTAAATCTTTCTCAACAAATTGGGCATTAGGTAGTGAGCGTAAAAAATTGGACCAAGTACTATCTGTTACAGAACTTGGAAATAAAAATCCTTCTGATTTATACAGATCCCTTTTAGTGTTGGCAGGTTCAAATTTTAATGCAGATTTATTAAAAAAACTATGGCTACGTAAACTGCCAAAGATCTGAATGTAGCTTTGACTGCATCAAATGCTGCCAATATTCAAGATATGCTTAAATTAGCTGATGATATGTGGGAGGTAATGAATAAAAGTGAAATTTGTAGTAGCAATGTAACAAATACAAATTCCCAATTTGAAAAAACCGTAGAAAGTTTAGAAAAAATTACGTCTTCAATGTGCGAAAATTTTGCAAAATTATCCATGGAAGTTTGTTCTATGAGACAGACCATAGAAAACAGACCAGTTAGAGATTATAGATCAGTTCACAGGAATCGTTCACGAACTAGATCACATTCTCAAAACAGACTTTGTGTATATCACTATCGCTTTGGTGATAAAGCGAGAAAGTGTATCAAACCTTGTGCATATATAAAACGTGAATTTAAGGAAAACTAATTCCTCCTGTTACTGCGGCGTCAAGTAATGGGTTGAACGAAATTTCAACACGTCGCCTCTTTATTCATGATAAAGACAACAAATTACAATTTTTGATAGACAGTGGTGCTGAAATTTCTGTACTTCCTTCTTCGAAATTTAAAACTAGTTTAAAATGTTCTGATTTATTTTTAACGGCAGCCAATGGCACGCCCATAAAAACCTATGGTAAAAAATTATTAAAAGTAAATTTATGTTTAAGACGAGAATTTCCGTTTAGTTTCGTTATTGCAGATATAACAAAACGCAGATTTCTCAGCAAAGTATGGTATTTTAGTTGATTTAAAAAATAAGTGTTTGGTTGACCCATTGACAAATATCTCAGTAAATGCAATATCAGGGTTTTCAAAAATATCGCTACCGAAATTATTTCCTTTTGAAGATAAATACACGAAGTTATTAAAATGATTTCCATCACTTATATCTGATCCTGATTACATTAAGCCAGTGAAACATTCTACTGTTCATCGTATTACTTGTAATGGTAAATTACCTTTTCCAAACCAAGGAGACTAGATCCAATTAAATTTAAAGTAGCAAAATCTGAGTTTGATTTTTTAGTGAAATCGGGTATCTGTCGTCCTTCTCATTCGCATGTTGCTTCTCCATTACATTTAGTTTCTAAAAAGGATTCCAATGATTGGCGTCCGCGTGGTAATTATCGACGATTGAATTATATATCAGTTCCTGAGAGGTATCCACTCCCTCATATACATGATTAAAATGTCAACTTACTTTCGAAACATATTTTTACAAAAATTGATTTAATACGAGCCTACCATCAAATACCAATGGCGAAAGAAGATATTGCTAAAACTGCAATAACCACACCTTTCGGTCTTTTTGAATTTGTTAGAATGCCTTTTGGTTTAAGAAACTCTGCTAGAAAAATACGGTTTAAATATCAAACCTAAAAAGTGTATATTTGGTACATCAGAGGTAGATTTTTTAGGTTATGTATAATATTTCTAATGAAGGTATTAAACCAACTAGCGCAAAAGTCAAAGTCATTCGTGAGTTTGAACGCCCTAAAACCGCTAAGCAAATGCAAAAATTTATAGGTATGGTAAATTATTATCACAGGTATATACCAAGACTAGCGGAGTATTTAAGCCCAATACATACAATGATAACATTTGCTTTGAAGCAAAAGAAACAGAATTTAAATTGGAATTCATATATATAATACTTCTATATTGCTAGTATCGTATCTTCCCAATATGCTGAAAGCGTGTCAATCATTATTACACGAGATGCTTATAATGCAAGTTGTGCGCATGCGCGAGTTTTATTAGTGTTAGTGCATTGAAGCAGCGCGGCGAAAAAAACTTATGGAAGGGGTAGACAGGGGCCACTGACTTGTTTACACAAATTGTACTTTATAGTAGCGTATAAAACCACAGTTGAGTAAATTAAATATGAAAATGCCAATATATTGAATATAAACCGTAATATATTTATTATTTGAGCTTATAGGGTTTCTATGGCTACGTGATCGTCCATAATATGGTTAGAAAATGCATTATTTAAATTTTGAAAAATTGTGAGAGCGAAACTGACTTTTGTACATTACATTAGTGCAAGAAATAATAAGAAAAAGCAAATAAATTCAATCTTTGAAATATCCAAATATTTCATTGACCCCCTTTTATTCAAAAAAATTGACGACGCCAACCGAGATTTTGTCTTCTTCTCTCATTGTATGTCTGTACTGTAATGTTTGACACGCTTCACAGTTCTTTACTAGCAATATAGAAGTATTATATATATGTTGGAATTATGAAACTGTACAAAATTTTGAAAAAATTAATGAAGTATTTGCATCAAACGTACTTCTCAATCATTTTGACAAAAATGCAAATCTTTCTATATCAGTAGATGCTTCATAACTGCTTTAGGGGGTGTTCTTGAACAACACATTGGAGACGAAATTGAACCTTTAGCTTTCTACTCAAAAAAGTTAACACCTTCCGTAATTAAATACAGTGCTTTTGACCGTGAATTATTAGCAATACATACCTACATCATGAAATTTTTATTTAAAGGAATCTACCGAAAATGCCAAATTATAATCAATGCTACATTTTAATTTAGGAATATTTTACAGCAGAGAAGTCTTCATAAATCAAAAGCTGGGAAACAAAAAAGCAGTGAAAAGTGAGTGATAAAATATGGAAAATGTGTGTGAAAGTATAAATAAAAATTGAGTAAGGTAAGTGGCTATAATTCCGTGGTACTAAGGATTTTTCTGACTTTGTACTCCTCCCACGTTGAAACAAAAAAGTTAAACCTGAAAAATCGAATTGTTCCTATTTAATTGAATAATTTTGTTTAATTTCCAATTGCCAAAATTCGAAAATAACTAATAATATTTTTATAATAATTAAAATTAATGACTAACTCAGATGCCCCTAATTCCGTGGCAAAAAATTTCATGATGTACATAACTCCGTGGGAAATTGTCCCTAATTCCGTGGTATGAAGCAAGCCACATATTTCATTGCTAAAAATGTAAGATAAACTTAATTATTGCATTCAAAAACAATTTGTTATCAAGCAACAAAATAGGTTTTAAGGTTTTTATATTTATTTATTAAAATGTATACTTTTTCCCTTCTTTTAAAAGGTTTTTTTTTGTTTTTTTAAAATGCATATGCTTGGACCTCTAAAACAAACTAAAAATTTAATTCAGCTATACTTTTTTGTTTGTATAAATAAATAACATATAAATTAAAAATTTTAATTCAATATTATTTTTTTTTTTTTTTATTAGAAGTTCTTGAGAACTTTAACAATTTATAAATAAAATTGCTTTCAGTAAAAATAAAGCCAAAAACTTTCATTTTATAGTTTTTAGTTTTATCCTTTTTTTTATTTTATTTTTTTTTTGTTTTTTTAGTGTTTTTTACTAAAATAAGTTCTTAAGAACTTTAAGAACCTATACAGAAAATAGAAATATAAATGAAAATTAAAAAAAAATTTAAGTTTAAAAATTTCATTCAGTATTTTTTTTCTTTGTTTTTATATATTTTGTTTGTTTTGTTTCATTTTTGTTTCCTTCGTGTTTTTTTAATTTTTTTTCTGTGTGTTTTTTGTTTCTGTAACAAAACATGTATATAAAAAAACAAAACAACATATGTATAAAAAAAATAAATAAAACTGTATTCAATAATGAAGTAAAAAAATTGCATTCAATGTTTTTTTGCTTTGTTTTCTTTTTTGTTCTTTTATTTTTTTGGTTTTTTTTTAAATTTTTTTTATTTTTAAAATTTTTTTTATTTTTTTTATTTTTTTTTATTTTTTTATTTTTCGTCTAGCTACTGCAACGTAAATGCGTAGCATACCACGGAATAAGGGACATTGTACAATTTAGTGGTACATAAATTCGTGGTAGCGATTTAAAGGGCAAATCAATAATTTTATTATTATTTCTATTTTTTATTACAAATATGCATTCAAAATAACGGTAGGGAACTTAAAAGCTTCATCATATTTTTAGTCTTTATTAGAAAATATCGAATTAATAAAAATTCAATAATGTCAACATTTCGTTAAAATATTGTGTGCCACAGATTTTTCCAGGTCATATATTCACGAACAGGTGAATAAAATTATACCACGGAATTACGTCAAGATCTTCTTTGGGGCTTTATTTAATGATTAAACGACTTTTTGGAGTAGGGTTTCTTATAAAAAGTTTTAAATTACCCTAATTCCGTGGTACCCACGGAATTACGTACATTGAAAAACGAAATGTGTACCTAATTCCGTGGATCAGAAATAATGAATTAAAAGTAAAAAAAACTATTTCAATGTATATGGTGGTTATAAAAAATAGTTAAAAAATGTTCATTGAGCACCTAAATGTAATAATTATGAAACAAAAGTATACGGTTAAAATTTTACAGCCTTAAGAATTTTCATTGGACTCCTTAACATTTTGCTTAAGACACCGTCATACAAAACACTTTTTCTCTAGACTAACAACTTTTGATCGTGTAATATAAAATAAATATAGCCTAGAAAACAAAAAAGTATATCGATTTGTATCTCTTAAAGATAGATCTTTATAATTGCATTTTTAATTTAACTAAAATTTCTTCTAATTCCTTATTTGGCATAAAAAATCGAAATACCACGGAATAAGGTACTACCACGGAATTATAGCCACTTACCTTATATTCAAGAACAATGATAAAATTAACGAGTCTTCTGACAGCAATACCGGGAAAAAATTGGTGGCTACAAATATTTTACAAAGTGTAACCAAAATAGCTAAGACATTATTTGAATACAGTTTAAAAAGATGGAATATTTGAACTCGATAGATACTGATAAAGACGGAAGATTTGTTCAAAATGTAATAGAACATCGTAAACAAATCGGAGACATCAAATTTATGGGCGATTGTGGGTAGAGAGTAGTGCAAGATGACGATGAGTAATTCCAAACAAATGATACCCAAAAAACATAAATTAACTAACCTTTACAGATTAATGCAATTGTGTGTTGTTCCAGATATAAAAGAAATATATGATAATCTAATACTTCTATTCAACTTAACCAATATCAATAATGTTCCTTTTAAATTTTCTCCGGTTTCAATTTCCAGCTTATTGTGAATGGCAAACAATCGTCAGTAGCGTGTCAAAGTGGTTTTGTTTCTTCATAGTGGGAGGATGTAATATTTGATGAAAATAATTGGAAAACGTTTGAAGGGCTATGTGTGGATTTTATAAAGTTTAAGTCTGGGAGAAGATACAAAGGTTGCCATAGAATATCACAGTACCGTGAATCCACCACTATTTGACGAAAACGATGACATATTCCTACTCCAAAAGTGCTTAGTTTCGGAGATACACATTTGGGATATTATGGGCCCAAAGCCTAAAAGTATTAGCCAAAACGTACCAAGAACAAGTGGTTGAAGAAAATTTGTGGCGATGTAGGACGTTTTGTTTTCGGTTTCAAAATTTTTTTTCAGAGTCATCTAGGTACTCTTCGTTATTTGGGCAGAACAAGACGACAGTTATGATAACCGACTGTGACCGGTTGCTATGTTTGAAATGTCCGTTTTGGTTTAACTCCTTGCTAGTTATTTACAGTTATTTATGCTCATACAAAATAAAACAATATTAATTGACCGCAAAATGTCGTGTACCTTCCAACTGAAATGCTACCAATAACAACTCTGTTAGGTACTTTGTAATATCAAATAACAACAAATTTCAATTTCTCACATTTGTCTACTTTCCTCCTACCTCCATATGAGTAGCTCGTGACATAAACTGGTATTTCATTGGAAAATTTACACTTCAACACTTAAAAAGTAAAATAATTAACAACAGAAATAATATCAAATGGAAAAAGTGGGAAAATTGAGAACATGAAGAAATCATATAAACTTAGCCGAATCATCAATAAAATAAAAATAAATAAATTTTGAGAACGAATAGTAAAAAGTCAATGAACAAAGCTAAATGGATATCAAATACTTGTAGATATTGATAAGTGGTACATAAGTATGTAAAGGAGTAAGCATACGAGATCGTATGTTTGTAAAGTCACGCATTAAAAATTAAAGAATCAATAAAAAGAAATTGAATTAAATTTATACAAATATTTATGAACAAATATTAGATAAAATATAATCAAAGTCACGTTCGAGAAAGTTGTGCATGTGTGATATAACGCTCACGTACACCCCACCTATACATTCATTCAAAATAATTTATTAAAGAGATAAAGAAAAGTTATTCGAAATGGAAATGAATCTTAAAATTTATAAATGGACTTGGCGCCAATCAGGGTTGGGTTTTTCGATACAATTGTACTTTTTCGATACAATTTGGCTCAAGAAAGTACTGAAGTACTTCAGTACAATCAGAAACAGATCGAGTAGAGTTACAGAAACGATACACAGAATGAAACATTACACTAGAGATGGCGTTGGCTTTGAACCAGCTTTACACTATGCAATGCATACCAATTAGAAAAAGGAGAATTTTACAGAAATTGGTGAAATCTACTCTAGCTCTTTTGTAACTACCAAGTTCTTCTTCATCACTGAATGAGATATGGCATATTTGGGTTTCTTAGAAAAAAACCTTAGTACAAAAGGGTGTGTGTTCTCCACCGATTTTGTTTATCCGTGAGCGTTCTCTACATGTCCATATCCTATCCAACATGGCTCTAAAATAATTAATAGTTGAATTTGAAATTTGTTTGGGTCATAAGTGGGCTTTGCCACACCCATTTTCAAAATTTTGTAAAAATCGATTAAGGAATAAGAAAATTTATATATCTGGCAAAGTTATATATCTACCTGTATCAGCCAATGAGATATGGGCAGTTCAGTATTTCTGCCTCATCTTCAAATAAATATACATATGTACATCATCTTCAAATAACAAAACTATACCTCCTATGCTATTCTAGCATAAGCGGCTCTGAAGTTATTAACATTCGAAGTTTGAAAACTTGCTTGTTCACTCATGTGTGGCCGGTGCCACGCCCCTTTCCAAAAAATTTGGTAAAATCGTCAACATGGAAAAATTCATAAAGGTCCATTATTTTAGCTGTTTTTTATTGAATCAACTCATTTTATACGTTTTTCGATATCGAAAAGAAAGACGTGGTTATGTTTCGATTTCGTCCATTTTAAATAGTAACCTACCTTGGCTGGAAAGCAACCTGTATGCCACTTTCATTCGAATATTAAATTTTTACTCAAGTTATCGTGTCCAATCGATTCGTCTGCTCATTGTGAGAACTTTGACATATGGAACTCTATATCTCTTTAAATTACTTTTTACCGTTACAAACGAGCGTTATATGGACAAAAATGTGAAACCCTGTGTACTAGTAGCCGCTGGTTAAAAAAAAATATAGGAATCTTTTTCAAATATGTCACGATTACACTGTTGTAGTTGAAAAATCCGAGAGATATGATATCGAGGTCCGTCAAGCTGGACCCCACCTTTTTTATAAGATTACATTTCATTTTAGCTTAAATCTATGTTAAGCAACGACCATATGAGCTATGGTAATTTCAAATTATTTTTTATTATTTTGATTCCTTGGAATAATATATTTTTCTTGTTTTTAAAACGTAATAAATATTCAGCTTATAAATGGATTAGTAAGCCTGATTTTTAATAGACGGAAGGTGTGTTCTCTAACACCTCTGAAGTCCCATGTAATTTAATCAGCAACAAACTCGAAAATTTCAAAGATGACATTCAGCAGAACAAAAGACTAAGTGAGAGTATTACAATGCAATAAAAATGTTAATTTTGGGGCGTCAACAATGGGGCCAGACGGACGCCAAATGCAGTAGTACATATTTACATATATCATATGTACGTATGTATGTATGTGCATATGTACCCTGCCAACAACCACCGCTGTCAATAGGTTTGGATTTTGATCGCTTGAATGCCTCCTCAAAAATGCATTTCACATTATCAGTAAAATGCACTCGCTTTTTGTCGTTAAATGACGTCTTCGTCGTGGTTGTCCATTGTCGCCGATGACCGGTGGCCATTGACTGAATGATGTGCATAGTCACTCACAAAAGTAATGAGACAGTTACTTTTTTAATATATTGCCATATATTTGCGATATAAATTTAAATAAACCAAGTTTTTATTTCCAAACGTTGTTGGTGCTTAACATCAAACCTATTAAATAGTGATTACTAATCTTAGTCATTGATAATCAAATTAAATTTTTTGTTATTTTTGTAATAATTGATTATGATAATCGAACATTTTTAGAATAATAAATCGATTAGGATTAAATTTTGTGATCGATTAATGAAGATTTATTTCGTTTTCAAATTTAATCCTAGGACTAATCAAATTATCAAGATTTCAATTTGATAAAATTTTTTTTGATTAATTGCGATTAACAGGTCTGCTTAAAATATGCATGTCATTTCGGACTCATAAAGGAGCACCTAAAGAGCATAAACGCTTCCATTTAGGACTGCTTTCTGACTCATGCATGACTCTTATGGTTTCTTGGGAATATAAAATTTTTTTTGGATGAATTTAAAAAAAACACACTAAATTGTAAAATTTTTTAATTTTAATTCATGTTGAAATATTTAAAATTTGTTATGAATCCTGGTTAATCGAAATTAATCAAAAAATTTGAGTCCAATTGAAATTTTATTTAATTTGATTAATCCTAGGATTAAATTTGAAAACGAAATAAATACTCATTAATCGAACACAAAATTAAATCCTAGTCGATTAGTGATAATTTATCAATTAAATTAATAGAGCAGTTTAATATGATTGATTTTTAATTTTATGAAATTTGATTCCGAAGGGAGTAGGGGTTTGTACCCGAGATAGTTCCCATAGATCCGCCCCTGGTTTCAGTGAAGCAAGGGCGAAAGATCCCTACAAAATTTACTGTCCCATTTTCACTTTGAATGACTGTCAGCATTGTAAATATTACCTCTGTACATACAACCATAAGGGCAACAGACAATAGCACACTCAACACGACACTTTTCTGTTGTTGTTGTTATTTTCATTTTGTTTGTTCTTTGTGTTAAAAGTCGCTTAGAAGGCGAAGAAGCGTACGAGTACAATGCCAACCACAAATGCATTCTAGCTCGATTGCAACAAATTGACGTCGCTCTTATCAGTGATAAGCAGCCACAACTACAACAACAAGAACAATAGCAACAACGTAACCGTCATCAATAACAGCAAAGACGTACAACATTGTAACGGCCATTGGGCCATTGAAAACCGGATCAACCTGAATTTAGCAGAGACGATACGAGACGAGACGAGACGAGCAAAGATGTGGTGGCAGTGTAAGTGAAAAAGCAATCGAATCAAAGACTCACTTCATACTAAGTGGAAGCGGCTAAGCTTTGCGGTTGTTCTTGCTCTCCTCTGTTGTTGTTGTTGTTGTTGTTAATACTTTTGAATTCAATGAAAAGTGTGGCGTTACTATGGTTGTATCGGTGCTAGAATTTGTTGTTACTGGCTGCTGCGGTGAGTTGCCGCAAATGCATTTCGGTGCACCACTTTAGATTGGTTACGACGAGTTGAGTTGTTGCGGTTGCGCCGTTTGCTGGCATTTCGAATTCGTATGGCAACAGGCAATTAACTCGAAATAAATCAGAAACATTTCAATTTCATTTTAATGTGCGTTTAAATTTATTTTTTATTTTTTCTTTGTTGTATGTTGTTGTTGTAATGGATTTGCTTTCTTGTTGCTGTTCGGTTTTTAATTTAATTCTTTTTTTTCAGTTTTTAATCATGGAAAAAGAGAACTTTCAACTCTGTTGTAGACATGGGCGTAGTCAGGGATGGGCAAATGGGGCTACTAGGGGTTAGGGGTTTATAATATGTTCGAGATAAGATGTACCGCAAGGAAGTAAAGTCGATAGTAAATATCCATCTACTAAAGTTAAGCCCATTTTTTATGGGTAGTCTATTCTTACGCCTAAATAGTTGACTACTCTCATCGTGGCTATGGTACCGGAAAGAGCTACGAAACCAACTCCGGTGCGTTCTCTGCTTCGAGACCCGCGAAGTGGACAACTCTGTCTTACTATTGTTGGACTATCTACTTAAGAATATGAATAATGTACTGCGCAGTCTCAATGATAGGAGCGATGCTTTTTCTTAAACTAAGAGTACTTAAGATCCCGTACAACAACAAGCTCTCTCTGCGGAAGAGTCCAGGTTGTTAAGAAACACCAGCCGATTAGACACCTTCGTTTTCAGTGAGTCGAACTTCTAGGGAGATCGCGTTAGTCTGTCCCAGATAAAGGAAATCCATATAAGTCTCAACGGATAAGTGAGTAGCTAATTATGGGTTGAATTGGAAATATCTGGTTGGATGAGCAATGGATTTACAAGCCTTTAGCCACAAGCTAGGTTTAGCCTGCACTAAATAGACTACTGACTCGGCAATTCTCTGGACAGGTATGGCTTTTTAGACAATTTAGGATTTTGGTTTTGATATTATCTAGAGCGTATATATGTATGGTCCAATCTAGTCCGAACCACTAAGAAAGAAATCAAAAAACGTCTACATAGATTCCTTCCCCAAGTCAAGCTACGTCCCTGCTTATTGCGTTTTGTTGTTGTTGTTGTTGTTGTTGCTGTTCTTGTTGTAAATGCCCATCACTGTCTGTCTACTATGTCTATCCGTTTGTCTCGCTGTGTGACTGGGGCTCAGTCATTGTTCGTTATCACTTAATTACTAAGCGACTACAAATTACATCGCTTCAAATGGTTTTTGGGGTCATTGGTGATATGGAATTTTGCTTTGTATATGTGTGTGTGTGTGTGACTACATCCTTATATGCATATGAAATGAACATGAGAAATGCATGACACATAAGCTATACATAGGTCATTTAAGCATCAACGGCTTCCATATTTAGATGCATGTTGAACATGGGCTTTGGTCATGGAAGGATTCAACATGGCAATTATTCCAAAATTTAATTACAAATGTAACCACGAAGAGAGATAATGGAGATAACAAGAAGCTAATCAGGAAATCGATATGTATACATATACACATATACATAAATGCACACATACATACATACATACATACATCAATATAGGCATTTCCTCTTATGTTCCATTTGATGCTGGGAAAAATGTCAATCGTTTGCTCTGTTAATAAATTACTAGTAGGATGCGTGAGCTTCATCAGGACTGACACCTTATTACCTTCGATGAAAGATTATAGCAAAGATACGAGGGAGGAAGAGAGACCCGACCAATAGCTGTTTTTTATTTATCGTCCATCAAGAGACTAAAGTGTTCCATCGTAGAAAGCCCCCTGAACTATTGGGCAGACAGTTTTTACTGAACTGACCTAGAACCAGTCACCCAAACCCACAGCTATTGAAAGAAGTTCCGCCACCTAGAGACATAAGGATGAACCTTCGTAAGGAGTAAGATGCGATCCGGGACCACATTACCCAGCCGTTTGATATTCGTAACCACAGACGTGACTTTTATGACCTCCAAAGCCAAGTCGGTGGACAAATCCCTCAAATCTCGCCCGTGAATTTGATATTCAATCACGCGACATAGCTGAAGAGCAGGACGACTAGAGTTATGTTAGCATGCCTAGTTGTTGTTATAATCCTTCATGACCATAAAATGCACTTTAACAACTGCCCAAAGCGAGCCAGTCTTCAGTTTTAAGCGTTAATTACTCCAATTGGAAGAACCCCCCTTCACTTTTATTCATACCCAACCGTTTTTTATCATCTCAGATGCGGCTTTCTTGTTCCTATTCGATCTAAGGCGGGTGAAAACACTCACCAAAGACTTCGGGGAGTTCTAGCGAAGTCTACGTGCTTTGCATAGCTCGGCAGGTAGTCCTTCGTTGCCTGTCGCTTTATTCATAGTTTGCCATAGACCTACAAGAGTTTAGAAGAGCTCCCTGTCAAGTATATCTCATGTTTTTTGCCCGCTTCAGGAATTCGAAATCTTCGTTCTGGTAGGCCCACTAAACCACTGCTGGCCCCTGGGTTAGGTCTATGCATACATCCCTCGAAGTACCTGAAGTCTTTCTCGAAAAAGTAAGACGAAAATCCGCTGGTATCCCTTGGTTCGCCTCCTTACAAATTGTGTCCATCTTTTAACTTAATTGAATACACACACACACACATACATATGCATGTACATACAAACAATGCTGCATATGACATCTTAACTAATTATTTCTTATAAAAACCGGCACATTCGAGATTAACGCAACTTTATTTATGTTCATGCCACAAATGAATTTTTATCAAAGGCCATTATTCAAATAATTCGAAACTGGTTTTTCTTATTTTACCATGCAACCAAAACAACAACAACAACAACAACACAAATACAAAAACAAAAAAAAAAACAAAATAATCGATTACCATGATACACATGTTTAAATCCGATACGACTGGATTGCATATCGACACACCCACTCACATGTCGAATTGCAATTAAAAATGCACTGATTTCCGTTATGTGTGTACGGGAATGTTTGTCCGTCCAAGATACGTACGTACGACCTGTGCATTTCGTTGACTTCATAGTTCTCAGTAAATTTCATTACATGCAATCCTTATATGTATGCAATGCAGTTGGTGGAATGTGGAGCCAAGAGGCTGCTATCTTGCATACCCTGCAAAAAACCGAAATACTCCGTTCCATACTCTATAGAGTACTCCTTAAGGAGTATCGGAGTACTCCAACACTTATCTTCGCTCATATAAAAAAGGTGGTCCAATTTACATGGCGATGGCCGGTAATTGGATCACCTAATCCGACTCGGAGTACTCCATTTCTTTGCTTTTGAATACTCTATAGACCACCTACATGAGAGTACTCCCAAAATACTCCTATTGGATTACTCTATGGCCTATTCAACAGCAAAGCGAGAGAGGGAGTAGGTGGTCCTCAAAAAGAACACATACTCCCTCTCTCGCTTTACTGCAAAGTACTCTATAGAGTAATATTTTGCCAGCATTTTCAAAGTACTCTCACATAGGTGTTCCATAGACTATTCAGCAGGGTGCTCCGATATGGATTAGGTGATCCAATCACCGGACATGGGCTTATAAATTGGACCACCTTTTTGTATGAATGAGGATAAATGTTGGAGCACTCCCATACTCCAACGTTTTTTACAGGGTAGTGCCTAAGTTTCATACATACATACATACATTCATGGGCACAAACATATTTGCATTTATACATACATATGTACATACATAAGTGTTATTAATGCAATCCAACAAGTCGGTTTTCAAATTGCATGCGTACTCGTATGTCAGTATTAAAGATGGGTGCGCGATGTCGGTACTCGCACCACTCACGACACTGTTTTGTTGTTTCGGTTCTGCAATTGCTGCTTAGAGCCAAGCTACCTATGAGCTGGGTTCGTTGATAAAACTTGCAAAAAGTGTAAGTAAAGTGAGAATGACGTAAAACTTGCTCAAAACGCAAAAAGTTAAATTTTTCCGCCGAACAGGAGTCAGTAAAAACTTGCAGCAAAAGCAGTTGTTGCCATTGTGAATGGTTAAAAGCTTAAATTTTAAAATTTTTGTTGTTGCGTTCCCTTGTCACGATCAGCTGTTTTTCACTTACAATTTTTACGGAGTGAAATTCCCACAGTAATCACTTGAAGCTCTCTCTGTCAACGAAATGTCAAACACTTTCTCAGTAAAAATTTAAAATTTTTTTAAAAAATTTTAATGTACGCGAACAAAGCTACTATAAGCTGGGTTCGTTGACAAAACTTGCAAAAAGTATAAGTAAAGTGAGTCAGTAAAAACTTGCAGCCATTTTTGACATTTTGATTGGTTAATAGTGGAAATTTTATAAATTTGGTTGTTTATTTCTTTGTCACGATCAGCTGTTTTCACTTACAAGTTTTATTGAATGAAATACTCCCAGCAGAAACTTGCAACTCTCTCTCTCTTAATGAAATGTCAAAATGTGCTTTCTCGCTGCAAATTCGTTTGTCAACTAACACTTTCTCAGTACAATTTTTGTATTTGTTTTTAAATGTTATTAAATTTTTTCTGAAAAGTATTCGGCTACATAAACCACTTGCAGGGAGAGCTCGCATTTTCCTATTTCTTTGGGAGCGGAAGCTGCGGAAGAAAAACTTACAAGCGCAAAACAGCTGATCGTGCCATGGCAAAATAGCAAAAAAAATCATCAAATTTTGAGTTATTAACCAATTAAAAAGTAACAGCTGTTTTGCCTATAAGCTTCTAAAATTTCCTGTTGGACAGAAAACTTTTACATTTTGAGTTCCGAGAGAGTTTTAGATCATTTTCTTTTTACTGATAGGTCCTTTCAAATTTTGTGGCCACACAAAGCTTCATTTATTAAGATGTGATTGACAGCTCTGTATGAGTCTCTTATATAGGACTTTAGTTTCGATGAGTAAAAAAAAACTGAATTAGCCCTTGACGGAATACCATTTTTAGTTCTTGGTTCATTGCGGAACGGCGTCGTGGAGTAAGTAGTGTGGTCTAAAGTCACATCAAACAACATTTCAGAAAAATTGCAGAGGACGGTTCGACTTATTTTTAGTGCATTTCTGTCATGAAATGACATCAGCTTATCATTACCCTCGACCCTTACCCTTATCCTTATGATCCAGAGCCTAGATAATGGATATTTCGTTTAGTTTTCGGTAGGCTGTTCATACTTCAGTCTTTCCGAAGTTTTACCCCAGTCACTACTCGTATATGGCTTGCCCAGCTCATAAATTTGAATGCGGAGTTGTACGGAAACGGGACTAAACATGGAGTCAATATCCCATCTCTAAAGTATTTATGCGATAATGTATGTGCGTATGTGCCCTCAACACTCGTATGTATGTATGTATGCATTCAAATTCATGTGCATATCACTTTTACAGGGTGCACCGATTCGTACTTTGGTGATTATTCACCGGCAATAGTTACAAAGCTCCGAGCTCCACTCGATGGAGGACCAAACGGCCAGAACGAGATTATGAATATTGGTGTGTGGCGTAGACTATATAAACCCCCAGGTAGGGACACCACCACTCCGATGGAGGGACTGGAGACCGATACGCTACGCTCCAGTACTGATACTATTCTGACAGGCTCTGGGCTTTATTCGTGGCATAAATGATTAATACCAACGAAACTTTCGACGGCTAGGTAATTGCTAGCCAATGAACAAAGACTTTCCCGCCCAGAATGGTTTCCTACCAAAACTCGAAAAATATTGAGCGAGCTCCGGCGTGTGTCGCTCATAGCCCAATAGTACTACCTTACGTAGGTTATTCGTTATCTTAAAGCAATGTGTCACCACTTGTCTATGGGGACCCTGTAAAAAAAGGGATTAGTCTAGGACCAATCCGGGTTGAGTTGCAAAGGAGCGTGCGACCAATGCCACTTAGATCTCTTTGTATGGGTTGAAGTGATCCCTTTCGTTTGAGCATGTCTCATGAAGAGCCTACTTGCTCCATTTCATACCCAAAAGGGTAGTGTCGGACAGATTTTCTTGGAGATTTGTTTGCTCACAGACCTTTTTGGATTATCATTGGCGGCCACTTTATAACTTTCTGCGTGCCTTCAGCTTCCAGACGCACCCTGTATGCACATTTATAGGCGTATTTGTGTTCCAAAGCATCTACTCGTTTGCACTTAAGCACTTGCGGTCCTACTACGACTGCATAAATGCTTAGTTTTTTGCAATGGACTTGTTGACTTGATTTTTGCCTCGCGACTTTCAGCCCATAACGGCAAAGCGACAAACTCGTGTAGACCCATTGGCAGTTGGCAGCAGCTGGTTTTCTTGTTGTTGGCAGCGGTTCGCCTGCACCGCAGCTGTTGTTGTTGTTGCTTCTCTTTTACGCCGGCTGCACACATGGCGGCAATGCTGCGCCCACCTTCATCCTTCTTTTGCTCCAGTTGTTCTGTTGTTATTCGTGTGCACCCATTGGATTTTGTTGCTGCTTGCTCTCTTGATCTTTGACCCAATTTCTTTTATTGTTATTTTTGCGTAAAGTAAAACATGAATGAGCAAAATGAGAACGTGTGAGTGTGTGGTGAGGGAGCGATGAGGGTGGTGTGTGCTGTTGCCAGAAGCGCTTATATGCAAACAACAACAACAACAAAAAAAAACAACTGCTCTCCCAACAACTCAAGAAATCTGCTTAATTTTTCTCACTTTCTATTTCTTGGCTCGTTTCATCCCCTTGGTCCATCATGCGAATTCACACCGCATTCCGCATACTTCAATGGCGCACATTTCGTCGCTTCCGGCAGCTTCATTTCAGTTCATAAAATTTTTCATAGTTTTTTTTTTTAATTTTCTTTTTCTCTTTTATTCACTTTTCACTATTTTTCCTCTTCATTTTCTTTTTTATTTTCATCTTCTTAATTCCAAAATATTGCATCTAGCACTACATGCATTCTGCTGGCTCTGCCTGCATCTCTTTTGCCCCATCGGCATCATTTGCACTTCAGCTCGGTTGTTGTTGTTGTTGTTGGTTGCATGAATTTAGCACTCCACTCAACTGCTGACATACGCACTTTCTGCGCTTTCACGCTTTGCGCTTTTGGTCGACTGATTTTCGGATTTTGATTTATTTAGTTTCGCGGTAATTTGAGTGCTTTGCCAAGTTACACCACTGACTCACTGAGGCATCGTCAGCCAGGATGCAGCTACATATGTACGCCCACACACATTTTAGGAATTTCTTCTTAACTCCAAGAATTCAGGCATGCGTGCAAAGAGTAGTATCAAAGGGTGAATTAGGGCTCACTAATTGCTCGATTTCTGGTGAAATTACTTCGTTAGGGACCGACGGTTCTTGGACAACGCAAGCTTCCAGCAACAACAAGTTCAGAACGCTATAAACATGTAACCAAAGGTTTAAATCACGGTACTCGATACATCAATATCTACTCGGCCCTTATCTTGTAGCAGGCTAGAGACCCACGTCTGAGAGTCGCCTATCTCTTTGATGATTGAAGTGAGAAGTGATTTCTTAGCACACAGAATTTGACAGATTTTCTTCAATTTGTGATTTAACATTCATATTTTCCCGTCCTTTAGCCGCCCTTGACAGGGATCCCAAGAAGAGGGTGAGCTTTTTCCCAAGGCATAGTTTCTTCTGGGGCTGTACTTTTGCGAACTTCTGCTGACTGTCTTCATGATAATGAAATAAATTCAACGAAACGTGGCTTCCAAATTGGGCTAATACTAATATTGGCTGTCCTCTGCCTGATAGGAATCCAGTACGTCCGGTACTAGTACTTAGTGGTACCTGTCAGCCGTGGGAAATAATATTCCATTTCATCTTTTTTTCTCACTGTTCATAATTCATTTGTTCGGTGATGCTCCTTTAAGTAGCCTTACAATAATTCACACCTACATTCCCTACTACCACACACGCACCCAAAGGTAAACAAAACACAAAATAAAAGAGCGCCTGACATGATTTCTTTCATCGCCTGCTTAAGCGCAGCTGTAATTCGCAAATAGGTTATCTCAACTTATGTATAAGATGATAATTCGATCTGCAGTAATGTTCGAAAATGTGGTTTCGGTAAGCGAGACGACAAGTCCCATAAAATATTGTGAGAAGCTTGCACCCTTACCCTGCACTACCCTACACTACCATCCCCTTTTTGGTTTCGGTTATAACTTATATTAGGTAGCAGCTTCTAAGGGTTAGTCCTTGTGGACCCACATTACGAAGCAACCGGGAAATGTACTGCCATTTCTTACAGCCATAAGATTTTTGTAAAAGTTTAGGTGAGAGAGAGCTAAGTGA
The DNA here is from genome assembly GCA_951509765.1 of Sphenella marginata. Classification (NCBI taxonomy): domain Eukaryota; kingdom Metazoa; phylum Arthropoda; class Insecta; order Diptera; family Tephritidae; genus Sphenella; species Sphenella marginata. The sequence continues at coordinate 25,209,703 of OX608080.1, read as the reverse complement.
CAAAATTACTGGTAGTCTGTTGTGCGACAAAAGGAAGCTATAGCGCGGTGGACCTTTATATGATGCAGCGCCTTTTCCGATAGAAGGTGTCAGGGTACTAAATACTCCTCACTAAAACTCCCTAGCACTCAGGAAAAGGCAGAGCTTAAAACTACGATTCTTCTGGACTTTGAAACTCTTAAGTCATTTAAGCTGAAATGCCCCCAGAGAACGTCCCTTGCATTCTGCGGAAATCTTTGGTGCTGGGATGGGATCTAATCAGTCGTGTCGAAATGGCAAACAGTTCAATTGTTAGGATAGATTCGGTTCCTTAAATATTCACAAACCACACTACACCAGTGTCCTGCGTTCTAATACATTTTCCGCGAATTCTCAAAAGAATTATTTAATTTTCTGAATACATTAGCCAACTCCCACTCAACAAGCACTCCACAAATTATTCAGTTATTCCAGTGCATATTGTATGTATGTATGTAAATGTTTTTTGTTATTTATATTTGTTTTTGTTTCCTTCAAAGTTTGGCATAATTTAGCACAATCTGCAAATCAATATCTCCTCCATATCGTTAACATAGTTCAACTATGTCATATTCGTATATTTTCGAAACCTCATACCTCTCCTGTTGGCATAGATATGTTAGTATATATTCGCATTCATATAGATGTACATATGTTCGTTTGTATTTAGTTCACATAGATTCTATTGTAATTCTGTAAGGCAAACAATATCGAATCGAATTAAACTTATCGATTAGGTGCTGCTAACTATCGTAGAAATCGAATCGATATCGATACACCATTCAAAACGTGGCAGCACTTTCGAGACTGAAGTAGTTTAAGGTTGCGAGGGCTAGGGCTGTCGAGAGGGGAGAGTACCTAGCAATGGTTTTTGAAGGGTCCCGTAACTTGCGGTCTTTTGGCGTTAGCTGATAAAGTATAGAGTCTGGTGGCATGCTTTGTTAAAAGGTCATAGATTTAAATGCTTAAACAAATAACCAACTAAGGACTGCTGACGTCACTTTTGCCATTGAAGAAAACAATTTTGAGAACTTACCCTCCGAGGGGTCTGCATTCTACGGAAATGAGAAACCGTATATAGCGGATTAGTAGGCTTAACAGAAAGAGGAAATGCCGTGATTTTTTGAAACCCAAATACGAACTTGATGTTGCTCAAGAATTGTTAGAAAATCTGATCCATGGAAACATATTTAATAAGCTAATTTTGAAGCGGTTCCTCCAAAAAATATTTGCTGCATTAAAATGTTTACAAAAGTTTTGAAATAATGATTACTAGGGCTGTGCGATTAATTAATTAATCAAAATTTGGATTATTCATAATTTCGATTACTCAATTAATCGATTAATTGATTGATTGATTGATTGATTTATTCATTTTTCTTTCAGAGTAAACATATAGTTACAATATTAACTTAACTTAAATTAAAACAAAATGTTAAAAGAAAGAAAAAGTAAGACATTCTGTACAAAGTATTAATATTTTAGTATCGAATGCCGTCTCAAAAGAAATTAAATGCACATTAACTAAAGTGTGTGGGGTGAAATTCAGAATAACTATACATTGTAAAATAAATTTAAATTTAATGAATTTAAATTTAATGAAGTTGCTTTATGAAAAGGCGGTGTACATGCTCATGAGATTACAGATTTAGTTCAAGTTTACTAAGTTGATTTTTGATTAATCAAAAAGGGTGTTTACTCGATTAATCAAGATTTTGATTAATCAAAAAGAAAATTAATTGATTAATCTTTTTTTGAAAATAATGGAGTAACGCTCGTTTTGATTACTCATAATTTTGATTAATCAAGAATTCGATTAACTGAAAATTTGTTCAATCAACTTACTCGATTAATCGAATAAAGGCACAGCCCTAATGATTACTAATCGCAATGATTACCGGTTTGATTGATTATTTTCCTGAAAATCCATTTAATGATATAATAGCATAACTTTAAATTTTTAGTGATTATTTTTCAATTAATTGACAAATAATAATAAAAAAAGAAGTATAAAATTTTTTTTTTGATTTTGTCTTTTTTTGTTTTATTTATTTTTTTAAACTTTTGTAATCGCACCAATTTATATACATATATATTTATAACTCATGAAAACAATTAAAGTAATTATTTCCAACTACATAATCAGTCTTTTCAATTTATTACTAGGTAATTATGTACTAGTAAAATTTAACAGCTCTAAAATAATCGATTGTCAAAAGTGCAGATATGTATGTTATCGTATATCGACACTTATCGTAACTACATTCGTTCCACTAACTTTGCCCAATCATCAATGTTCTCAAATGCCTTCAGCAGTCATCCTGTTTGAGAGTGCATTGATTGACAGCTGCTTGCATAAATCCTTTGTTGATACTATGGATATACCAGACCAGCGCGATACATATTTACATACATACATACAACCGAACCTTCAAACAATACATTTTTTTTTTTTGCTTATGTTGCTATTTTTGCTAGTTCACTCAGTATTATTGTGGTTGGTTGGTGTTGTTGTTGTTGGGTTGGTTTGGTTTTTGTTATTATTATTTATGTACAATATTTATTTTACATTTTAAGTACGTTGTTATGCTTATTGGACACATGTCGCCCCATCGACAGCTGTGTCCGGTGTGGTTTATTCCATCACGTGGCTCATTGAGATGAGACATTGCATGCAAGCTCTGATTTAGGGGGGGGACAAGGGTGATTGGAACGCATTTGACATTGTTGACAAACACCGATAAATTATGACAAATATTTTATGACAGTTATTTGCATGTATAACAAATGTATGTATGTACATAAATTTATGTAGGATGTGGATAAATAAAATAAATTAAAATTAATGAAAGTTGTTGAAATGATAAGACTTTTGATTGTAAACAACAATACAACAATTTTGTTTATCATGCTAATATTTATTGTTAATTGTTTAATGTTAATGTTAATTTGAGTTTTTGTTTTTTTGAAATGTTTGATTATTTACGATTTGATGCAACTTAAAAAAGCAGCTTTTTAAACTCAATTCAATTTCAAACACTAACACAGAGGGTGTATTAGCGTGTACTTTGACGGCTGCAAAACAAAATACGCGCTCTTAACTGAAGCTCACACCGGCTGGAAGCATTTTTTCGAATTCAGCAAGGCCTATACTTCCTCTGCTGCCAAATTAAGGTGTCTAAAGGTATATCTAATTCCCAAAAATTGCCATCTAACTGCCTGTGCGATTTTGACCGAGGAATATCTTATTGAAGCCCTCAAATAAGAAACCGGCACTGTTGATAGATATAAATCTGAAGGTTTAGGCCCGTTCACTCAATGTCTGACTACTGCTTAATCAAGATTTTAGCAGAGGTTGACCCAAAAATCGCTTACTCAATTTCTGATTATCGATTACGCGCTAATTATCTTCTGATTAAAGTTATCAAAGGATGGACCTCTGGATGGATCACAATGCAAAATTACAGCTGAAAGGAAACATCCAATTTCGTGCATTTCTACCCAAAAACGTTCACAATGACTAATTTAATCATGATAACTTAATCAGGCTTTTGGGTAAACGAATATGTCATTTGAGCCAAACCATGATTAGATTATCATATGATAAAGTTTATCATAACAAGACATTGAGTAAACGGGCCTAAGCAGTCAAAAATTTAGAAATAATAAGTTTTTTTTATTAATAAAAGCTTTGGTTAATCAGATTCTTCAAAATTATTATTATTATTTTCTATACAGAAATAAAACCCTAGAAAAGTCGTGTCTCTACATTGAATATTTCTTCGAAAAAAAGGAGCTGAAAATGTAGAGCCCATCTGAACCACTTTTTGAGAACCAGGGAATGGTTATGAAGCTTTCACTAGATATGCTTGTTTAAATTACACTGAGTTTCTCAAAGGCATATCGAATCGTCATTCTGTTATTTGTTTTTTACTTGTTTTGTCAATTTCAGATAAGTTCAAGCTCCCTTAATCTAGCCGTTAGAAGGAGTTCAATCATATAAATATTTATAGGTTAGGTAAAGGTGGCTGCCTCTCTGCACCGCCGTGAGGCGCACTTACACCGAATAGCTCAATGTAAAACCACTGAGCGGGTTGAGCTCCTTCCTCTTTTAAACATTAATAAAGTTAAACCACCCTCTCCTTGACTTGACTCTGCGACATAAGTCATTTGAAGGGATCCCCATGTCTTCAGCATGTGTTCCCATTAGACAATGTTCCGTGACTACACCAATCAAGAATTTATTTTTTTTTTTTTACGAATTGGCGAGAGAGTCAGGAATGCCATATAACTTCTGTGGAGAATTTTGCAGCCAATTCGTTCATCGATTGTCTACAGTCGAGAGCTACCTTTGGATTAATGGATATGCTAAATAGTGGATTTGTATATCTTATATATAAGATTCTCGTGTCACAGTTTTCGTTCCCATACTCCTCCGAAACGGCTTGACCGATTCTCATGAAATTTTGTGAGCATATTGAGTAGGTCTGAGAATCGACCAACATCTATTTTTCATTATTCTGGGAAGTGGACCAGGGACCGAAATATTCCAATATTTTATGTTTATGGTGCAATTTCCTTCAAATTTGGTACAAAGGTACCACTCTACTTTTGTTAAAATTCGGGCTTTCTTTTTTTCCGGGAAGCGGACCAGGGACCGAAATTTTCCAAACTTTTTTATTTATGGTGCGATTTTCTTCAAATTTGGTACAAAGGTACCACTCTACTTGTGTTAAAATTCGGGGTTTCTTTTTTTCCGGGAAGTGGACCAGGGACCGAAATTTTCCAAACTTTTTTATTTATCGTGCGATTTTTTCCGTAAATTTGGGCAGAACAACGTCTGCCGGGTCCTTCTGGTATGTATGTAAAATTATTGATCAGAAGCTTGTTTCATTTTATACAAGGCCCTTTTACTATAAGTATTGACCCCATATTTAAAAATTTATTTTCTTCCATGCAGACTTATCTAATATTTCAAGCTGAATATTTCCAAAAGGATTTATGGCAGGGACCGGAAAATTCGTGGTTGGATACCTAAACGATATCAATTCAATAGTAACTGAAGCCAAGTTATACGAAAAGGGGGCGTGGCACCTCCCATACATACTTAATGTTGAAAGCTGAAACTAAAAGGGTTAAAGGCAGGGACATAGAAATCACTATGGAGATATACATACGATATCAATACAGTGTTCAAAGAAAAAAAAATTTTAGTAAGAAGGGGGCGTAGCACCACCCATACGTACTAAACTTTTGAGGCTGAATATATGTATATAAAAGGGTTGGTGATGGGGAGCTGAAAACCATTGTGGAGATATACTACACCGATATTCTTACTTACATACTTATGTACATACATTCTTAAAATAGCCATCTAACCGCCTAGCCTATTTTGGTCTATCAATACTCAGCGAAAAGAAATTGGGGCGTAGTAGGCGGTCATTCCATTTGACAGCTTACAATATTATTCATAATTTAATAACCCAATTGCATTGCTTTATAAAACGTTATAACAAATGTATTTTCGTCGGGAATTATTACAATACTCCCGATAGATTTGTGAAATCCAAAATTTCAAATGGCCAACGCCTTTAAGTAATTTGTCTTAACCAGCAGTGACCTTGCAATTCTTTAATAATTGTTGCTTTTTTCAAGCACAAATCGGGCCATATTTGGTCAAACCACTTAATAAATCTAAGATCCAGCTTTTATGAGCAAACACTCACTATTTCAGGAAAAGTAATGAGTTAAGCTCACTGTTGGTCACAGTACAAAAACAAAACTTTGTGTGGGCGTTCATGAAAACATTAAATTTCATTTAAATTCCGAATTTGAGTAAATATTTTGTTGATTCAATGACCATTTATTGATTTGCTTTGCTTATTAAACTGTTTGTGGTTGCTTTCAAAATATTTGTTCGTTGGTGAGTAATTTTCTTTGTTAAATACCTAAATTAATAGACAATTGATATAATGTGAAAATATTAAAGTCATTGACATTTGGTGAACCCCTTTGTTAGTTTTGAAATGATTTGAGATAAGAGTTGGGTTAAACATATCGAAATATGTATGTATGTATGTATAAATTAGGTTAGGGTTGTTTTGTTTGACAATCGTCGCCGATAAGTGACCGCTTTGTCATACAAAGGTGGTTTGGAAAAAAGGTTTGAAATTCTAATCGGATTATTTTGTCTTCATACCACTTATAAGCTGAATACGTTCCTTCTATTCATCTTGAAAAAGTTGAAAGATCATGCTTTACTATAGGATATCCACAGACTCCTTGACACTTTATAGGACTGCAGTTCCTTCTGCCTACTGTTAGATTCGAAGGACGAAAGGATCTGCTCGCTCACTCTATAGTTCTATTCGAAAGAAAATTTGTTAGCTTCGAGTGATTCGTATTCTGTTAGTCCTTTTCGTGTAGAACTCATTCGTTGTTTGAGTTTCAGTCTGTTCCCTTAGGATTTGTTTTATTCCTCTTTCGATTGCGGTAAATTTGGTACTCGCTGCTTCGAAACATATGTATGCCAAATTGTTCGAAAGTTAGAAAATTCTATTTGCGAAGAATTTAAGTAAATCCAAAAAAAAAGTGCCATTTCCTTTGACTATAATGAAAAACTCAGTGCTTTATTTTCATCACAAAAAGTTATTGAAAAATTACAAAAATTTTAAAATTTCAACAAACAAGAAAAAATTGCTTTTGTATATCAGCATTTTAATTGAATTATTGCTTTTAAATTTTTTTTATCTCAAATATAAGAAAAACATAAAACTAAAAAAAAAAATTGTTTGAATTAATTTAATATTTTACTTCAGATTTATACAATTTTTTCCGCATTTTACAGTGGTGCCCACTAGTATTGTATATTTTCTAAAGTAAATTCGAACGAGCTACATAGTACCAATCTGTACTAGAATCGACATTTGCTTTCGAGTTGATTTAAATAAACCCCCGTTGAAAAACATCCTGGCTATTAAACTTATAGCTGCTAAAATTAGAGACTGTCGGTTAAAGAAATGCTCGATTTCGTTTCGGTGTTAATGGCAGCTCGATTTAAAACTCGACTGAAATTGCTTATCAAATTTTAAAATATCCGTCTACCACTCACTTGTCGAACGGCCCTTGTAAAAGCATGTTTAATTTATTCTTGTATGCACGTATTATAAGCGCATATGCACTTTGCTTTCTGATTCAATTAAAATATCGTCGGCTTTTTGTACTTTTCCATTTAAACATGTACAACTTATTAGCAATGAAGTTTAATTGTGAACTAATTTAAAGTACATTATTCGAACATTTTAGCTACAACAAATAAAACGCATACACTTACTCGTACATATGTATGTATGGATGTATAATGTGCATAAAGAGAAATGTCATTCAATCGAGTGTATTGACCATGGGTATGGCAAGGTGACCATACATCGTTTTTTAAAGAAAGGGTGGTAATTTTTTTGAGAAGGAAATGGTGGTCTTGCTTGGTGAAAGATACATAAAACCCTATGTATTACAAATAAATTCTTATTCCTTGCTATTAAATTTGCAAGAGTTATAGCAAGGACACCGTTTATCGGAATAGTCGATTGTAGGGAGATATACGATATATATAATAGACCAATCTTGACAATTTTCACCACACACATCACATATATGTATATATAATAAGTACTATAGCTGCCAAATTTTGTGTTCCTCACTATTAAATTTCAATAGTTATAGCCCAAACCGCATTTATCGAAACAATCGATTGTATGGCAGCCATATGTTATGTAGGTCCGTTTTGGCTGATTTTCACTTGTCACATTACGTATATAATGTGTACCAAACGTGCCAAATTTTACGTTCCTTGCTTTTTAATTGCAAAAGTTATAGGCCAAAAGCCATGTATCGAAACTATCGATTATATGGGCGCTATATATTATGTATGTCTGACCTGTCTAATTTTCGCTAGGCACATTACGTAAATAATATTTATAAAATCTGCAAAATGTAACGCTCCTAAACTTTTAATTGCAAAATTTACATCCCAAACTACATTTATCGGAATAATCGATTGTATTAAAGCTAAGCGTTGCATTGTTACGATCCTATTGGTTCCGCAAAATGATTAATAATTCCAAAATGGCGAACTCATACCATGTTGAGAAGATATATCTCTTAAACTGAAGGACAAACGACTAAACTCATCGTTCTGACCATTTTAGTATTTAAGTCGGTTTATCTCTTCTTCTTCTCATAATAACATAGTTAAAATACCATAACATGTTCATGAAACATATAAAAATGTTTTTAGCCACTAAAAGATCAAAAATTGTGTGTCTGTTACGGCATTAAAAATCATTGCTGGCTTGTTTCCTAGAATATGGCCACCGTAAACAATTGACTTAAACAACTGTCAAACACAATTTTCCACCACTTCCTGAGTAAGCCAAAACACAGCTGGATGGATTTCAATGATTTTTGGTCTGATAACATGCCCAATATATGTATGGATATGTTTGCATTTCCTATTGAATGAATGTATGTATGTATGTATGTATGTATATGTATGTATGTATGTGTGTAATGGAAGTATGCGAATTAAGTCGTGTTTAAGTATTTATTTAAGGTGATTGACATTTACTAGAACAAGTGCAAGTACTCCCATCTGTTGGGTAAAAACATTCAGAAAATGCGATTTGTCAATGTGAAAACTGGCTTTGAGATGTTTCGACTCATGGTGTAATAATAAAGAGGTGATATACGTAGTGACAACTGAAATGACATCTCCCTTACAGAACGAAGCATGAGAGAAAAGGGAAGAAAAAAAGAGGCCGTTTTTAAAATATGTAGTATTATTTGATACCATTTTTCTACCAAAGAACTAAATTTTTTAAAGAAAAAAATAATTGTTGTAATTTTCCCTATTAAATTCGTTGTGTTTCTTGTTAGTTTTTTATATTCAGGGTGTCTCAGTACACAGGACATTGTAGTTTTGGCCATATAACGGTGGTTTGTAACTGCAAAAAATAATGGATAAATGTGGAGGTCCATATATCGAAGTTCTTAGAATGGACAGAGGAATCCATTAAAACATGTGATATATGCACTAATAGAAAAGTTGAAAAAGTTATATGGAAAGGAGGTAGATAAGGTCTATAACGATATAATTTGGTACTTACATCAAATTTGTTATGCTTTATACATATGTATGTTTTTTACAATTGAATATGAGTCAATCAATACTTGCTTTTTTTTAATATACCATTCGCTGTATTAAATAAAGGATGGGCTATTTTTGAATAAAGAAACAAGGACATCAAATAATGTGGCTTTTTCTGAGGAATTAGATGTTTTTTTTTTTATTAATTTTATAACTGCTTACATAGCAATACAAGTTATTATGAAAATCACCGCTCCACTGGCTGGTGGAAATAATAAGTACAATTATTAATTTTTCATTAATTTGTTAAGTCGCTTTATGCGAAAGTGCATTATATTTCATTTTACAGAATGCCTTGCTTTGTTTCTACTACATTGTAAGAAAAAATTAATAAATAAATCTAATCTAATCTAATCTATTTGGTCAGCCAGCTCCTGCCCCCTACCATCGGTCTGTAAGCTAGAGTGCCACAGGTCATGGTGTGCGTTGAAGTCACCAAGGATGACGCGGTTCTCGCCCCTGAGTAACGCACGAATGTCGGGATGGTAATCCCTGGGACAGCAGGTGAGAGGAGGTATGTATACGTTTATGATTTCCAGGTCGACATCGCCTGACCGGACAACCATACCTTGACGTTCTAAGGTGGTGTCCCTCGGGTGGATGTCAGGCTCAAATAGACGATACTGCACAGTTTGATGCGTGATGAATGCAAGACCACCCCCAAACCCTCTCGCACAATCGCAACGGTGGACATAGTACCCGTTGCAGTTCTGAAGAGTCGACCTTCCACCGAGCTTTGTCTCTTGAATTGCTGCGATTTTGATGTTGTGTCTCAGTATAGCGAAGTGCGAAGGGGGAGCAGAGTTGATGCTAGGGGTCAGTAAATATTGTTGTGTTCTCGCGTATACAGGAGCAAAACCCAAATCTGAAAGGAAAGGGAAAATACGCGAGTTATGACACAATGTCTAAGAATTTATAGTTACTTACCCGTAACTTTACTATAAATCTGGGATAGTAATTGCAGCAAATTTACACCACTTTAGCACAATTAACGCGTTTTATTTCAAAATAAAATCTAATTTTGTTTGAAAATTAAATTTTTGTATTAACTGACAACGAAAAGTCGTTAAAACAAAAATGAAAAAGTTTATCGGTGTGGCCAACTCATACATTTGTTAGGTTGAGTATCAGTTTTAGTACTTTTTGTAAAAACCGCCTGTAAAAAAAAAGTAGTTTTGCAAAGAGGCAAATTGGATTCTGTAAGGGAGTTCAAGATGGCGAATTAGAAAGAGAAGCTGCCAACGTCAATCACCTTCTAGTAATTACACCATGGTTTCGACTTAAATTATTAAACATATCGAATCATTGTTGCTATGGTTCCATAAATGTTTGAAGTTTTGTATATTGAAGTATGACAGCAACCGAGAGAGGAAAGTGAGGTTAACGCTTCCATTACACAATACAATGTGCTGTCGATAGAAGGGGGTAAGGTAATACAAAGTGTTAGGAAACTGTTAGGAAACTGTCAATCAAATCCTACAAAAAAAACCGATATACCCCGTTACATAATACAAAGAGTACTCATTAAGGAGTAACGGACTACTTCAACACCTAATCCAACTCGTAGTACTCCATTTTTTTGCCTTTGAATTATGAGCTTGAATAAGAGTCATATAGGACACCTTTTTTCTCATAAACGGCACTTATTAATCCTCGTTAATTGCAATTAATCAATTCAATTTAATCAAACTGAAATTTAGATTAATTTGATTAAATCTAAAATTAAATTTAGAACGAAACAAATCCTCATTAATCGAGCACAAAATTTAATCCTAATCGATTAATTGTTCTAAAAATGTTGGATTATCATAATTAATCTGTTATTACAAAAATAACAAACAATTTAATTAGATTTTCAAGGATTTAGATTAATAGACATATATATTAATATTATCTATAGACAACCTACATGAGAGTATTCTCAAAATACTCCCATTAGATTACTCCATGGAGTACTCAGGTGGTCCTTAAAAGAACACCTACTCCCTCTCTTGCTTTACTGTAGAATACCCTATAGAGTAATCTTTTGGCAGCATTTCCAAGTACTCCAACGTAGTTGCTCCATAGACTATTCCGATGAAAAGAAAAGGTAAGAATTCCAAGATGGATTAGGTTATTCAGCAGGATGACCTTGAAAAACATAAAAAATTATAACCTATAACTTTGCAAAAGGCTCTTACCCCCCGTAAATTAATTGAATATACTCTATGAGGGCGGCTTTAGAACTGGTAAATCGAGCCTACTTACTGAATAAGAAGTTTTTTAACTTTCAAATTAAAATTTTAATAGATTTGTTATAAGTACATTTGTATTTATGTACTCTACGAAAATTTCTGCCTGTGTTCATCATTACATAATTAAAATAGTTTTGGTTTCTCAGATTGAATCTTAACACATAATCTCTGCAGTTAGATATACAATTCCGCATATCAAAGGGTAGAAAGATCCATTGAGCCATGACTACGTTCTTCCTGTTTGTTCCCACCCTCTCCAGCTGTGCGTACAAACGATAACTTGAGTAAAACTTGAGATTTGAGCTGAGTACTTAATTTATGGTTCCAACCAAACTAAGACTTCTCTTCTTTCAAACAAACTCAGCCCATTTATACAAGTTTTCATTGTAAGAAAAAATCATACGATAAAAAGTACGTATTATCATTTGATTCGAGTGTTTACAATATACAGTGTGCTCCAAATGTATAAAGACTTGCGTTTAAATTAAAATTTTAACTCACTTGAAAATGCATTTAAAATGTTGGTAAATCATAGTTATATTAAACAAAGGTGAAAAATGAAATGGAACAGGGTCCCTTTATGAAAAAAAATTAAGTTGGTTGGTGATATGAAGAAATTTTTTATGTTTTTCAAGGTCACCCTTTGTCAACTATTTTATAAACTAAGAAGGAAAGAGTTTGAATATTAGAATAATAAAAAATCTTACGAAGATAACTTGCGATGGCGACACTCACTCAATTTTGATGTCGCTAGTCATAATCTGAGTATACATACATACATATACCCAAGTCTAATTGATTGTTCAAGTTCTCGTATGTTCTCTGAATGTCATTTTACGAGTTTGACGTATAATTTGTAAAAAAAATAAATGTATTAGGATGAGTTGGCAACCCTGTGTGTTAATCATAATTGGTATAAAGCTGGAGGCATTGGTGCGTTAGTCATATCACTGTAGTCGTGTCCCTCACGTGAGGAAAAAACCAACATGCAATTGGTCGGTAAGGTTGCGTTACAGATAGTAGCACCAGTAATTGATTACATTGTTCCTTATAAGGTTGGTCGAATAAACTGTTTTATAGGGTTAACGTTAACGCACAAATGATTCCAGCTTAACATCAAAAAATAAACATAATTCGTTTACGTGGTAGCTCTAGAAATACTTTTGTAAATACTCGCACCTTTCGTTCGATACCCATATTGGGAAATCTAATTTTACGAAAAATAAATCAGACAGGTGGCAACCACGTTAAAAATATTCTGAGTGGCATTACTTAAGCTCATTCATAATTATGATAGTTGAAGACCGTGAATTTTAAAATATTACCTACCTACACTCAACACCTAGAAACACTTTTTCTGAATAGATGGCAGTCTTGTAAAATCATTTTAAGTGGCAGCATCTGCGTAGAAATTTTCAGAATTTCATTCAAGCCGAGTGTGGATATAAATATTTTTACTTTTTAATAAAATGCGATTGCCATCATTCTTCTCATAAAAAAGTTCCTTTGGACAAATATTGCGCCATTCCAGTACTTTTTGGACTATCCTGTTCAATCACATACTTGACAACAACATACTCTCATACATATGCATAGTTTGCCTTAAATAACCAAAAGACAAGTGCGAATACCAAACGGCAGCAAAAATGATAAAAGGATCAAAAAGCGAAAAGTGGCAAACAAAAAGCGAAGAGATATCGAACGCTTGTATGAGCCCCTAGCAGAGGCGGCAACAAAGTTGATGGTCGGAAAGTGTTTTTTTTGCTTTAACATTGAAAATGAATTTTTTATCAATTGAAAGAAATCGAAAAAGTAAAGCGGGATGTCAACAACAGGCACACACACACACGCACGGTGACACAACTATTCGTGACATGAAGATGAAACAAGAAGTTGTGAACTACTTCAAAACTAGTTCAAACAGAAGGCAACTGGTCACCCAAATAACTTTTTAGCCATTTTAGTCCATCTATCGGTATTAAGCTATAGAAATATCTGTAATAGATATACAAGAAAAATTGCTAGGAGAGTTCAAAATTAAGCCAATAGAATAAAAAGCAAGAGTTTCAACAAATTTTTGTCTGTATGTTTGTACGCGCATCGCTGGAAAACTGTTGAATATCACTAAATAGAACTTTCACCGTTGCATTACTAGAAATTTAGCTTAAAGTTTAAGATATCTCCTATTTCGATAACTCAACCGGTTGCGGAGTTATCGACCAGTATGTGGACCAAGGTGCCCGAAATTTTGTTTGTTGTGTTTGTTTCAATATACTCGCAAGAAACTGCTTCTATGTTTTTTTTTTTTTAAATCTCAACTATTAGATTTCGGGCCCAAGTGTACTAGTTCTAAACTAGGTTGGAAAAGACCAACAAAGTCAAAGTTCAATTCTAGAACTTGATGGATAAGTACTGCTCCAACATGGGACATGACTGAGTGCTGAAAATATTCTATTGGGATTTTTCTAACTCGGGCACTCTTATATTCTCCTCAACAACATTTTTTTGCCCAAGTTCGTTACCAACCAGAAAATACTAGTTGTAAACTAATTCTTTGACTGAGTACTTTGGTGGTTCTCAGCAGGCCAACAACTCGTATCTACCAATCATATCACAATTTTTAAACTATCAACACTGCCATGCGTAATGTGGAGGCACTAGGCGGGGGCAAATGCTGACGCAAACTCAAGGACAAATGGGCATGGTGTTGTGTGGTGTGTGTGAAAAGCAAAGTGATAACAAAAGGCACAAAAGGAACGAGTAGAGGCAAAGGAAGGCAATTTGCATTAAAATAATAAAAAATAAATGGGGGCATGAGATTGTAAAGTTAAATACTCGTAGTTCGAGAATTCGACTGAATATGAGAGTTCAGAGTTCGACAATGGAGGCGTATGTACGTCAGACATTTCGCTTAAAAGGATGCACTTCCAATTTCTTTGTTGTCGCCGGCAATCAAGTGGCGTGCCTCAGTAATGTTGCCAACAATAACAAAAACAAATAAGCGTAGCGAGACGTTTTACAATAGTGGCAATTGACTTTTTCAATAGCTTTCGCTTTTCGATTACTCACACACACACACACACACATATACTCGTACAAATGTCGATTGGTGTATGCTCTGTAATTTTTCGACAATTTGCTTTTTTGCTGTCAAAGCAAATTTAAAAATGAGACGAAGTAAAAAGGCAAATCAGCAAGAGTGGGAAGGAAACAGTTTTTATAGTAGTCTTTATGCTTTGCGTGTCATGTTAGTTGAGTAAGTAATGGGATTGAGATACACCTGAAAGCTGCAGGGAGCTCAGTCAATAGTGGCACACATATTCGCTAGAGAACTAGGTACTAAAGTGCGTAACTCGAACTAGTTTAATAGTAACTAGATTTTAACTAGATGCAAAACTGACAGTTGAGTGACGCCCTTTGAAATTTTTGATAATTTTTTAAATTTTTTTGATTATTATCAATAATCGTGGAAAAACATAATTTATTTGATTACATTTTAATTAATTGGATAATAATCATTAAAAATTAAAAGTAATGGTAATCAATTTTATTTATTACTCCTGAATATTTTTAATCATTGTGAAAAATCTTAATTTTTTTTGGTTATTATTTTTCAATTAGGTAACTGGAAAATAATCATGAACATTTCAAAGTAATGGTAATCAATTTTTTTTAAATACTGCTGCATATTTTTGAATAAATATTTTTAATCATTGTGAAAAATCATAATTTGATTATTTTTTAATTAATTGGAAAATAATAATGACTATTTCAAAGTAATGGTAATCAATTTTTTTATTACTCCTAATTATTTTTCAATATTTTAAATCATTGTGAGAAATCATAATTTTTTTTAATAATGTTTTAATTACCTGAAAATACCCATTAATTATTATCAATAATCCTGAAAAATCATATTTTTTTGGATTATTTTTTAATTAATTGGAGAATAATCATGAACATTTCAAAGTAATGGTAGTCAAATTTTTTTTAAATACTCCTCCATATTTTTGAATAATATTTTTAATCATTGTGAAAAATCATAATTTTTTTTTTGATTATTTTTTAGTTAACTGGAAAATATCTAATAATTAAAAATGTAAAGGAATGTTAAGCAGTCATTAAAAAAATGTCAGGAAAATAATCAACCGAACCGATAACCATTGCGATTAGTAATCATTATTTAACAGGTCTGGTTTAGATATATGTACATACATATGTATAAAAAACAAAAAATGCAAGGATTTTCGTCGACCTTACAATTCTTGTCAGTGTTAGGCCTTCCAACAAGAAATATAATATCCCTACAAATGACCCATGGAGGGATCACCTTATCATTTTTTGAAGCTAAACGGTTCGAATTCACTTCTTCCTTAAACAAAAATTTGGCCGATTTTTAAAATTTACTCAAGCTGCACTAACAATAATTGCGAACCTCTCAACATTCGCATTCGCAAATGGTTCCTTTTCATTCTGAGGGCTGCACCACAGCCATCCCTAATGCTCTACCCATATCCTAATGCCCTACAAGTGTTGTTTGTATTCGCATTTAGTTTCACATGCATCACTAATTTCCCATAAATAAGTTAATATTGATAGGCTAAATAAACAATTAATAAATGTGTGTTTACAATGTGGAAGTGGAAACAAAAACAAAAAAAAAAGCAATACCAAAGCATAATGATAAACAGCCAGATCAATTACATTGCATGTCATGTGAACTAAATCCTAAAACAATTCGTTTAAATATTTATGCAAAAAATAAATAAATAGTAAATATAATACACACGCACAACTGCGTACACTCAGATGTACATTAGGCTGGGCCAGTATTTTTTTTAATTTTTTTTAAATTTTTTTTCGGAATGACAAAAAACCAAATGCATTTTCAGACCTAACTCGACAGCTAGTTTAGATTTTTCAAGTCATAACTCATTTTTACTATACAAATTTAATTCGCTATAAATTTTCGCTTGAATTGCCGTTCCCAAGTTATCAAGCTTTAAAGATTGGCTTCATTTATTACTCGGTTTTATTTCGGAAAATGTCCCCAAAACAAAAAATTCAATATAGAGAAAAAGTAAGAAAGAATTCTAAATGGGGAATGCTAAGTCCGAAGCGTTATAAGAGTTCGAATCGAGGTTCAGCCTTTAAGCAAACAGAACTAAACCTCAATTGCTTCGATTTTTTTTTAGGTTAGGGCCGCACCAATACCCGTTAAGCTAAAGCTGTTTTTTTTCGTGGTTATGTTATTTTAAGTCAGTATAGCCATTGACCACGAATGAGAGAGGAGGCTTTATTAAATTCTTATTAGTAATAATATTCATAAAAATAATAGCCCATAATCATAGTCAAATTAAAAAAAAGCTTTATCTATGTACTTAAATACGATTCTAGACTAAACATCAATTTCATGTCTGCCATAGTCAGCTTAAAAAAATTGTATGTGTAAGATCGAGTTTTAATTTTAAAATGACGAAAATGTTCTTTCAATATTTCAAAATTATTGTTTGTGTCTATGGTTGTGTTTGTGAAATCGCTTACACCAAACTTGAGTTTGGTTTCTCCACAGCTATGCTATGGTTTGTGAATAAAATAGTTGACACAGGGTGACCTTGCAAAACATAACAAATTTCATCATATCACAAAACAACTTAATTTTTTTTTTCATAAGTTGACCATTTTACTTTTTATTTTACCTAAAATCTAATGATTGGCGAAAATTTTGTCTTTTTAAGTTAAGTAGAGATTTTAATGAAAATCCGATAATTTAGAATATAAAGTAATTCCTTTCAGCTTAATTTAGTTGCTTTCTTGATAGTATATTTAAAAAAAATAATACTCATGACACTTAAAAAATAACATTTATGAAATTAAAAAAAAAATTGTCGCACAGTCTAATGTACACAATTAATATAAATATTTTAAAACATATCAAAGCATTATCATAAGTATGTAATTTGAAACCTTATAGAAAGTTAAACAAATCAAGAAGTCCAAGTGTGGGTGAAGCCAAAGATTATATACCAAGGTGTGATACATACATTTGGCTTTCATCATCACTTAGTGAAGGTTTACCCCTTAAGCGATGTTGGGGGACTGTCATCTTTTCTACGTGTTAACCATCAGTTTTTCCATCACAATAAGACTCCCCTTTCTCTGCATCGAAAACCAGATGCGATAAATGTTCTAAACTGAAATTAAAAGATAAGAACTTGATTTGCTTTCAAGGGCTGTTTTGAAACTTGCAGGGGTACCTATGTTGTTGTTGTTCTGAATTCGGAAGTAAAGCAAATAAATAAAATGAAATCGAACAATAAACAAACAACAAATGCAATAACATTAATCATGACAGATAAAGGAGAAAAAATCAATAAAAGTAAAAATTTCAAACAATCGCAATTGAAGTCATGTACAGTGGACTCTGTTTTGCAGGGTCAGGAACAGAATAGACGGGATAGGACAGCTAAATAATTGATCCTTGTGCCGTCTACTACAGTTTCCATATAAAAAAGAAAGCAGAGTTGTGGTTTCGGATTTGTTTTTCATCTGTGGATAGGAACTCTCCATAACATTCTAGTCAAGGCGCTGATTATCGTAAAAGAGGACTAAAGTCGGCGTTCTAAAGGTTCGAGGGGCAAAGCAAATCGGTGCCGATGCAGTCGCGCTAGCATCCTAAATCATCGACCTTTCAAGCTGCTCAAGTAGAGATTTAATTGCAATCGGTCCAATAAAGAATCCCGCGAAAAGGTGAGTTCTATGTATTCAAAGTGAAGCGCACTCTCGCCAATCTAATTGGATGTTGTAAGTGCGTCTTCAGAAACACTCCCAGAAGGTTTTGTGAAGTGTTGTCGAAAGTGACAGTCCTGTGCCGGATGTGAAACCCTCCATTACTCCCTTGCGGTACGTGGCCAACTGTCACGGGAACGATTGTATGTGAGCAGTGGAAACTCCTGCGGGGATAGGAAGCCATATTTTCGTGCCCCCTTTTTAAAAACTCGTCTCTAAACTCCACAGACATACAAAAATATACAGACAGTTCTGTCCTTTGGACGCTGAAGCCGCCAGTTATCTCCGAGAGGGCAGATATCGGACGATATGACACACCTCCGGTAGTTGGCTTTAGTAGTGGCACCATCTTTGCCTGCTTCCATTTTTCGGGAGTGACGAAAGTCGTGATGGATAAGTCGAACCAGTAGTTAAGTATTTTACTCAATCCTAGCCGAAATATTTTAACATCCTTTTGGAGCTTTGAGACTTCCGAGCATTAGTCAGTCCCTTTGCCTCCCGCACATTTGCAAACCAGGCACCCGGTAACTCAGCTCCATCTGTATGTCAGCATCTCCTTCTGCTTATTTCGGTTACTTTAAGTCGTCTGTCACTTGCAGTTGTTAACATTTTTATTACCAACGCCAGCATTAAGTTTTTACTTTCATTTTATTTTATCGTTTCACTTTACTACTCACACACACATACACACCTACGAAACGTTTTGTTGTTGTTGCCCGGCTTTGACTGTCGCCAAAAAAGCAAAATATATGCATGTAAGAGTTATTGAAGCTCTTTGCTTTGCTTGCGGCTACGCTCCAATTTACGCCAACGCTGGCTGGAGACCTGCTTCCACTTCAATGCCACTTCATCGCATTACGAGCACACACACACACACACACACACGCTGGCACATTTCTATAAAGAAATTTACTAAAACAACTGCGAACAGGAAGCTGGAGCAACCCAAATGTGACCCCAACAGGTGCCTTTGCCTTTTGACATAACATAGCCTATTCCGGTCTCAGGCAAATAACTACCATGACCTAACTACGGAAGGTAACTACGCAAGGACCCCGACTTCTGCTCAATTCTTCAGTTGCTCCTAATTGAAATGTGTCATGCGCTAACTCAGAAAAAGGACTAAACAATAGTAGGACCTGGTTATATAATAGAGTTCCTTCATAGATTTAGCTCAAATGGTGACCGGGAAAGCAACTCATAAACGTTCAACCTCGTCTTTTGTCCATATCTTGGCAGTATCCTGCTTTTCATAAGTCAACAGCCTATTAGCAGTCATGGCCAACTAATTGCGTTAGAAACTACCGGAGTACTGGAAGCAGTTCTTTAATCGAGGCTAGTACAGTTGGCCTTTTCCTAGGCATCGTGGAGTGTTGATTTCAGAACCTAATTTGCGGCCTTGCTATCTGCGAAGATGACTATCCTACCAGCAGCGCTTGACGAATTTTGTCGCGTTTCTAAGTGAAGCTCTTTCAGTATGTCCTAGTAAGATCAGTCATCTTGTTGATGAACTCCACATACGCCCCCCGGATTTCTTTGAGCTCACTGCCAGTGTGAAAGTCCTCGGGCGAACATGCTTTCAAAACGTTAGAGCAATACTTCGTCCTTTACGCTGTGCACAAAACAGTCCAAGTTGTATGGACGCCGTCTCTTAAGTCGCACCTCCTCTAAGATGGAGT
Organism: Sphenella marginata; assembly: GCA_951509765.1. Lineage (NCBI taxonomy): Eukaryota > Metazoa > Arthropoda > Insecta > Diptera > Tephritidae > Sphenella > Sphenella marginata. The sequence continues at coordinate 25,189,778 of OX608080.1, read as the reverse complement.
ACCTTTGAGGAAACCGTGGGTTTTTTTCACACCACTTTCAAGAAATTCCGATTCAATGGTCTTATAGCTTCAGCTTTCGGAACTCAAAGAGCTGATTGACTAGCTCTCCACACCGGTATACTAGCGATCGTTGGATTAAGTTTGGCCGAAATACCAGTTTGTGCATTTATACCGCGAGCTATTTACTCTATTCCCTGTGTTCATCCTTCAGTAGAGGATCGGATTTCAATACCCTAACAAAGCCGCTGGTTTTCAGGGTGTTCCCGCTTTGATTATGATGTTCGATTTTGGGTGACGTGTAATAGTGTCGATGGAATGAAAGTCACTGGCATTAATTCGCATTTAAAAACCAAAGTGAATTAATGTCAATGACGTTAATTCACAAAATATTTTAACGTTGACACTGACATTAATTCGAATTTAAAAACAAAGAGAATTAATATCAATTACGTTAATTCACAAAATATTTTAGCGTTGACACTGACATTAATTCGAATTTAAAAACAAAGTGAATTAAAGTCAATGACCTTAATTCACAAAATATTTTAACGTTGACAAGTACGTTAATTCGCATTTTAAAAACAAAGTGAATTAAAGTCAATGACCTTAATTCACAAAATATTTTAGCGTTGACACTGACATTAATTCGAATTTATAAACAAAGAGAATTAATATCAATTACGTTAATTCACAAAATATTTTAACGATGACAAGTACGTTAATTCGCATTTTAAAAACAAAGTGAATTAAAGTCAATGACCTTAATTCACAAAATATTTTAACGTTAACAAGTACGTTAATTCGCATTTTAAAAACAAAGTGAATTAATGTCAAATTGTTTCCATTGACATTATGACACGCCATCTCGAGCTATTGTTGCAGAGTAATGAGTAGCGGACTAGTTGTTATCCCCGAATTTCCACTCCAGGCGTCAGTTATTTGTAGAGCTGTGCGAGGTTTGGCTGCATATTTCCATATTCATAACGGCTTACTGACATGTAAATATCCTTTGACTATGGCAGCATGAACAATAACAATAACAAAAACACAACAACAACAACACATACTCGTAAGTTTGAGAATAATATGCGATAGTTTTAACGTCAACAAAAGTCGTGAGGCCCGAAAGAAGTTTTCCTAGTTGTGTATGTATGTACATGCGTGCAGCAACAACAACAACAAGAGCGACAATAACAAGAGCGACAATAAAATAATACAAACGCTTAAATATAAACTCTTATGTGAGCTTTAAATACTTTCCAACAACAAAAATTCCAAAAGTGACAGCGAAAGTGCCAGCCAGCCAGCCAGCATCAACAACGTTGTTTCCCTTGCCCGCTTGAAAACCCCGCACACACCATCCTTCCAATTCAGCATCCAACTATGCTTGTGACCACTGTATCGCGCCATCTCTTGACGCCTCCACCCACACCAATTTTTATTATGAGTTTAAGTTGGTTTTGCAGTGTCCCCGCATGCCTCCTGCTCGTGCTGCTTTTGCTGGTTTGCCGGTTTGTACGACAACGCCAAATGAAATGCAGCACTTTCCTCTGCTATGAGTTTCGGCAGCTCAGCTCCTGTTTTTCGTTTTGTTTCCTATTTGTTGTTTTTGTTTTTGTGTGTTTCTGCTTCTTTTTTGTTTGGTCGGTTGGCTGGTTTGGCTGGCGGCGCGGATGACCTCATTCTGTCTGCAAATTAAATTTCGCAACAATTTCAGTGCGCTTCGCTTCCTGTAATGCCACACCATCGCACATGGCTAGAGTGTCGCGGCGCTCGCACATAAACATCACAAACAGAGCATTCTACTTCTCAGAGCTTCCGCTGGCGCACACAGCCCATACATACATACATGCATACATACGCCACCACAAACCTCACTGGGATTTAAAACATACATACATACATACAACCCTACTACCACTCTCACTTCCACTTCAATTCGTCCACCTCCACTTCTCCCCTTACCCTCCCCCGCACAACTTCCGTCTCTCATTTATATTCACCACTTGACAACGCGTCGCTCTGAATAATTTTAGTTCGTTGTATTATTTTCGCTTTTTTTCGTCGATTTTCTTTTTGTTTATGGAATTTTTGGTCTATTTGCAGCTTTTCGCCACAAGTGAAATTTTGGACGTAGGAAACTATGAGCTGAAAATTGTATTTGCGACGCTACACGCTGGTTGCTGCTGCTGCTCGAGGTGTTCATGCGCGCGTATTTGTAACCCAATGCGAAGTGTGGTCTAGGCGGCATTGGACGCTTTAAGTAGGGCGCCGTTAGCTAGCTCGTTTTTGTTGTTGTTGTTGTTGCAATTCGTTTGTTGGGTTTACTGGTTGACTGGTCGCCTGTCTGGTTAAGTAGGTTGATATGTGTAAGGGGGGGTCGGTGCGTGGGTGTGTGTGTAGAGGCGTAGAGCTATGCTGCAATGGGCTATCCTTGTGGTTGAGCTCGTGTGTTCGAGCAGGGTTTGGCTCATAAAATTGGTAATAAAACAATTATATGAAATGTATCACTGACTTTGAAGTATCTCTTGTGACTAAGAGCTGTTTGCTTACGTTTGTACATATGTACTACACATGTTTCCATATATGTGGTAGTGTACTGTAGTTGGAGCAAGATTTTCAAGGAATCCCTTAGATCACAATTCTTCAATCTTATAATAGTGAAGCTGATAACTACCTGAAACGACGTCATGGCACCTATCAAAATCCCAAGGGGGTGGTGTGGTAGTTAATAGCCAGTGAAAATTTCCTACTGAAGGCTGCTGGAGAGACATGGCCAATGGCAGTGTATCATTCTCGCCAAAAGAAGACTGGCAGCTTAAGTTATCTTCTTCGTAAATAATTACAGTCATGAAAGCCAGTCAAAACCATAATCTGCCTTCTGATATTGATGGCATACCGAGTTCTGCGAATTATTTACAATGTTTGTGACTTTGGCTTTTATGGTCTATGCGGGAGCGTCAGATCTAGTTTCGAACCAAGAAAGGCCGACTCGTCACAGAAATATTCATTACTCACTCCGGCCAAGTTCTTAGCCTTCATAATTCCAGCAATTTTTGTGAAACCTGGCACCCATTCCTTTAGTGGAACTTGGGTCGCCTTGCGAATTGTGAATATCTCCGAGCTTGGAGTAAAGAACCAAGCTCCCAATGAAAGTTCGTCAACAATGTAATTTTATTCGTGGCCCAATATCATCTTTTAAGCCATCAAGAAAGGAGTCGCGAACGTCTGAGTTCTGGCTTAGTCTTACTACGAATCAATGGCGCTCATGAGCCTTGAACTAAGGAGTTCTCTATAACGTGGGATCACGCAATGTAATCAGGGATCAGGGATGTAAAAACAGGTCCAAATCATACATATGTCTGAGCTTGAAAACTCATAATCAAAACCGTAAGGAACACGAGTGGTGATCAATCAGTGATGTGTTGAATTACTTTCAACCACCAGGGCTCTCCGGAAATGCATGTGATAGGTTTACCAATTGCAACAATCAGCTCCCGCAATCCTTCACACAAGATTTTGCACCCATCTTAAGCAAGTTTATGAGAAACGAGGGCAATGAAAATGCGCCTTTGGATTTCGAATGTGAAGTTTCGTCTGTCTTACCTACTTTGGGTATACGGCAGTGGTCGGCGTTTTTATATTATTTTTTTTTTTATATTATTTAGAATTGCTCTTTCATTCATTTTAAATTGCAAATAATTTACTATCACATAAAACAATCAACAAAGCGACAGTACGAACCACTGTGCCGCAAGTGCTTTTTCGCTCTCATCAGAAGAGTGTACGAATAATTGTATGTGAAGAGCGTAATACCCGCACGGGTTAGGTTTGCCGACCAATGGAATACGGACAACATCAGCCAGTATCTGTAGGTGTGGAATGGAATCCGAACGAGGGCTGATACTTTCACAGAATTCTTCAAAATTCTCTGTAACATTTCGGTAGCTCGAAGACAAAAGTGTTCCAAAAACTCTTTATAGGGTTATATAAAAGTAAGAAGTTTGGTTGATCAACTTACCGGCCATTGCGGTACGTTAGGTTAGGTTAGCTGAATCACTAAGGTAACAGCCCGACACTTAGGCCACCAGTGAACCTATTGTGATATCCTATACAGTCCCAATAAAACCTTCCCATGCCTAAAGCGGATGTGTATATCAGATCCAAATAGACTCTTGTAGAACAATTCGTATTTTGTATGAGTGGGGACTGGAGTTAATCGGGCTTAACTTCAGTCTGTGCAACTTTTTTAGTTTTTTTTTTTTTTGAGAAAAAACCATGGAAATCTTCAAATAGAAATATAACTGTGCTCAGCCCTGCTGAAGCTGCTTGGTTTCAAGGGCCTCGATTACAAGATTTTGAAGATACTTCTATGGAGATGGCATGCTTACTAGGTAGGACTATGCACAAGAACTACTCTCGACCAAAGAGAGATAGTTACAGCACGGACTCCACAAACCAACATTTAAGCCTAGAGGTGTCCTTCGTAAATACTGCATATAGCTGGGAACAAGTGAGACGGTCCTACTCTTAATACCAATACATTTAGTATACAACTTTGAAAATTTCGTGGTTTCGTCAGACAACGATGATATCACGACCAGGCTTGATTAGAGGGAACAACTATGACGACGTCTTTTAAAGTTTAACACGCTTCATCCCATGAAGGAGTGTACTTTGATCTTCCCCCACAATGAAAACTCTTTATATACTACAAAGATCTAACATCTTCATGTTCGTAATTCACTCCGCAGACTATGCCGACATTTTCTATCGCGCTGGAGTAGCCACATAGACAAAAATCTTTTTGATGCTGCTGTGAGTCAATTATTTGATTGCTTTTACTTCACTTCATCACCGCATGATATCCAAGTTGTATCACGCTGTAATTGGGCAACAAGCACACAATCATACGAGGACATACATAAATATTTATGAATCAGCGAGCCAGCAACCAGTAACCAGTAACATAGTCTGCTTCGCGTGTATATCCTTCGACAATCATAAATGTTGTTGGCATAACAAAGCTTCGATATTGTGTCGACGTTATGCTTTTCAAGTGCCAATATAAAGATGATAAAGTATGGCGCAGCAAAAGGGTCCGCCAAACGACCCCTACAAAGCAGTCAACCACTTTATTGGCTGTCATTGTTTTCCACTTTTCAAGTACTTCCCAAGGAGTTTCCGCCAGCAACATTAGCTCATTTCGCATTGTTTGATGGCGAAGTTTAACTCCCAACTTTGTTCTTGCTCCCTCCCTGCCCGCCACAACTGCGCTCACATCAAAAACCACTTTGCTCGCTTTATCACGCGCTACGCCATTTGCGCTCACTCGTTTATGGAACGACGAGTAATATTGCGCCGTAGTGTTGTTGTTGTTGAGGCCATTGATTTTGTTGTAATAATATGCCTTGACAGCAATTCTTTTTATTGTTTTGTTTTATCATACTTTTTTATAATGTTTTATTGACTGCCACCCTTTTGCTACATTTTTTGTTGTTGTGATTTTGGGGCTACCTCTCCTCCTCTCATGTGCGTTGATGCGTATTTGTTGTATTCTCTTAAAGCCAGTGTTTATTGTTTATATTCTGTGCTATTTTCCTCCTCGATAAACAATAAAGTCACTGCGGAAGCTCTTTGTTGTTATATTGTTATTGGTGGCGGGGATTTGTTTTGTTGTTGACATAGATTTGTGTTGCTGGCAACAATATTGCTACTGTCATTTGTATGAATACAGAAATTCCAATGCATTTAAGAGTTTGTATGTGTGTCTATGTATGTGTGTACATCGTGAACTCGTTGAATGTGAATAAAGGTCGTTCGGATGTATTGCTGTGCAGCATGAAAAACTTCTTTATGACAGAAAAACATTTGGAGGGGCTGCCGAAGAGCGATCCCGTTTTGAAAAAAAAAAAAACTTTTTCAAAACATTTTCGTTGTTCTTTTTTCCGGTTCTTTAAAGATGTCATCAAGCTGGTAGGCGAGACCACTAAAACTGCGGCCATGGATAAAGAATATTGTTTAATTTAGGGCTCGGACTTATTCATTTATGAAGGTTTAAGTACGTTCTTTTACGACTTAGCACGCGAACATGAACAACAACAAAAATACGCATCGTTAGCATTCGTGAAGAAGAAGGCATTAAAAGTCGATGTCGTTCACGTTCTCCGATGCATTCGCAAATCAAGGTAAGAACATATGTGTATGTTGCTTGAATGTTTTCGCGAATGCATTCGCGAAGCAATGTAGGAGCCTTCTTCTTGTCGTTCAACTTCTGAAATTAATGAATGTGTTGCATGAAATATTCGCAGAAGGTTGGAGTGAGAACTATGGCCATCATTAATCAAAATTGCTGGGAAATTAGCAATTGCTTTTTGGATTCCATGTAATGTAACCGGAAACATTTCATTCATTTCTCTTTTCATCCATGACTAAGAGATACCCAGCCAAAATTTTTTGGGAGCAGTTTTTTCGCTTCTATGAATTTAAAATGCCTATAGACAATGTTTTTCATTTTCTCAGTTCGCAAGCGATAGAAGTGTGTAAAATATGTTATAAGAAAAATATAATGGTCGGTAAGATTACTTTACGGATAGGGAATTACGTTTGCATTGTTTCTCTTAAGGTTGCTCGAATCAGCTGTTTTAAGCGGTTACCGGTAACGCACCAATAACGTGAGCTTAAAGATAGTCAAAACAGCGTGGTTTGTAATGTGTATTAATCAATTCCCTTGCCCTCCTCGGAACGATACCATTGATTCACTATGAGCATTCCTTTCAGTATTTCGAAAGATTTTGGTATTTTGGAGCTTGCAAAGAAATTTCCTTGTAAACGACTTTTGTTGTTGGCTCAAATTGTGAATTCCTAGGAGTGAAAATTTCCTGATAATTTCTTTATTCTCTCATCAACCTGAAATATATTTTCACAGGCAAACAGAACTGTATTAAAGCTGCGGAACTTTCGCCAAGTATGACTTAAGAATGGAGAAGTTTTACCGATCGATTAGTGGGAGAACGAACGAAATAAATCTATTTAGTGTCGCATCAAACGTTAGACAGAGTAGGCAACTACATAGCGGCCCATCATCGACTAGGAAATCGTGCAGACAAAACAAATTGAACTCAAACTTATTTTTTTGACGAAGAAACTGGAACGACGACGAAGTAGTCAACGACGTGAAGGGAGAGCGACAAATAGGAAAACACATGGAATTATGTATATGTATATGTACATAGTATATCAAGGTGGCATTATCCCATCAGCTGATAGCAACCTTTTTTCTCAAATTTTGACACTACAATTTTTGCCGTCATACGATTTTGACATTAGTCCTACGAATTACAAAAACAAAGTACCTACATTGGAAATGTATGAATGAGTGTTTGTAATTCGCCTGGCTTCCACCTTCTAATTATTCGCGTTGATATACATCAATGTATGTATGGACATAATATGTATGTATGTGTATATGTGCGTAGGAAGCATTACATTCATGTATTCATTCATCAATTTCTTTCAGTGTAAGCAAACTCCTCGTTTCACCTAGGCAAATCTTATTAACCAACAACAATAGATACCGTCAGCAATATATAATTACATATGTCTATGCAAAAATAAATATCGATCAATTAAATAGGTGCATATTAGCGTAAACATACCAATTCCATATGCCCGCCGTTAAGTATTCATGCATATGCCACATACATACATACATACATAAATCCAACCACACAACCACTTAACAAATGAATAATGGATAGAATGCGCTCGCGAAACCGCTTTGATCTATCAGGTGTCAAAGTCGTTGGAGTGCATTGCCACTGCTTCATTCCATTCCAATTCAAACCAAACCATTCTTTGCTGTGTTGTGTTGTGCTGCTTTGCCATTCAACCATTCAGCCATTCTGCTGTGTTGTTTGTCATGGGTATTTCCGTTTGTGGTGTTGTGTGCGGTGCCGCGACAAATTATCCTTCAAACCGGTTGAATAGCTTTGGGTACTTTTGCATAATTGACGAAGTTAATAAATGGAAAAATGGGAGTAAACCATGGATTGGCCGACTAAGGTGGTGCATAGAACAAATGTTGAACCGGTAATGTATTCTATAATATGCAGATACGAGTACAAGAAACGCGGCAAATGCGCAGCTAAAAACCAACAACAAAAAACCTACAACGATATATTTTTTTTACAAACAGGTTGCTGGCAGTGTTCGGATTATTGCTTTGTTTGATATTCGGGATACTACTATTTACTACCTTTGTGACTAATTTTCTACTACCTTTGATACTACTTTTTTACCACCTTCATTACTACTTTTTTACTACCTTTTTTACTATTTTTTACTACCATTACTACTACTTTTTTTGCTACCTTTACTACTACTTCTTTTACTACCTTTAGTACTACTTTTTTACTACCTTTTCTGCTACTTTTTTCATACCTTTACTTCTACTTCTTTACTACCTTTAATACTACTTTTTTACTAGCTTTATTACTACCTTTATTATTAAATTTATTACTATTTTTTTACTACCTTTAATACTACTTTTTTACTTCCTTTATAACTACTTATTTTACTAATTATACTACTACTTTTTTAATTTCTTTCCTACTAATTTTTTTTACTACCTTTAATACTACTTTTTTACTTCCTTTATATCTACTTATTATACTAACTATACTACTACTTTTTTTAATTGCTTTACTACTACTTTTTTTTACTACCTTTACTAGATACTAGTTACATACATACATATGTACTTCTTTTCTGAACTTACTTAGAAAAACATTTAAGTTCTCTTCACCTTTCTAAGGAAGTCCTGTTTATGTGGACACCGTGATAACATACATATGTCTCTCAAGCACGCTCAATGATTTTAGCCAACGGTCCTCAAGGAAATCATTAAGAAAACATACATACATATATTCACCTGACTCTATGGCAGTCTACCACTAAGGCAGATACACAAATAAGGTAGGTACGGGTCAGTTTTTCGCTCAAGAAGGAAGATATTGAGAAGAATGATTCCTCGGTAGTTGGCGCAACTGGGTGATAGCCTTCCGGTAAAGTCCACCTTAGATCTGGAGGTATTCACACCCACTTCGTTGGGTAGTATATAGTTCCTCGTGGATTATTATTTTTCAAGCGCAGTATTGCTCTTCTCACTTCGTCCTATTATATGGATGGTTGTAATTTTACTTTTTAATCGACTATAATACTGGGTTCGTCGGCTACATCGGTATATAGCAATGAAGGAAGTGTCACCTACATAACATAATTCCGTTCGCTACATCCAGTTTTGAAGCTTACAACATCCGCCAGCTGATTTGGATGTATTGCGAGCATACTATCAGCCGGCTCTCATCCCTATACAGCGGAGGTGCATAGTGAGTGGAAAATATTAAAGTCCGAACACTGCTCGCTATGTCTTGCTTATAAAAAGTTGCTTCGCGTTTACTGCATGGTTGTTGTTGGTTATTAGAAATGCGCTAAGTAATGGTTGCATGCAATTTAAATGGTTCCTCATACCACATCAATGGATAGTAAATTGAAGCGAAAGATGGAGCAACATGAAGCAAAACTAAAAAATCCAAACTGAACAATATACATACATTCTTCTTCTTCTTCTGCTTTAAATGGCGCTTAAACTATCATAGAAAGGATTCAATTTGGGAAACAGATAGCCTCAAATTAAAAATGCTTGGACAGACTTTGGTGGACTCCTCTGGCTCCATACCTAAGGATCCGATGTGTTTGTGACCAACCTCCCATCATTGTTTTTTCTCTTTTGAGTAGCTAGGATTGAAGTCATCCCCTTTGTTTGAGCATGTCTTATCGAAAGACTAATTAGAAGTCGGACTACTACACCTTTTCCAAGAGTACTTCAGCATGTCTTATCGAAAGACTAATTAGAAGTCGGACTACTACACCTTTTCCAAGAGTACTTCAGCATGTCTTATCGAAAGACTAATTAGAAGTCGGACTACTACACCTTTTCCAAGAGTACTTCAGAAATGGTAAAATGAATTTCAGAATAGTCAATTGGACTTCAGAAATTGTAAAATGAATTTCAGAATAGTCAATTGTACTTCAGAAATTGTGAAATGTATTTCAGAAGCTGTAAATTGTACTTCAGAAATGGTAAATTGTACTTCAGAAGCTGTAAAATGTTCTTTAAAATAGGCAATTGTACTTCAGGGACCGTTATTAGCTGGATATGAACCCGGTTCGCCCCGGTACTTTCCGACTGGCTTAATGAGCAGTGAAACATTCTAGGATCTTAAGGAAGGTAAGATAGGTATTGAGGGGTGAGAGGCCTCATATTGGTTGATCAACCATAGTACAATTTTCGATCTCTGAAGTACATTTTACCAATTCTGAAGTACAATTAACGGCTTCTGAAGTACAATTGACAATTCTGAAATTCATTTTACAGTTTCTGAAATACAATTGACTATTCTGAAATTCATTTTACCATTTCTGAAGTACAATTGATTATTCTGAAGTACATTTTACGGTTTCTGAAAATCATTTTACGCATTCTGAAGTACACTTGGAAAAGGTGTAGACTACTTTGCTACACAAACTAAAATCGAGTTCCGTCGCCCCGCGACCTTTGTCTAGAGTCTTTTCTTTTGACCTCCGCCGTGGGTGACATCTTTGAGTGCCATTCATTCTGTTTGAGCATTCATTAACAGAAAATCTCAACCCTTTCACACACAAAAGTTCATCAACACTCCATTCTGTTCAAACAAAACTTTCTAACAAAATTCAATGACTTAAATAAATATTCAATACAATGTTCCTGAAGACGGTGTGGTGTGAAAAGTGCTATCCATCAGTGATGACATTAAACGTCAACCTCAAATAGATAGCAAAGTTTTAGCAATCAAGGTTGACAGCATCCCAACCGAATAAAGGCTAGGCTCACCCTGAGGAAGAAATGTGCTTACATAATAATGTAGAAGTGCCAGTTATATACCACATATATGTATATCTATGTATATAAGTTCATGACTAAGCACCTTTGTGGGCGCACTGGGCTAAATCAACCGCAAGCTTTTGTAGGGAGGAAATGATCGACCACCCCCAATGCCGGAAGTGCAACAAGTTATTCCTGTTATTACATGCATTGTTTAAGAAGTTGAAAATTGAAAACAATCAACACACTGGCCTCAACAACAACAACAACAACACAAGCAACAATAGTAGCGCAAAAAGCAACAAAACGCCACTACAACAATCGGTGCGGAGTTGAAGTGGTGGAGAATGCGAAAGTTTATTGTTCGCTGTAGGTAACTGCAGCACGAGTAATTGTGGTTGTTTTTGCAAGCTATGATAAAGCGATGCTATGGTAAACAACAACAACACCAGCACTACAGTGGTGCGCACTTTGACATTTTTATACCCAGTTGTGCCTTATGCATAGAAGGATGGGTTGTCAGGAGACGTTTGATCTCGCTGGTGTACAAAGGGTTTGCTCATATATTTTAGTGATGTGATCTGGAGTCGGAAAAATCAGTAATCGATTTTTTCTTTTGCAGAGACATATCGACTTTTCTTCTTCAATTGATTTTTTCTAAGAAATCTGGAGTCGGAAAAATCGATTATTCAGTAATTAATTCCGCAATCGATTTTTTCTTTTTGATAAGAAAATATATCGACTTTTCTTCTTCAATCGATTTTTTATGAGAAATCTGGAGTCGGAAAAATCGATTATTCAGTAACTGATTTTTTCTGTTTAAGAGATATATCGACTTTCCTCCTTAGATCGATTTCTTATGAGAAACCTGGAGTTGGCAAAATTGATTACATATTCAATAATCGATTTTTTCAGTTTAAGAGTTATGCATATCGGCTTTTTCTTATTAAATCGATTAAGTCAATAAATAAATTAAAAATTATCGTGTAAAAATGTGTGTTTATTTATATTTCTATTTTCAATTCTCTAAATTTCGGTAAAAATAAAACAAATCTCAAAACTGAACTTAAAAAAAATCGATCAAAAAATAATCGATTACCTGAAAATCGATATCCAACATTACAAAAACCGCTTAATAAAATAATCGGTTAATATAAAAATCGAATAGTCAGGTCACATAACCTTACAAAAATCGATAAAAAATGTATCGATTAATGTAAAATCGATTATTTATACTCAACCCTAATTAACCAAAGTCCGCCTGATAATCGGCATCCGATAGTGTGCTGAGCGACGATGCGTATTAAAACTCATACCAAGGTATAATGTAATCGATTTCACCCGCGTGTAGACTTCCTTGCCAGCTTTTTGTCGGTTGCTGTGCTACAAGTGCAGTGTAACAATAAAATTGACAAAGTTTTGCTTTAACCTTTGCGCGAAATTAAATTTTTCCATCTATTTTCCATCAACTTTATTCCAATTCCCATCTTGTTTCTCAGCTGTTTTTTATTTATTTTTATTTGGTTTTTTTTTTGTATTTTGTTTGTGTGTTTTGTTAGTTATATAGCGAGTTAGTGCGTCCCCTTTTAGTAAATTTTGCAAACAATAGTTTTCTTTCTTTCTTTTTTTCATATTTTTGTTTTGGTTTTCCAGTTTGTAGAAAATAATGAATGCCATAGAAGTTTTAGTGTTTTTTTTTTAGTTTAGTGTAGTGTAGTTTGGTTTTATTATTATTTTTGTTGTTGTTGGCTGTGCGCGCGCATAACTTTTCTACATTTTAATTGCTTCGGAATAGCAAACTGAAGTTCCACTGATGCAACAACAAATGTTCAATGTTACTGAAGTACTACGCCACATAACACAACAAAGGGCGGGAAGAGGGCCCAAAGGGCAAAACCAAACAGCTTTGATGGCGCACGGATCATGGGATGTGCAGTGCAGCGTATTTGAGTGCCATTATCGATTGAGTGGCCCACTGACTGAGACTGACCCACCTGCTCACATGCTATTAAAACATTCTATTTTAATCGAGTTACACATTTTGCTTTGAATATTGAAACATTCACGGGATTTGTCGAAATTGGGCTTTAAAACTATTTTGCCGGGCTTAGAAAAACAAGCGAAACTGCATTGGACAAAGAGGAAAGGTGCGGCAGAGGACACATACATTGTTTAGCAGGCTCGATGGTGTCAAAGTTCATTTGTAATGGTGCCGCCCACGAAATAGGTTAGTAAGGCTCATTGGTAGAAGCGATATAATTCCGAATAAGACAAACTTCGTCCACAGGTAAGTACCTACATACGTCTAGTTCTGGAAAGTATAGCTAAGACTCGATGATTCTACGTCCTCATCTTGCAGGCACTGTAACCGGAATACTAAGGGAATACAAATAGTCCCGAAAATCGCCTTCAATCTATAATTGGCCAGAAGAACCGTTCCGTTTTGCAAGGGACAATCTCAGAACAGCGTGGCTCAACTGACTCGTGGCATAGATAAGATAAACGCAGGACCTTACAAATCCCTGGTACCGAATTGATTTTTATTGTAAAATAGAGAGCGGAAATATAGACAGAGAGAGAGTTCAGGTATAATGGACTGTTCCAGAACAATGGACTGTTCCAGAACAATTGACTGTTCCAGAAACAGCATTTTTAGCAATGCTGACCTGTTTACAGCGCTTTTCACACCACAAGCACTGCATAGGGATCTTGTTCTGACGCCATTGATGAGAAGCCACAAATCCTGCCAATGGCCCTTCTACAACAGTATAAGGAAAACTTCGAAATGTCAATAAAAATAGTCCCAAAGAGTTTTATAAAGCTCTTTCAAATCGAATTTCAGCCAAGGAAATTAATCGCTCACTTAGACGATACTGGCAGTCAACGAGCTCGACGTTCTGTCAACGAATAACGTCACAAAGAATTCCAAAAAAAAAAAACGTCTGAATATCCCAGGCAAGATAGCGGCTATAGCGAGAGGGCACGATTTAATAGAACAAGCCAAACATAAATCTTTGTCTTCATTTAATCACACTATTGATTGAACTTGAGAAGATGTACGAAGTCTTTTTGCCAATAGGTAATATTGCATCCTTCTACAGCCTGGCCTATGCGGAGTTTTATTAAGCTCCACAGAGGTTGGACAAGAGTCCAAAGTCGCGGATCTAGATGGAAACTGACAGAAACCAGAGTTATATCGACGATTTTCCAACAGAAAAGACTTCAGAAACCCGGCCAGTTATTAAATGTTGTAACTTCGCCGTAGCCGTGCTCCAGTACTTTATTTGATCACAGCAAATATATCGCCGTAACCTCGTTCACATCAAGACCTAATTGTTTCGCTCCTCTATCAAGGGCAGGGAAGCCAGAACTTACGAAAGTTGTTTAGTGTCAGGTTCAAGATAGAGTCGTCTTGTCTGTAGCCAGTTATGGTTCAGCGGGGTCCCAGTCCTAATAGCGCCGTTGGTACTCCTCAATGTTCTCAGCTGTCGACGTACGAGGTTTGCGGGAAAGTGAAATTCGAATAGGTGAGCTCATTTAGCTATTCTTTTGATGAAACCCAATCAACTTGTCGAAGATGGATTTCAGTTTTATAAAGATTTAAAGACAAAATGTAGGGCAAAGGTGGTAGCCAAGCTAAGCAAGTTCAGCAAGCGCATTCAAATGTCATTCACAGTTGGCATACTTGTGTTTGGCCTGCCATGCAACTTAAGCTCGTCCACCCCCAGCAGCTACTCACTACACCATCTAAGCTTGCCTTAACCATATTTAACAATTTAAATTAGACACTAAACACGTTATGCACTCACTTTCACCGAAATTTATTTCCCCCCCAATTTTTCCACTCTCAAACAAAGTTTAATTTTTCTTGAGCACTTCAACTAACGCTTCCCTTTCTTATCTTTTATAAAACAATTTTAAATTAATTGCAATTGTCAGTTAAATTCGCGAAAAGAACTCTCCTTTACATAGTGAAAGAAAAATAATATTACAAAAACAAAAAAAGTGTAAAAAAGACAAAACTTTTCAAACGTTACTGTAACAGCTTCAACCATTTGTTTCTCGTCTCAACTTTTGAATCTCACCTCTAACCGCCGCACAGTGTCGCGTTTGCACAAAAAGCTGCGGTCAAAAATGGCGGTATCCGATTTAGTATTTCTTCGCTTTGGTCTTCTGCTCACTTTAGACAAGAAAGATTTGAAAAATGTATGAACATATGTACTTCGACTACGACCTCTACCGGAAAATAAAGAACGCCTGATTTTTATCGATACTTGGTAATGGACTTAATTGAGTGGAATATGAGTCATCTCCATCTGCCTCACTAAGAAAGCTTATTTTGGCAACAGAAAAAAAAAATATAGTTTCGCACAGGAACTCAAGAATGCTTTTCGACTCTCAAATGATTGTAGATACGACTGTAAAATGATCACAAAAAGACTCGCAAATGTTTGGAAATACGACTCCAAAAAAAAAAAAAAACTTATCAGAAAATTGGCTCATAAAAGTCTTGTCAAGAAAGGTCACAGACAGGGTACCATTTTCTGCCGACATAGGAGTCTTTTGTGATCAGAAAGTGAGAGCATTTAGGATTGTTTAAATCGCGTAGGAGACTAGAAAAAGACTCGAATATGATTCACAATTTAAGGATTCTAGCTGGTGCTCTAGTGTCCTCTGAGTGTAGAGGGCAAATAAAAATCTCATGAGCGAACCTTAGAGGCTTCAGCTAAGGAGCCCAACAGCTCAATTGAGACCAAGACAATGATGAGAGAAAAAATCTCAGTATCCTATAGGACAAAATTTAGCGATTTGTGCTGCTTTTGTGACAATTTGGAAGAACTGCGAAATACATGTCCCACAAACTTTCTATACCACAGTGCAAACGCATACGTTAATTGAACCGTTAGGTTTGTTGGAAGCTGGTGGGCTTATATAACATGCTATGATCATATGAGGGCATAAACCTCCTCTCTGTTATTATTAACCAAGCTTTCGAAACTATAAAAAGATCAAAAGAATCACGCAACCATTTACACCAACATATTTCCGAAGCTATCTCCTAAAACCATTTCGGAATTAATTGAAATGTGATTAGTACTGACACTGAAACTCGCGATAAACTAAAAAAAATGTCTTTTAAATTGTCAATAATTCTATTTTTCGGTATTTTTAACACCTCAATATTCAAGTTTTTTTTTACTTTACAAATATTAAAATATTTTGATCAAATCCCATATTTCTCGAACTAAAACTAATAATATTTTCAAAAAATCAAATTTAATGACTCCGATAAGTAACCCCAAAAAGTATGGGGTTGACTTCTAGTAACCTCTGTCAATTTCTGACTACTTCTGGCAATTTCCGGCACCTAAGGAATCACAATTATATTGACAACTGGCAATGCTATCCGAGCGCCCCCAAGCGAAGAGAGAATGTAACTATATTCTAGCTTGGCGACTTGCGTTTCACAATCGCAAATAAGCGAAATCGTCTAATATTCTGAGAGTAGATTTGCTTTGTGCATTGACTTAATTAAAATTTTTTTTGTTGTGTTGTCATGAAATAAAAATTTAAAATAATTTTTCTAGAACAAGTCCTGTTGAAGATACCAGCGAAAATATTGTTTAAGTTTTTTCTTTTAAATCTCACCATCGAGTTTTTCTTTCTTTTTTTGCTCTTTTGCTTCACAGTGCGCCGACTCTACGCACCTCAACACCACTCATTTCCTTCCTAAATAAATCGGTATGTAATACTCGTAACAACAACAGTGTTGCAACACGACCGACGAGTCACGGCGTCGTTGAAGTTTTTGCGCACAAAGTTACAGCAATTAAGGTAAGAGTTTTCGCAACGCATTTCACACACCAAACAAAAACAAAAACAACAACAACAACAATGAAGTGAAGAAAGATGACGAAGAAAACAATAACAACAAGTAGGGGAGTATAAGAACGAGTGTAAGCAAACATTGCATACTCAGCTGTGGGGATAAGGAATCTCATTGAATTTATTTTTAGGTGTTCAAAATTATTCAGCTCAAAAGTGGGCGTGGTTATCAACAGATTTTGCTAATTTTTGCTATAAAATGTGTTTCGTTATACATGGAACATCTGCAAATTATTAATTGTTTCGTAACGTAAACTCTTTTTACTTGGTGGAAGAGGGGAGGTGCCACGCCTACTTAAAAAAAAATTATTTTTCCCCTTTTCTTCTTACACCGCCACTTTGGAAAGAACATGAGAGCGCTATAAAATATTGTTTCGCTTATATGTACATATATTGCCCATTATTTTTGTTTATAATAATTATAAATAAATTTTTATAAAACTGGGCGTGGTGCTTAACCGATTTCCATTTATTTTCTTCCAGCAAATTGTGATAAGCGCAATCTGCGTGTCGAATTTGGTTAACGTATTTTAAACGGATTTGTATTTGTGATTAAAAATAATTCCAAAATTGGGTATATAAAAAGTGGGTAGTGCCACACCCATTTTGGAAAAATTAATTGTATACCAAAATTTCAATTCACACCAAAATTTGTTCTTAATATTTATTAATTAATATATTTTTTGAGCTGAATAATAACTTTTCTTGTTTTTCCAAAATATTCGATACATAAAATCCAAATCCTCAATAGCGTTGGAAGATTAGTATGAAAAAACCTATATACCCTATTTCGATACGATATTTTAAAGGATTTCTTCAAGTAATCATGCATACAGGCGGACAAGCGGACAGACGGGCATGACTTAGCCTAAATTTCTCTTCAATTATGTTCGGGATTACTTCGGCATACATACGACAATATCCTTCTCAGGTAAACTCAATTAAATACACTCCATAAGCTTTTGCTCAGCTGAGTATAAAATCAACAACAATTTGGCATGTTTTAGTCGATTTGAGGTGAAGAAGAAAAAAACAAAAACAAATGTGCGGATAAGACAAGCCATGAATTTAGAGATGAGAATGCGAATATGTACTCAAGGTAGAAGTGAATACTTAGCTGCTGCAATGTACCGCTGCTCTCGGTCATACTTAGTATTAAAATATGAGTAAACACGTCGGAGCCATTAAAAAATTTTCTGTATTGACGAGAAATGCGATTATGAACGCGTCGACGACTATGCCGGCAGATTTAAAGTGGCAGTATGAGCTTAAATAAGTGAAAGAAGAATCCAACGCACAACGATAAAATGAAAAGAGGTGTACATGGGTGTAGGCAAGCTTTGAGGAAGGGGGGGGGGGGGGGGGGGGGGGCGAGTTTTTCTAAAAGCCTTGAAAATCAACACGAGCAAACAGTGCGTAACCAGCGGAATCCCACAAAAACTGCCTGTAGCCACCTCCGCCTGGAAGGTACTACAGCGATTGGCCAGCTGTAGTTTTTGGCTCCAAACCTTGCCATCAAGCTTAGACTCGCCCGTGAACACGTTCATTAGACTCGTGTGCCTAATAGCTTTCCCACCCCACACCGCTTTTGAGGGTATTAGAGTGTCAAAGGGGATAACTGGAGAAGAGACCGACTCACCGAAGTAAGTTTTGTCAGGGTCGAAGTAAACTTTGGCCAAATAACTTCGTAAAACAAGAAGAATCTATATTCTAGAAGATTTCCCATCACCACTAAATTCGTCGGCAGAGAAAGGAGGAGTCCCTGAGTACGATAGAAAAACAGGGTGGAGGATGAATGACTTTAGTTATCGATAAAAAGAGATGACTACCATACTCTGATGCGGAAATTTCAGGCTGTTAAACGACAGCTGAACCATACCCTGTAGAGCTTGCATTGTTCAATGAGTTGTGTTCGGGATAGAGGTTCAACGAACCAAGCCTATTTTCTTGCGGAAGATCGAAACTCTTCCGAGAACCTATGGGGAGTCTTTCTGTCGCTACTCAAACATACAAAAATCTCATGATCTTTCATAGCAAATTATTTAAGGTTAGAAACCAACTTAACTAAAACTAATTGCGTCTGCTTTGGGGCAGTGTCCCCACCCGCTTATCCCTTCAGTCTGCGCACATGGTTGTGGACATTTGCCACTTTTAGCTATGTCGTACTTAGTGTTATGGAAATGGTGCGGAGCAGCTGAAAATTGGTCATTATCTGGTTACAAAGACGTAGAAGAGTGTGTCGATAAAAACTTACGGCAATAAAATACTTCATTTAAATTGTTGTGCAAACTTAAACGGTGAAACAAAATTTATTATATTTTACCCGACTAAAACACTTTAAAAGTTTATTAAAAACTGAAAAAGTATGAAAAAAGTGAGGGGAAATGATAAAGTATGTTAAGTAAAATGAATTTCCAACAGTTAAGTAATCTTTGGCTAATTATTCAGCATTAAAAGGAGTCGAAGGATGGATACGTGCTGATATACTTGCGGTTTGGCGCGTGAGGTGCACTTCGCTGAGTATTGGTTTAACCAGGCTGGAGTCGGGATATTGTTTTATATGTAATACTATCGCGGAATTCGGTGAGCGAATAGTGTATTCGATTGTAAGACTTATACCCAGGTGGTGTTAAGGGGTTGCCACCTGTTTGACTTTTTCAAAAATTTCTCTATTTTAACCAAAAGGTGTTTACGTAGTGTTACCACCTAATACTATTACTATTATATCTAAATCCCAACGCTTCTACTCAAATGTTGTCTCTACATAGTTTTTACGGCGTGGCCACATATTTGATATTTATATAATTTGAGTGAGATATGTCAAAATGGCTATCAACCGAAATATTGCAACGTAAGGTTGCCACCTAATTCCATTATATATATATTTTTGTTTAATAACCGGTATTACCCCAAAAATGGCTTGACAGGGACTACATTTCAAACTATCCCACTTCTGCATTTACACTTAGGATGTTTTACTAGAGTTGCCACGTATCTTTGATTTAACCCTCCTAAGAGTGAGAAGGTGCCTTTTCAAATTGAAATTACTCCTACATCCGCCACTGTATGTAGAATTTAGTTATAAACAATAAAAACAAAAAAAATCATAAAAAAAATTTATATGAAAAAAAAACATGATTTACAAAAAAGGTCCGTGGGACCTTTTCACACGGCCGTGAAGTTTAGAACTGTCACTCATCGAAGGATTAAGTAATGTGAGGGGATGGCGTACATAATTTCAATGATTCCTACTGAGATAAATGTGGTCAATCTTGCTGTATATAGCACTTATTGGGTGAATATAATATGAATATATAAAATATATATATAAATACTTACCTATTTCGCTGATATAGAATAGTAGGCGTATCCGCCCTACTTGTCGTCAAGACCACCAAATTTTACTCCAAGAAAAATGCGTTAGCTTCGGATGTGGGAATAGGATGTTCACATTCTACATGGACTCTTCATGTTAAGAAGCTCGAGTTGAACCTATTGTAGTATCTACTATATTGAAGTAGAGCGCCTTTTCTACACTGGCGTGATATTTTGAAAGACCAAATTTGTTTAGACGATTAAACGAGATTTAAAGAAAGAATATTCACTTCCCACATAGGAGCTTAAAAGCTTCTCTCATGGAGAGTTGCGATGGCATATTCGAGTTGTGAGAACATCTCAACTAAGGGGACTTTCCGTCAACTTCGAAAATGTGCTAGGAAAAATCATCAGATCAGATGGGCTATTGTTACATCTCGAAGAAAAATAGAAGCCACTTGTTCATCTGAGAGAAGCGCTTATATTTCAACGTAACTCTCAATAATCCGCATAGATGATTGAACGTGTCGGATAGTGAAGTACTGTTTCTAGCACTAAATGTTTATGAAACTTCAACGCTTTCACAAGTCATTTACATACATATATCTGGAATAGTAGGACTAAAGCAGACTCTCTGAATGTAGGGTGGGTGGCTTTTTAAGGTTTGGGTCTCTAGGCGTTGGACATGTTCAGTATTGAAGATGACATAACCTGTAGAAAACAATAGATCAGAGTACGCCAACACTTTTCCTCACTCATATAAAAAAGTAATCCAATTTACATGACGATATCCACTAAAAAGAGCTTTGAAACCCTTTCGTGAAGTGTTCTGATTTCTGCTACAGTGACTAAGATGGGCAATTCCAAATGAAAACACTTCTTTTGTTGTGTTTCAGACTTTATAATGTGTTTATTTAAATATTTTTAACTTTTTTTAAATAATAAAAATATAGTTTTTATACAATTTTTAAATTTAGTTTAATTATGTATATCACGAAATTTTATGAATAAATTTGAAAAAACTAGACGACTACCTTAGACTAGATTTAGCAATAATTCGGTCAAAATTGCATTAAACTGCGATGGTTTTAGCGTGATGCGCGTACAAACATACAGACAGATATATAAAAATTCGAAAAAACTTTTGTTTTGGATCCAGGAAAGTAATAAATTTTTTTTTTAATTTTATAACCTCAAACGAGCTAATATGTACTACTAACTAGGAAAAGACTGAAATGATTGGAAGAAATTTGGTATACAATATTTTAAGACTTTCTACCCTGGGGTTGCCACTGAAAATATTTTGAAGGTGTTGCCACAAATATTTTTTTTTATAAATCGAATTATATATGTATGTATGTCAATACCATATGAAAGGTATTTTATGACGTTTTTCAATAAAAATATTTCTAGGTGGGTTTATTGTTCAGGGTTGCCACGTTATTCTATTGTATTTATTTCTGGAATTGTTGGAATTGGAATTACGACATTGACATCAAGTCACAGGAACGACATGATCTATGTTGAACTTTCGGATACATGTAGGTGATATCGCATTTTTTCAGTTCGCATATTTCAGTGAGTGTCCACGCTTTTTAAATGGTTACTACTAAGAGATGCCACCTAGTCCCTTTTTTTCGTTTGCATTTTTCTTTTATCTCGACAAATGTATCTAAAAAAAAAAAACTATAACCTCAAAAAATGCTCATGTACCTACCCATATGGGTCTCTTATAACATGGCTATTCACAGTAAAGATTTGTTACAATTTTAGTTACCGTCGAACCACTTTTTTAAAGCTTCAGAACAAAAAAAAAAAAAAATACATTAGTTCACCTTGAACATTTTTCAAATAACCAAAAAATACTAAAAATTTCCTTGTCTTTATTATGCTATGGGTTATAGCGCGCTCTTTGCTTTGCTGCTCTTGATTGTCAAAGTTGAAATATGACATTGAGTTCTAACTGACATGGTCCTTAGATAGCTAGTAGAATGAACTTTTTCATCACATTTCTACTTTTTACATAAATGTGTTGTTGTTTTGTTGTTGTTTTAAAGTAGCATCAAATACCACAAAATTAAAAGGTATCATTAATTCGTAAATTATAAAATTTTGATTATTAACTTTGTGAATATTTTTTTTTTGAAATGTGTAATTTATTTTTTTTTTCATTTCATCCAGCAATTTTTTATATTTATGTAAACAGAGATTATTTGAAACCTTTTATCTGATTAAGTGTAATTATTACGCCAATTGAATGCCACAATAGCTGACTCAGTTGACTTTCCAAAACCGCATACAAAATCCATACACAGGTGAGTATTTTCGTGTTTGTAAGCTTGTTCGCATCATGTTGGCTGCATTAAAAGATAATTAAATTAAATAATAATGCCAAAAAATTGAAATTAAAAACCGCGAAAAACTGAAATCATTTAATTACAAAATATGCATAATTAGCCATAAAAATGTTAAAAGTGGTTTTGTTGGATGCCCTGCCGGCCGTACATTGGTGGAATGCAACCAAAATTATGGTGGAATAAAAATGCACATTGAATGGATTAGTCATAGGCATTGATGAAGAAAGGACAACAACAACAAGTGTAAAATTTATTTGTTTGTTTTTGGTTTTTTTTTTTTTGGCGTATTATTACACAACAATTGAAATTTAATATTGTGACAAGCGCAAATGGGCATTCACAATTTTGTACTATTTCAAATAATTTGGTGGCTTTAATGATGTTGATAGAAAGTACTTATTCAGCTGAAATGTGCCGGTTTCGAATTTCATGAATGTTGTAAAATGTGTCGTTAAAAGGTAGTAAAAGTAGTCGCACACCGTTTGTAATTACCTGGGAGTGAAACCGATTGAAATAACGTTAGGGGTGCGGTCTTGCAAAATGTTTCGGTTTTGGTTCCGGTTCCGGAATTGTTCTTCGACATTTGCTTCGCTATCAAAATTAAAAAAAAGCGAACATAAGCTTGTGAACAAAAAACTTGTTTAACTATGTTATTTAGCTACAAAATTTAACAAGTTTAAAATAGGTTTGATTTTTTTAGAATTTTGTTCGGACATCCCAGTAAACATTTAGGTTAGACGGTGATTATAAAACGACTCGAATTCTAATGAAGTTCTCAAAGATAAAAAGTCAGAGAACAATTTTAGAAGCTTCCGACATTTATAGTATTCTCTGCAAAAACAGAACTTAGTACTCGATATCGAGAATGTTTTTCTAATTGCTCCCTAATCGACTTCTAGCCTATTCTCTAACCTAATTTTCGAAAAGAGATGTACTAGAACACAGCACTAAATTCTAAGGTAAAACTGCAATATTCCTGCAGCGTTTGCAATTATTTATGTTTGCTGGGATCATGGATTTCCATTAATATTTTTCATGATCATTATTCAGGACAACATCTTCTAAAAGAAAATATGAGTCCACAAAATAAAGTAAAAAATTAAAAAAAAACCCTTTTGGAACCGATTCCGAATTTCGAAATGATTTTGATTTAGTTCTTTTTCCAATGAAAATAACTGCTATAAAATGAATCGGCCGATTAGTTAACGGTTTCAGCTCTTGGTAATTACCCTGTTAGGTACTCAGTAAGTTAGGTTAAGATGAAGTGGAACACATAGGCCAGCTGTGAGACAAGGTACTCATTGTGAGTAAAATTTCTGGTATAGAAGTAGGTTTAAAGGGGCAGCTTGATAGTTAATAGATTTTCACTAGTTAAAGCGCATGAAAAGGAATATTGAAATGAATATGGAAAACAATTATTTTTATGTTTGTTTTTATTTTTGGGAATGAATATCTTTTATGAGAAATAATCTAAATGATATTGTTACGGTTTTATGTTTTAACAAAAAAAAATTTTAATAAAATAAATGGAATTCAAAAACCACTGTTGGGAAAAATACTTAGAATTTTGAGATAGTTCGGAACTATCGAACAACTAAGTCGAAACGCACCAGCCCCAATGTATATATTTATGAAGTCGTGCAGACCTATCGGAATATGAGGTGATCATGCTAGCATCTACATATGTGTAGAATTTCGACTTTGCCGAACTTGTAGCTATTCTGAACACAAGTTCAGAACTAAGGATTTTTCCTATAGGGCATGACAAGCCAATTTCAATTGTATTTCAATATATGTATGTATATTCTTCTTAAAACCTGATTAATTTAATTTGAGTATTTAATTTCCTATTTTACAATAAATATAGCTCAGAAGAAATATTAGCATTAATTTAAGTTTCATAAAAAAGTTTAAGTTAATTGTAGATAATGTTTGGAAATTAGAAATATTTGTTCATAAAAAATTTGGTAAAATGCCTAAAACTTTGAGTTTTTGGATGGAATATTCCAGTTGAAATCAGTTTACTTCAAAAAATCCCAGTCCTATCAACATTTAAGTACTCTACAAATATTTTCTTTTTTTCTGTATATTAGGCCGGGCAAAACAAAAGTTTTTGGAGTTTTTAAATTTGCATTGGCAGTATTTTTCAGGATAGCGAAATTATGCCAAAGTTACCGATCTTAGTGTTAGCCGATTTTTTCTTGTTAGCCACTTAGCGACTTAGGAATAAACAAATTACATAACTTTTTTTTTAAATTTGTTTGTGAATAAAATAGTTGACACAGGGTGACCTTGCAAAACATAACAAATTTATTCATACCACAAACTAACATCAATTTTTCTATAAGGGGGCCCTTTTTCATTTAATTTTAGCTAAAATCTTTGCTTAATATGACTATGCTTGACCAACATTTTAAATAACTTTTTAAGTTAAATAAAGATTTTAACTAAAACGCTGAGCAACGACTATGATCTTTTATCAAAATTATTGCTAAAATATAGGAAAACACAGTTCATTTAAGCTTATTCTGTTTACTCAGCAAATATATACTTTGACTATCTTAAAATACAACAGCACCAATAAAATATAAATTTCACTAAACAAATGATTATATATTTTTCTTTTAAGTAGTGACGACTTTGATTCTCATTAAGGCTTAAGATAAGTAACTGAATTTTTTATATTTAATTTTATTTTATTCTATTTTATTTTATTTTAGGATTACTCCAAGAGCTTCCAACCGCAATTTTTCAGCTGCATTTCGTTATTTTAAAGTGTTGTTGTTGTTACTAAACTAATACATTCGTCATATTTGTTGGCAAAGCTTCCTTTTCAAATTTGTTTATCCACTAACAGTTTTATTTGGGTTTAGATTTCCTTCACGAAGAATGAAGCTTTAGAGTCGCCTCTCCGAAAATGCATCTTTATGGTACCTGCAAAAACAAAAACAAAGAAAAAAAAAACAAGCGCGAAAATAATATTAAGGTTTGCAAGATGGCACACTAGAAATCCGGCTCCTTTAACTACTTGGCTACGAGCTTTCTCACTACTTTTGATTACCCAATATCTATATCGCAGTCGTTCCTTATTCCTTGGCACCTAACTCTAAAGAAAAGATAAGTAGAAATAAAATAGGATGTTTTGCTCTTAATTACGGCCAACGAGCTGATGAACGCTGCAGAGAGTACAGTTGAATTATTTATGAGACAGCTGTAAATAGATTTATTAGTGTTTCAAAAAAAAAAAAAAATTTAAAATGAATTAGTATTTATTTTAATATTGTTATGTATATGGAATAAGCGCTGAAATTAAATCTAGAATGATTTAAAAAAATTGTTATTTTTCCATGCTAGCAAATGTGTCCACCAGCTGCAAAAAAGGTCCTGTATCGCCCTAAAACGATAGTTAATTGCTGCAAATAAAAGTTATTAACTAAAATTGAGGAGATTAGCTTGCTGCAAAGAGATCGCAGTTTTAAACGTTTCAAATGCTGTAAAGAAAATCGTATTAAATTTCATTAAGTAATAACGCCTGAGTATTAGTCAGGTATTTTTAGGTCGCGAGAAAATCCAATGTTTTAGTTGTTAATTTCATTTAGCGGCGCACTGCTGCACATTCCACGACAATCCAATCCAAACCAAATCCAAATCCAAACCAAACCAAATCAACTACGACGCCGATGACGACGATTACAACCACACTCTGCAAATAGAATTAAATACTCCGCCGAGAGCAGAATTGGACTAGGAATACAATAACAAAAACTAGTTATAAAAACCAACACAAATACATACATACATATAAACTATTGAAAATGAAAAAAAAAAAAACAAAATAAAAAAAAACGAAAATTGTAAAAATTGTTATAGTTGTTGTAGTACCTTAGTACGAGTATCACTTTAAAGCACACAACAAAAAACGGTAATAAAATCATATAGTGAATTGACTTAAAATGGCTCAAAACTCTCTGGTGGCTCGTACATATTGCTGTTGCTCCTAATATTAGCTTTAATATGTCGTACGTGTCGTTGAACGACACCAATTCGATAAGGTATTGAGAGTATTGAGTCATAGGTATTGGAATTTATATTTGTATGCGCCAAGTGAGACAGGTATGATACTCATTTATGTGGGTGTAAGTGAAACGAAATATGTCCTGCAAAAAATGGTTTTAGTCTGCGATGCCTTTGAGGATGAGTCGCAACGGAGGGGGATGCGACTAATGACAGTTCTGCTCACTTTTTATGGGTTGAACTATTTACAATTGTTTGGAAGGGACTACTAAAAGGACTTCTTCCTACACGGGCCTAGTCCATTTTCTACCCACAAGGGTCGACTCGAATTTCTACCCAACAGGAAAGAGCTCACTTTCTATCCAAAAGGATCGATTCCACTTTCCGCCTAAAAAGGACGAGTTTACTTTCTACCCAAAGGGGACGAGTCCATTTACTACCCGAAAGGGACGTACCTACTTTCTTCCCAACATGGACGAGTCCACTTTCTACCCAAAAGGAACGAGTCCACTTTCTACCCAAAAGGTTCGCCTCCACTTTCCACCCAAAAGGGACCAGTCCAATTTCTACCCAAAAGGGTCGAGCCCACTTTTTAATCAAAAAGGACGAGTTAATTGTGTACAATCTTCCTTCCCATGTGCTGAAATAACCTCACAAACTCCGTCAGAAAAACAACGGAAATCGATCAATAGAAAGTCCCCGAGTCAAACTAAGAAAAGTTTGGTACCTTTGTGTACCTCTCTAGTATAAGTCCTTTCTACCTCTGGGAGATCAGACGCCTTCTACTCAATCCACTTGATTGTTTTTGCAGACTTGCGAAACATCCTGGGAATGTGTAGGTTCTATTGATTTAGTTAGGCTCACAATTTCTTATTGGGTAATTGGGAATAAACTCCAACAACACACAAACAAAAACACTAACGGTACATAGACTAGTCAATATAAATGGTTATGGCATCAATAAGCCTCATGGGAAGGGGTGGGGTTAAATAAAATGAAATACTAAAGTTGTGGCACGTTTTGTGCTGAGTGTTCCTATCAGCGTAAATGGGACGAGAGTAAGAGGAGTGGAGGGGATTGGGGGGAATAGTAAGAATACGAGGTGTGTTGCTGCTAAATTTGAGCCAAAGGATAAAAACGACTCAATGGTAATATTCATTGAAGCGGAAAGATTTCCCGAAGATTTTGGGGAGTGTTGTCGTACGTCCGATATATTCCCGGCTGTTGGGGGAGCACTTTTGTATGACCAGTGGAAACTTCCAGGTCATCGCACTTCCTTCTCCTGTAAGAAAGAGGAATAAGAAGGTTAGTAACGCGAGGAGAGGCCTCGCATCCGTACATCAGCCATCAAGTTACACCTCAAGTTGATCGTCCTCGAGAGTTTTCTGCTATTTTGGCTTGAAATTACTCAGCCAAGCGAGTCTATGGCCATATCGGCGCCGCGGCATAAAGTTCGTACGAGTCAAAGGTAAATTTCCCGGCAAAAGCTAGCATTTTTTGCGAAGCCCACGTAAGCAGGCAGTGAGCATAGAAACTCCATTTTACACTTGCAGCAAATGCCAACACAATTTCACGCTTACTCTTCACCGTTTCAGCCACACCACCGTCCTTCCCCCTGCTGCTTACGCTCGATCTAGGCAACTTTAGTTCTGTGGCGTAGCTGTGCAAATGGATTTGAAAATTGGGTTAATTGATGCTTAGAGCCACTCTATGGTTGAGTGAGGCCAGGCTGATATTTGTTGTTGTAATTGTTGTAATTGCTAGTGGTGGAATGCACCTGTTTGACTTTTTCAAAAATTTCTCTATTTTAACCAAAAGGTGTTTACGTAGTGTTACCACCTAATACTATTACTATTATATCTAAATCCCAACGCTTCTACTCAAATGTTGTCTCTACATAGTTTTTACGGCGTGGCCACATATTTGATATTTATATAATTTGAGTGAGATATGTCAAAATGGCTATCAACCGAAATATTGCAACGTAAGGTTGCCACCTAATTCCATTATATATATATTTTTGTTTAATAACCGGTATTACCCCAAAAATGGCTTGACAGGGACTACATTTCAAACTATCCCACTTCTGCATTTACACTTAGGATGTTTTACTAGAGTTGCCACGTATCTTTGATTTAACCCTCCTAAGAGTGAGAAGGTGCCTTTTCAAATTGAAATTACTCCTACATCCGCCACTGTATGTAGAATTTAGTTATAAACAATAAAAACAAAAAAAATCATAAAAAAAATTTATATGAAAAAAAAACATGATTTACAAAAAAGGTCCGTGGGACCTTTTCACACGGCCGTGAAGTTTAGAACTGTCACTCATCGAAGGATTAAGTAATGTGAGGGGATGGCGTACATAATTTCAATGATTCCTACTGAGATAAATGTGGTCAATCTTGCTGTATATAGCACTTATTGGGTGAATATAATATGAATATATAAAATATATATATAAATACTTACCTATTTCGCTGATATAGAATAGTAGGCGTATCCGCCCTACTTGTCGTCAAGACCACCAAATTTTACTCCAAGAAAAATGCGTTAGCTTCGGATGTGGGAATAGGATGTTCACATTCTACATGGACTCTTCATGTTAAGAAGCTCGAGTTGAACCTATTGTAGTATCTACTATATTGAAGTAGAGCGCCTTTTCTACACTGGCGTGATATTTTGAAAGACCAAATTTGTTTAGACGATTAAACGAGATTTAAAGAAAGAATATTCACTTCCCACATAGGAGCTTAAAAGCTTCTCTCATGGAGAGTTGCGATGGCATATTCGAGTTGTGAGAACATCTCAACTAAGGGGACTTTCCGTCAACTTCGAAAATGTGCTAGGAAAAATCATCAGATCAGATGGGCTATTGTTACATCTCGAAGAAAAATAGAAGCCACTTGTTCATCTGAGAGAAGCGCTTATATTTCAACGTAACTCTCAATAATCCGCATAGATGATTGAACGTGTCGGATAGTGAAGTACTGTTTCTAGCACTAAATGTTTATGAAACTTCAACGCTTTCACAAGTCATTTACATACATATATCTGGAATAGTAGGACTAAAGCAGACTCTCTGAATGTAGGGTGGGTGGCTTTTTAAGGTTTGGGTCTCTAGGCGTTGGACATGTTCAGTATTGAAGATGACATAACCTGTAGAAAACAATAGATCAGAGTACGCCAACACTTTTCCTCACTCATATAAAAAAGTAATCCAATTTACATGACGATATCCACTAAAAAGAGCTTTGAAACCCTTTCGTGAAGTGTTCTGATTTCTGCTACAGTGACTAAGATGGGCAATTCCAAATGAAAACACTTCTTTTGTTGTGTTTCAGACTTTATAATGTGTTTATTTAAATATTTTTAACTTTTTTTAAATAATAAAAATATAGTTTTTATACAATTTTTAAATTTAGTTTAATTATGTATATCACGAAATTTTATGAATAAATTTGAAAAAACTAGACGACTACCTTAGACTAGATTTAGCAATAATTCGGTCAAAATTGCATTAAACTGCGATGGTTTTAGCGTGATGCGCGTACAAACATACAGACAGATATATAAAAATTCGAAAAAACTTTTGTTTTGGATCCAGGAAAGTAATAAATTTTTTTTTTAATTTTATAACCTCAAACGAGCTAATATGTACTACTAACTAGGAAAAGACTGAAATGATTGGAAGAAATTTGGTATACAATATTTTAAGACTTTCTACCCTGGGGTTGCCACTGAAAATATTTTGAAGGTGTTGCCACAAATATTTTTTTTTATAAATCGAATTATATATGTATGTATGTCAATACCATATGAAAGGTATTTTATGACGTTTTTCAATAAAAATATTTCTAGGTGGGTTTATTGTTCAGGGTTGCCACGTTATTCTATTGTATTTATTTCTGGAATTGTTGGAATTGGAATTACGACATTGACATCAAGTCACAGGAACGACATGATCTATGTTGAACTTTCGGATACATGTAGGTGATATCGCATTTTTTCAGTTCGCATATTTCAGTGAGTGTCCACGCTTTTTAAATGGTTACTACTAAGAGATGCCACCTAGTCCCTTTTTTTCGTTTGCATTTTTCTTTTATCTCGACAAATGTATCTAAAAAAAAAAAACTATAACCTCAAAAAATGCTCATGTACCTACCCATATGGGTCTCTTATAACATGGCTATTCACAGTAAAGATTTGTTACAATTTTAGTTACCGTCGAACCACTTTTTTAAAGCTTCAGAACAAAAAAAAAAAAAAATACATTAGTTCACCTTGAACATTTTTCAAATAACCAAAAAATACTAAAAATTTCCTTGTCTTTATTATGCTATGGGTTATAGCGCGCTCTTTGCTTTGCTGCTCTTGATTGTCAAAGTTGAAATATGACATTGAGTTCTAACTGACATGGTCCTTAGATAGCTAGTAGAATGAACTTTTTCATCACATTTCTACTTTTTACATAAATGTGTTGTTGTTTTGTTGTTGTTTTAAAGTAGCATCAAATACCACAAAATTAAAAGGTATCATTAATTCGTAAATTATAAAATTTTGATTATTAACTTTGTGAATATTTTTTTTTTGAAATGTGTAATTTATTTTTTTTTTCATTTCATCCAGCAATTTTTTATATTTATGTAAACAGAGATTATTTGAAACCTTTTATCTGATTAAGTGTAATTATTACGCCAATTGAATGCCACAATAGCTGACTCAGTTGACTTTCCAAAACCGCATACAAAATCCATACACAGGTGAGTATTTTCGTGTTTGTAAGCTTGTTCGCATCATGTTGGCTGCATTAAAAGATAATTAAATTAAATAATAATGCCAAAAAATTGAAATTAAAAACCGCGAAAAACTGAAATCATTTAATTACAAAATATGCATAATTAGCCATAAAAATGTTAAAAGTGGTTTTGTTGGATGCCCTGCCGGCCGTACATTGGTGGAATGCAACCAAAATTATGGTGGAATAAAAATGCACATTGAATGGATTAGTCATAGGCATTGATGAAGAAAGGACAACAACAACAAGTGTAAAATTTATTTGTTTGTTTTTGGTTTTTTTTTTTTTGGCGTATTATTACACAACAATTGAAATTTAATATTGTGACAAGCGCAAATGGGCATTCACAATTTTGTACTATTTCAAATAATTTGGTGGCTTTAATGATGTTGATAGAAAGTACTTATTCAGCTGAAATGTGCCGGTTTCGAATTTCATGAATGTTGTAAAATGTGTCGTTAAAAGGTAGTAAAAGTAGTCGCACACCGTTTGTAATTACCTGGGAGTGAAACCGATTGAAATAACGTTAGGGGTGCGGTCTTGCAAAATGTTTCGGTTTTGGTTCCGGTTCCGGAATTGTTCTTCGACATTTGCTTCGCTATCAAAATTAAAAAAAAGCGAACATAAGCTTGTGAACAAAAAACTTGTTTAACTATGTTATTTAGCTACAAAATTTAACAAGTTTAAAATAGGTTTGATTTTTTTAGAATTTTGTTCGGACATCCCAGTAAACATTTAGGTTAGACGGTGATTATAAAACGACTCGAATTCTAATGAAGTTCTCAAAGATAAAAAGTCAGAGAACAATTTTAGAAGCTTCCGACATTTATAGTATTCTCTGCAAAAACAGAACTTAGTACTCGATATCGAGAATGTTTTTCTAATTGCTCCCTAATCGACTTCTAGCCTATTCTCTAACCTAATTTTCGAAAAGAGATGTACTAGAACACAGCACTAAATTCTAAGGTAAAACTGCAATATTCCTGCAGCGTTTGCAATTATTTATGTTTGCTGGGATCATGGATTTCCATTAATATTTTTCATGATCATTATTCAGGACAACATCTTCTAAAAGAAAATATGAGTCCACAAAATAAAGTAAAAAATTAAAAAAAAACCCTTTTGGAACCGATTCCGAATTTCGAAATGATTTTGATTTAGTTCTTTTTCCAATGAAAATAACTGCTATAAAATGAATCGGCCGATTAGTTAACGGTTTCAGCTCTTGGTAATTACCCTGTTAGGTACTCAGTAAGTTAGGTTAAGATGAAGTGGAACACATAGGCCAGCTGTGAGACAAGGTACTCATTGTGAGTAAAATTTCTGGTATAGAAGTAGGTTTAAAGGGGCAGCTTGATAGTTAATAGATTTTCACTAGTTAAAGCGCATGAAAAGGAATATTGAAATGAATATGGAAAACAATTATTTTTATGTTTGTTTTTATTTTTGGGAATGAATATCTTTTATGAGAAATAATCTAAATGATATTGTTACGGTTTTATGTTTTAACAAAAAAAAATTTTAATAAAATAAATGGAATTCAAAAACCACTGTTGGGAAAAATACTTAGAATTTTGAGATAGTTCGGAACTATCGAACAACTAAGTCGAAACGCACCAGCCCCAATGTATATATTTATGAAGTCGTGCAGACCTATCGGAATATGAGGTGATCATGCTAGCATCTACATATGTGTAGAATTTCGACTTTGCCGAACTTGTAGCTATTCTGAACACAAGTTCAGAACTAAGGATTTTTCCTATAGGGCATGACAAGCCAATTTCAATTGTATTTCAATATATGTATGTATATTCTTCTTAAAACCTGATTAATTTAATTTGAGTATTTAATTTCCTATTTTACAATAAATATAGCTCAGAAGAAATATTAGCATTAATTTAAGTTTCATAAAAAAGTTTAAGTTAATTGTAGATAATGTTTGGAAATTAGAAATATTTGTTCATAAAAAATTTGGTAAAATGCCTAAAACTTTGAGTTTTTGGATGGAATATTCCAGTTGAAATCAGTTTACTTCAAAAAATCCCAGTCCTATCAACATTTAAGTACTCTACAAATATTTTCTTTTTTTCTGTATATTAGGCCGGGCAAAACAAAAGTTTTTGGAGTTTTTAAATTTGCATTGGCAGTATTTTTCAGGATAGCGAAATTATGCCAAAGTTACCGATCTTAGTGTTAGCCGATTTTTTCTTGTTAGCCACTTAGCGACTTAGGAATAAACAAATTACATAACTTTTTTTTTAAATTTGTTTGTGAATAAAATAGTTGACACAGGGTGACCTTGCAAAACATAACAAATTTATTCATACCACAAACTAACATCAATTTTTCTATAAGGGGGCCCTTTTTCATTTAATTTTAGCTAAAATCTTTGCTTAATATGACTATGCTTGACCAACATTTTAAATAACTTTTTAAGTTAAATAAAGATTTTAACTAAAACGCTGAGCAACGACTATGATCTTTTATCAAAATTATTGCTAAAATATAGGAAAACACAGTTCATTTAAGCTTATTCTGTTTACTCAGCAAATATATACTTTGACTATCTTAAAATACAACAGCACCAATAAAATATAAATTTCACTAAACAAATGATTATATATTTTTCTTTTAAGTAGTGACGACTTTGATTCTCATTAAGGCTTAAGATAAGTAACTGAATTTTTTATATTTAATTTTATTTTATTCTATTTTATTTTATTTTAGGATTACTCCAAGAGCTTCCAACCGCAATTTTTCAGCTGCATTTCGTTATTTTAAAGTGTTGTTGTTGTTACTAAACTAATACATTCGTCATATTTGTTGGCAAAGCTTCCTTTTCAAATTTGTTTATCCACTAACAGTTTTATTTGGGTTTAGATTTCCTTCACGAAGAATGAAGCTTTAGAGTCGCCTCTCCGAAAATGCATCTTTATGGTACCTGCAAAAACAAAAACAAAGAAAAAAAAAACAAGCGCGAAAATAATATTAAGGTTTGCAAGATGGCACACTAGAAATCCGGCTCCTTTAACTACTTGGCTACGAGCTTTCTCACTACTTTTGATTACCCAATATCTATATCGCAGTCGTTCCTTATTCCTTGGCACCTAACTCTAAAGAAAAGATAAGTAGAAATAAAATAGGATGTTTTGCTCTTAATTACGGCCAACGAGCTGATGAACGCTGCAGAGAGTACAGTTGAATTATTTATGAGACAGCTGTAAATAGATTTATTAGTGTTTCAAAAAAAAAAAAAAATTTAAAATGAATTAGTATTTATTTTAATATTGTTATGTATATGGAATAAGCGCTGAAATTAAATCTAGAATGATTTAAAAAAATTGTTATTTTTCCATGCTAGCAAATGTGTCCACCAGCTGCAAAAAAGGTCCTGTATCGCCCTAAAACGATAGTTAATTGCTGCAAATAAAAGTTATTAACTAAAATTGAGGAGATTAGCTTGCTGCAAAGAGATCGCAGTTTTAAACGTTTCAAATGCTGTAAAGAAAATCGTATTAAATTTCATTAAGTAATAACGCCTGAGTATTAGTCAGGTATTTTTAGGTCGCGAGAAAATCCAATGTTTTAGTTGTTAATTTCATTTAGCGGCGCACTGCTGCACATTCCACGACAATCCAATCCAAACCAAATCCAAATCCAAACCAAACCAAATCAACTACGACGCCGATGACGACGATTACAACCACACTCTGCAAATAGAATTAAATACTCCGCCGAGAGCAGAATTGGACTAGGAATACAATAACAAAAACTAGTTATAAAAACCAACACAAATACATACATACATATAAACTATTGAAAATGAAAAAAAAAAAAACAAAATAAAAAAAAACGAAAATTGTAAAAATTGTTATAGTTGTTGTAGTACCTTAGTACGAGTATCACTTTAAAGCACACAACAAAAAACGGTAATAAAATCATATAGTGAATTGACTTAAAATGGCTCAAAACTCTCTGGTGGCTCGTACATATTGCTGTTGCTCCTAATATTAGCTTTAATATGTCGTACGTGTCGTTGAACGACACCAATTCGATAAGGTATTGAGAGTATTGAGTCATAGGTATTGGAATTTATATTTGTATGCGCCAAGTGAGACAGGTATGATACTCATTTATGTGGGTGTAAGTGAAACGAAATATGTCCTGCAAAAAATGGTTTTAGTCTGCGATGCCTTTGAGGATGAGTCGCAACGGAGGGGGATGCGACTAATGACAGTTCTGCTCACTTTTTATGGGTTGAACTATTTACAATTGTTTGGAAGGGACTACTAAAAGGACTTCTTCCTACACGGGCCTAGTCCATTTTCTACCCACAAGGGTCGACTCGAATTTCTACCCAACAGGAAAGAGCTCACTTTCTATCCAAAAGGATCGATTCCACTTTCCGCCTAAAAAGGACGAGTTTACTTTCTACCCAAAGGGGACGAGTCCATTTACTACCCGAAAGGGACGTACCTACTTTCTTCCCAACATGGACGAGTCCACTTTCTACCCAAAAGGAACGAGTCCACTTTCTACCCAAAAGGTTCGCCTCCACTTTCCACCCAAAAGGGACCAGTCCAATTTCTACCCAAAAGGGTCGAGCCCACTTTTTAATCAAAAAGGACGAGTTAATTGTGTACAATCTTCCTTCCCATGTGCTGAAATAACCTCACAAACTCCGTCAGAAAAACAACGGAAATCGATCAATAGAAAGTCCCCGAGTCAAACTAAGAAAAGTTTGGTACCTTTGTGTACCTCTCTAGTATAAGTCCTTTCTACCTCTGGGAGATCAGACGCCTTCTACTCAATCCACTTGATTGTTTTTGCAGACTTGCGAAACATCCTGGGAATGTGTAGGTTCTATTGATTTAGTTAGGCTCACAATTTCTTATTGGGTAATTGGGAATAAACTCCAACAACACACAAACAAAAACACTAACGGTACATAGACTAGTCAATATAAATGGTTATGGCATCAATAAGCCTCATGGGAAGGGGTGGGGTTAAATAAAATGAAATACTAAAGTTGTGGCACGTTTTGTGCTGAGTGTTCCTATCAGCGTAAATGGGACGAGAGTAAGAGGAGTGGAGGGGATTGGGGGGAATAGTAAGAATACGAGGTGTGTTGCTGCTAAATTTGAGCCAAAGGATAAAAACGACTCAATGGTAATATTCATTGAAGCGGAAAGATTTCCCGAAGATTTTGGGGAGTGTTGTCGTACGTCCGATATATTCCCGGCTGTTGGGGGAGCACTTTTGTATGACCAGTGGAAACTTCCAGGTCATCGCACTTCCTTCTCCTGTAAGAAAGAGGAATAAGAAGGTTAGTAACGCGAGGAGAGGCCTCGCATCCGTACATCAGCCATCAAGTTACACCTCAAGTTGATCGTCCTCGAGAGTTTTCTGCTATTTTGGCTTGAAATTACTCAGCCAAGCGAGTCTATGGCCATATCGGCGCCGCGGCATAAAGTTCGTACGAGTCAAAGGTAAATTTCCCGGCAAAAGCTAGCATTTTTTGCGAAGCCCACGTAAGCAGGCAGTGAGCATAGAAACTCCATTTTACACTTGCAGCAAATGCCAACACAATTTCACGCTTACTCTTCACCGTTTCAGCCACACCACCGTCCTTCCCCCTGCTGCTTACGCTCGATCTAGGCAACTTTAGTTCTGTGGCGTAGCTGTGCAAATGGATTTGAAAATTGGGTTAATTGATGCTTAGAGCCACTCTATGGTTGAGTGAGGCCAGGCTGATATTTGTTGTTGTAATTGTTGTAATTGCTAGTGGTGGAATGCTATGGATTTAAAGTAAAATTGAGAGCACAGCAGGCAATTGCGTTGCGTTGTTGTGGGTGTTTAACGGTAGTGAGGAAATGGTGTATAAAATACTAGAGCGTGGCAGGCATTTTTAAAAATAGCAAAAACAACAACGACTTACACAGGTGTCAAATAACAACAAATGAGAGTGAGAAAAAAAAGGTAAT
Organism: Sphenella marginata; assembly: GCA_951509765.1. Lineage (NCBI taxonomy): Eukaryota > Metazoa > Arthropoda > Insecta > Diptera > Tephritidae > Sphenella > Sphenella marginata. The sequence continues at coordinate 25,152,500 of OX608080.1, read as the reverse complement.
CAATGCAAACAGAAGAAATGAAAAGTAAAAAAGAAAAGGAATGAAATGAAAATGAAAATAAATATCAAATGTCAGCAGCAACAACAACAATCAAACATTTAAAGGACACGAACAAACAGACCGACAAAATTGTGACGTTGATTGCCAACAGCGAATAAACGAATTGGCTATGAAACTTTTGCCGACGGTTATGTGCGAGTATGTGTGTATGTTTGAATGCTACTGCAGATGCAGCACACTCACGTCCCAAGTAATGCGAGTAAGAGCACACGGCACATAAATGACCAGCAGACGGCAGGTAAATGACCAGCCAACATGTTTGCCCCCCTGCTTGGTATACTTGGCTTGGCGAGGTGGTTTAATGAACAAGTGTTGAACAGGAAATTGTGGCATAGCGAGAAAAAGTAGCTTGCTTAATCATTGGGAATAATAGTCAGGCGACAAATTAAACTAAAAGCTGCTGAATAAGATAAAATTGCAAGAAAAAGCAAAAAAAAAAGTAAAAGCGAAAAAATGTGACAAAATTGTTATTTTCTATTTTCTTTAGTGAAACGACAAATCATTTAAAACTAGTTAATCTTATAACGTGGAAATGAGTAAATTGAAATTTTGCAACGAAGAAGGTGACTCCTGAAGTGTTTTGAAAGAGGAGAGGGAGAGCTGGTGAGAGAACTTGATGCGATGGAGGGTGTAGGTCAGACAATTGATATTTGAGACTAGTTTAGATCTAAGAGACATTTGAGCTGGAAAACCTTGCTTTGAAGGCGTAGCAAACATAAACATGACTGGACCTAAGTTGGTTAAAAGACGGTTGAAACTACAAAGAAAGCTTTTGGGTTGGTCCAAGCCCGTATGGTGACGGAAGGCAGACGCTTTGATCGTAAGTTGCGAATTGCATATACATATATGTATGTATGTATAACCAGCAAACTCAGCAGGCGTAGTAACTGAAAAATTGTAGTAACTGCCCTCGGAAGCTCTGCTCTTCTTTCATTACTTTTTCCTCTACATCTGCCTGCAGTTTTATTATCCTTGCTCTTTCACTATCCTTACTACCGTTCTTCTTCTCCGTAAACCTCTAACTCTACTCCTATAACTCTCTTCCTCTTTCTATCATCATTTTTATCGTACGGTCTGGGCATCCCATTCTTTCCTTGGATGTATGTACATACATATGTATGTGTATCCCGAGTAAATTGAGTCCTTAGACAAAATGGAGTTTCTGCCCCTTTGAACCGAAAACCTCAGTTCAGAAACCCACAACAGATAATTTGGCGTATTTTAAACGGTCCCGAAACACCCATATTTAATGGCTAAAGTGGGTTGTTTGAGGTGTGCAGTAGTTCCTCAGTATGTACCTGAATGACTAGAGCAAAGATTTTGATTTATGGATTTACCCTAGCTCTAAGCGTTCACTCTAGTTGGAGGACCATGCAATTTAGTTCCGTCTAAGGACAATCCAGACTCTTTTTGTTTTCTTTTTTTTTGGATTTTTTAAAGTAGGGTCATTGCTAGTTAAAGAAAAGGCGGGATTTTGGATCCTATAAGTTAAAAATTTTCTTATCTGATATGGCGAAACTCTAAAACCACTCGTTACATACTTCTACTATTTTCAGAAAATTACTCCAGACAATGATAAATAGTTGATTTAGTCAAGCTTATTTGTAGTTTAACAAGAGCGACTTCCATGGCACCCAAAATAAAGTCAGCTACAGACTAGTCGAACGGCATAAATGTAGAATAGCTTCTTGTATCACATTACAGACTGCAGCTTCATACGACTACTAGTGAAGCAGAAGAAGCAACAGCAACAGCACTTTAACAATTCAAAATTTCCTTCAGCGAGCTTTATAATGATACTACGACATGAATACATACGTACTACAAAAACAAGAATATCTAAAATTTATACACACAGCATAGAACCATAAAAGTTCTCGTGAATACCCACCAGGACTACCCAAATCCGTTACATTCACATTTGTGGTGTCGACGCCGACGGCAAGACCGCTAACAACGCTTGCTAGTCGCAGCAACAAAAGCATGCATAACGACAAGCGAAATGTGGTGCTGCTGCAAATGCCAACTGATGATAGCCCAAACTTTGTTGTGGTGGTTGATGTGCGCCAGCACTGAAGGCGACTTTTATTAACCAAACGCGCATCAACGAAATGAAACGCTTGCAGCGCTGTAGTTAGAAATGAACTTAAAGCGTTTTCAGTGCCACAAGGCCGATTAGTAGGAGGGCTGGTATGAATGCAGTTGTTGTTGTTGTTGTTGTTGCTAGTTTTGCGTTGCGTATTCTTGTTGTTGTGGTTGTCGTTGCCGATATTACAATTGTTGTAGCCAACACTTTCGTGCGATTTCGCGCGTCTATACTTCTTATAGCTGCTACTGCGTTGCTTAGGCGTCAATGTGGACGCCGTTACATGCGCCACATCCGTAGATGAGCGCAGCAAATTCGAATTTCCGCTTAAGTTGTTGTTGCAACAATTTTTGCGCCGCATATAGCTGTTGCTAGCGCTGTGATTGTTGCTGTTGTGGCACAACATTTTCCATTGGATTTATGCTGTTCAAATGCGGAGACAACAACAAACGTGTTGTTGTTGTTGTTTTAAAATTGTTTTGACTGATGATGATGTTGATGATGAAATTCTCACGTTGTTTGTTGTTGCGCGCTGTGCGCTTTTGTTCAAATTGTTGGTTGCTGCTGCTTGCGTTTGTTGGTTGCTTATGCGGTTTTTGTTGTTGTTCTTGTTGTTTGTCTGTTGAATAAAATTGTGATAGCATGTCATGGTTCAGTATGCGCGCGCACACAATTAAAAGTTTTTATTTAAAAAAAACAAAAACAAAAAAAACAATAAACTTAACCACTTTTTTGTTTTGTATTTGTTTTTATTACATTTTTTTTTGTGTTTGTTGTTGCTCTTATATTGATGACACAGCGCTAAAACTTCCAACATGCAAACTGCGCACAATTGTTGTTGTGCTACTTTTGGTTGTACTGCAACGCACTATAACAGCGGGTGGCAATGCAGTCGAGGCCAAGCGGAAAAATACATTATTTTTATTAAAAAATTAGCGGGTGGGCGTTTTGGGCGTGGCAAATATGTGGGCGCGCGCGCAAGTATGTGTGCTTGTTTGTTATGCACTTGAGTGCGCTCACCGCCTTCGTTTCTATGCGCGCCGCGTACGCGTTTTTTCACACAACGTTTTTTAATTTTTTTTATTTTTATTTTTTTTTTTTCCCAACAATTGTCAATTTACTTTAGTGCGCGCGATTTGTATCTTTCGCTCACTTTTCAGTCAACAGTCGACAGTCTCTTTAGAAATTTATTACTTGTTTACACATTCACTTTACACAGTGGGGGCTATCACTAGACGTTGCAGTGTTGCTGTAGTGATGACGCGCTTTGGACGGGCGCATTGGCTCACTGTTGCACTAGCGCGCTGGTGCACTGACGTTTTGCCACACAGGCGCGCCTTACTAAGCTGTGCGCGCACAAGCGTTTTGTTGCACTAAAATCTTCTCCGCACGTAAAACGTTGACACTTGAATTGTCTAAAATGTGTTGTGGAGTTGTCTACACTTTTCACTGGCGCAGTTGTTTACTATGCGCGCGTTTCACTCAACCGCGCGTCTAACACTGCCGCTTTGTGTCGACGGTGTTTATGCGCGCTGACAATGCCTGTTCGCTGACGCGTCTCCGTTTACAGCTGTCAATAATTGAAGTGTACGCGTAGTTGATATTTCTTGTTACAAACACAACAAATAATTTGTTCTCTATTAACGTACTTGCATTTGCAGGGGGGCACAAGCGCTGTCAATCAATTAATTTGTTGAGTTTTATTTACAATAATTTTTTTTTTTGTTTACATGCAACTGTTTTTTTTTTTAATTTTGGTTTCTGTTTACTTTAAATTTTTTCAAATGCATCTGATTCGCTTGAAAATTTGTATCTTTTCGTAAAATTTTTTTTATTTGCTTTTTTTCTTCTGTTTTATCACTTCTCGCACACAATAACTTTGCTGTTTTGTTTACTTTATTCTTAATTTTTTTTCTTAAATTTCTATTTATATTCACAATTATAGCGCTTGCTGCTTTAACTCTTCCTTCTTTTTTTTCAGTATTTTTGGTTGTCTTCTTCGCCACTCAGCTCGATTGCACTTCGCTTACATAGACACCTACATCGAAAAAGAAAAAAAAATAAAACCATTGTAAACATTTGTCTCTTGCAGTTTTACACATAAACAAATAAATTTAAGCGCGTTTGTTGTCAGGCAGTGCGGCTCATGTGGCGCTTGTTCATGGGTGCTGCAGTTTTAGGAAAATTACACTTCCACACACACACACAAACTGAAATAGTAACTAAAAACAAAAATGTATGCTTGCAACCGCATCTCATTTTTATACCCAGTTGTGATTTCTATGCAGTTCACATTTTAGACTGCTCTCAAACCGTTCGTGTTTGTTAACTTTGTTGTGAAATGTGGCTTAGAGCGCCAGCTATTTGTTTTGAGTTGCTCTCTCTTTCCGCTTTTTGGAAAAGTTTACTAAACATTTTTCCTACAGCGGAGTTAGCGTCTTAGAAAATTATTTGCCGAACCCTGCTTTAGAATTTATGCACGTCTTTTAACCGCAAAATTATTTCTTCTTCTATGTGCTATAATTATGCAACACACTCTAGACGTGAGTCAACACTGGGTATAAAAACAAGTCAATTAAACAAATTTGCCTAACGAATTAATTGTTGTTTCAATTATTTCTTTTGCTCTTTATTTCTCTTGCACTGCTTCGTAAAAATTCTCATTTTCTTCTTCTTATTTATTTAAATGCTTTCACTTAATTTTCTTTTAATTTTTCAACATTCTTTCTCATCTTCTTTTCGTGTATTTTTCACTTTCTTCTTTTCTTAGTTAGCTTATTTTAGCGTTCACTTCTTCTTAGTTATTTTTTTTTTCAGCGTTCACTTCTTCTTCATTACAAATCTTGAGCGTATTTTCCACTTTCTTCTTCTTCTTCTTCTTCTTCTTCTTCTTCTTCTTCTTCCTTATCTCTCTTCACACATATTCCTAATTTTTCCACTTCTTCTTAGTTAGCTTGCTTTAGCATACTCCCCAAACACACTCCTCAAACATTCTCAATTTTTTTAAATTTTTTTATTATTTTCATTGCTTCTTCTTCTTTCCGCTGCACTTAAAACACTTTTGATAAACATTTTCTTGTTACGAAATTTATTCACGCTGATAAAACATCACAGCACGCTCTGCTTCATTGCCAATATAGGCGAGTGGTTTACTGCCTTCCGGCTCACTTTTACTACAACCTCCAAGTTTCATTTGATTCTTTGCAATAGCAAACGATAAAAAAAGAAAAACACAAACAAACAAAAAAAAATAGTAAAAAGTGCACTTCAATGCAGTGGCGCTTGCGCTTCGCACACTCTACGCTTTGCACCCAAAAAAGTCAGCGTCGTTCTAGCCAAGTCAGCTGTGGCACGTTGTCGACTTGTCACTGGCAGCAGCAGCTACAGCAGAACACGGCAAATATTTCGCTGCGCACCTTTGTTTGAATGTATGTACGTATATTTAGATGCAGTTATGTAGGTGTGTTGTTGTTGTAGCACATTCCAATGCACAAGGCAAACCCAATATTGAAGATATGCGTAAACGTCGTAGCGGCAGAAAGAAGATTGTATGCAATTTTTGCTAGCTGTTTGTTGGCGTTGTTGTTGTTGTTGTTTTACCTTTGTCTTGCCTTTGTTTTTGTATTGCACTCATTGCCTTACTTGCTGTACCCTTGTGCCTTGCCCCTTATCTGTAACATATCAAAGACAGAGAGAGAGAGAAAAAAGAAGAAAACGAAAAAATTTTATTAATGATTTATTTGCGCTGGCATTGATATATGCTAATGTTATTTGCCCCACAAAGAATATATAAACAAAAAAAAAATTCATAAAAAATCACAAACACACACACACATACACTTGCAGAGCTTTCCCAAAGCCACAAAGGTGCGCAGCTGCATCAAGCAAAAATATTTCTTCAAACTCATTTCGGTAAACAAACGCACGCACAGGGACACACACACACACACACATAACTCAGGTGAGCAAGTATGTGTATGAATGTGTGTACATTAGGGCGTGTCAGCTCCCATGGATCTCGCCGGACGCAGAGTTTTCAATTGGCCTAATTCAAAGGTCTTTTACACGGATGATTTTGAAATAGACGACTACTTATGACAGGAAGGTGATGCCCAGCCAGGTCACCATGCCAAATATGGGGCCCAGGCTAAGTATTATGATCCAGCACCTTATGTAGGACCATCAAAACACACACAATCAAGGATATCATGGTCACTGGGAAGGGGGATGGTAGACCTAACTATACTTTTATCAAAATCAGTATTCACCAGCTCCGTGAATTCAGGCAGCGAGGACCTATAAATCATCTCTTACCCAGTGTTATAAAAGAATGCATTCATATGCAAATGCAATCAGTTGAAGTCTTATTCAATGACTTCAAATTTCGAATGCACTCATTAGCTTGCTTTTTGACTAAAGAATAAAAAAATGAAGTCTGAAGTCTTTTTGAATTAACGACTTTGAAGTCATTTAGAGAAGTCACTTACTGACTTCATTTTTTGAGTGAAGTCACTAACTATTTGTAACAAAAATAGTTTATTATCATGTCTCGTATACCACAGGTAAATTGACTTCAAATGACTCCATATGACTCCAAATGACTTCAATTGACTTCAGTGAGACTTTTTATGCAATGAATGCTATACATAAATAACCAAAAAATGAATGAAGTCTGAATGGTGACTTCATTTTCTAAGTCCCAGTCAAAGAATTCCAAAAAAAAGCTGCAATCATTTTGCGATAAATCAAATGAATAATTATTCGCAAAAAAATTATGTTATTGAAGGAAGTCATTATCATTCAAAGTTGATTGTGAGTGAAGTTTTGTCTCATTAGCACTAAAAATTTATTTTTAATGGAACTTTAACTCCAAAAGCATTAAACTAAAATGGAAATTGCCCATGAAAGCGTTAAGGGAATTCCCTTTCAACAATGCTTAGTATCATGTTCAAAAAATTAAAAATTGCACCTCCCTAATATTCGCACATACAGACAGTTGTGTGCATGTAAATGAGGTCAACAAATGATTTGAGGTTTCAACTTTAAAGAATTTTGTCCTACAGACTTGTTATTTTTTTGTTTTGTTTTTTTTTTTTTGACAAAACATATGTACGGATATAAATTTATACACGTGTAAATTGTGAGCCATTGATCAGTTGCTCCGCAGAAAAGACAAAAGTAATCAGAAACTACAAGCGCCTTTCATGTCATTCATACCACAATGCTTGTGAACAACTGGAATTCTTGACCAACATACATTTTTTATAAAAACAAAATTGGTGATCGTTTTGACATGGAAATATAGTTTGATAACGTTTAGAAGGACTGAGATATTCGATCTTTCATGTTTTTTCTGTTCACAATACCAACTACTTATTCTGTTGCCTTTGAGTTTTCTCTCATTAATTAGGAAAAGGTTCAGGTATGAGGCTTTCTAATTACTTTTTATAGCCTTGAGGTATCCATGCCGTGATGATGGTGATGGTATATCTAGCATAGTGGAATAAAGTTATGGGTCTTTAGTCCATATAACTTCTTCAGATATCCCAGGACAACCCTTTTTATTAAAAGTTTACGAAAGTGGCGACTTTGTACATATCTGTAATAGTTACAGAGATTCCAAAAATGGAGGGGCAGGAGTGTGGAGGGGAAATAAGGAAGAAAACAGAAGGATAGTGTGGCATAGAAATTGGAAATTGGAAGTGTGGAGTGGAAATAAGGAAGAAAACAGAAGGATAGTGTGGCATAGAAATTGGAAGGTGCAAATCGTCTCTTCAATCCAAAGCTTTCCTAAATCCAATACAGTTCGCATGCACACATATCCATGTTTAACAACCACGCCTTATCCGACCTCAACTTCTTTACGGCAGAAAATAGTTGGGAGGACCTGACAGTTTGGGGTGGTGGTATTAACACGTTCACACGATAGTCGGGTTTGATTTTAACTCACCGGAGTGACAGAGGACTGCTATTTCGACCACATTACCAAAAATCTTTAGGGAGTCGAACTAGATGACCGCGGCTGTGCCATACAGGCAAACAAAATATATAAATATGTACATTGTACAAGTATAGTAACAGCAAAAACCGGTTAAAATAGTTGCAGTAGTTATGTATTCAGTAATTTGTATTCAAACATACACAAGGAAGGGCAAAACGAAATTAATTTTGTATTTGGAACTAATAACAGTCGGTAGTTTCTATTATTTATGTAATATATATTATGACAGCGATGCTTCCTGGGCTCTAAGCTGTGAGTTAGGCATTTAGTAATAATTCTGTGCAGATTTCACTAAATTTCATGCAACAGTTTTTGAGTGATGAGCGTTCAAACGTACGGACGAAAATTGTAAAAACTGCAATTTGCACGCATTACTATGATAAAGGTGCTCGAATAAAATTTTCCTTGGTATCTATAATGTATCTATATTGGTCTATCACAATTATGAGCTCCTCACGAAGCACATTATCTAACTCTGTTGTTTCTATATTTTTGCGCGCTACTGTAAGCAACTAAGGCGGAAAAGGAAATACGAAAATATGACAACAAGTAAGTTTAACAAAATTCTTTTTCCACATAACAAAGTGTGGATATCTTCAAATTTGTTAATGCGTGTGAATATACAAATGTATGTAAATTCATGATAATATCTACCTACAAACATACATACATACATGCGTGGTTAGAAGAATGTTTGCTGGGTGATATTTATATGTATTTGTGGACATAGCATGTATGATACATTAGAGCACTAATGTGTTCATACGGCTGTAAATTATTGAATTAAGTTATCATGCGTACAGTCAACCAACCATACTTACATACATAAATATATTTATGCAGATACAGTGGCCGACAAAACTATGCATACCCCCTTTTTTTGTATGTTTTCACCAACTTCGGCTTCAGAAAATTAATTTTAACTATTTTCCTGTAAGAGAACTTATCAAGATATAATACAAAAACTATACATTATATTTTAAATATGTATGGGAAATTCGCAAAAATTAGACAAATTTTCATCAAAATTTCCAACTTTTTTCTCAGAATTTTTAGAATTTTTTTGAAAATGCAGATTTGTAGCGATTTTTTTTCTGAAGAGCTTTTATGTTTTCTTCCATACAAAAAATACTATGTTCATAAATTTGTATGAAAGAAAACACGAAAGCTCTTCAGAAAAAAAATTTGTCTAATTTTTGTGAATTTCCCATACATATTTAAAATACAATTTATAGTTTTTGTATTAGATCTTGATAAGTTCTCTTACAGGAAAATAGTTAAAATGAATTTTCTGAAGCCAAAGTTGGTGAAGAAAACATACAAAAAAGGGGGTATGCATAGTTTTGTCGGCCACTGTATTTATAAACATATATACATTCATATATATATTGTATATTTATCGTCTAATAAAAATTCTTAACGCACATTCATTAAGCAAATACCATACTACATATTTACTTAAGTGTTTCGTATTTATGATGGGTTTGTTTGTATGTATTAAGATGTATTCCATCGATAAGCCGTGAAAATGCATAAATAAATTCGTTTAAGTTTTTTTCTTTTTCTTGTTTAAATTCATAATAAAGAAATTGACAAAGTACGCAATGACAGCCGCCTACACACACACACACACACACACATGTACATCTACATATGCACATATTTACCTACAAATCGTACTCCGTAGGTAAATAAGTTGAAAAAAAGGGTAGGTCTTGTCGCTGGGAAAGTAAAATAATAATAAATGATAAACAGCAAGTCAAATATTTTCCTAAGCGTATGAGTAATGCATCAAAATGTGCGACAGTTCCAACAACAACAACAATAACAATTGCTTAACTGTTCACAAATATTTATTTATTTATTTATTGGTGAAGATAAAGCGAGTGCGAGTGTTAAGTCTTTTGTAATCTAAGGTGATATCATTAACAAAAGGTTGTTGAACTTTTTCTATTTGAACTATGGCGTTTGAATTTCCATTAATATTATTAATCATATAATTTTTTTGCATTTCTTTATTTACAGAATATTTTATTTTATTAGGATACCCAAGTAAATAATAATCCGCACTTACATATAATAAAACTGACGCTTGTCCAATATATGCACGTGTAGTTAGCAAAGCAAAATTCAATGCGTGACAATTTTTAAATTTTTTTGTCTGTCGGTCTATATGTTTGTACGCGCATCAGTCGAAAACCGGTGTAGGGAATTGAATACAATTTTCACCAAATTTTTGATGGATGTCTAACATAAAGTTTAGTAGAGATTTTAATGCCTGGACATATTTTTTTGTGTTGTAAACAGCGGTGGCAATAAAATTTAAAGCAAAAAAAGACATATCGAAAATCTATTTCGAAATAGAAATAGAAACTTCTTTATCCAGTAGAAACCGAATTGGCAAAGGGTAAGGGTCGGTCGTCCTCCGAGCTCTGCGTCGATTCTACACACTACAAGAAGTTGAACGGCAGTTAGAAATACGAGCTTAGGACTACTGCGGGGCATAACGATAAGAAGAACGCGATCACCCAAAGTAGTAGCGGTCTGTTGGTTGGTTGGAGTGGTGAGCCTACTATTAACCAATGAAAACTATATAAGAAAAATGTTCATAATATCGAGGAACGAATTCAAAAATTTTAGAACCTCCCGGGATTAATGACAGTAAGCTCCGAGAGGCTTTCCCTTAAACTTTCGTTCTTCTCCGGTATGAGGCTTCTGTTCCAGACTTCTCCTTAGCGCGTAGACTATAATAGTCCTACGGTCACCCTCAAAAGGACCGACGACCGCATTTCGTTGTAGGAGGCCCACAGAATCCTAGAGAGCTCTGGCCGTTGATATGTTCCAGGGGTCAAAAGCCATCCTTCGCCTCTGAAACATTAAGAGTCGATCTACGCCGTGCCACCTCGTCGGCCATCACCTTTTGTTGTATACTACGATGCCCAGGTACCTACATACTTATATTAGAGAAACGTTTTGTGGACTTGCCACGTTCATGGTCCACTTTCTACCCGAGAGCCGGCCTGGCTGTGAGACAAATCACGTTTTAAACCTCCCAACCAAGCAGAGTCCTCTTCGTCTAACTATGTATATTCTGGTTGAACCATTCCCGGAAGGAGATAGTGCCCCAACAACAACAAACACAAAACCGCAACCAGACATAGTGTTACCCGTGTTCGTCACTCTAATAATAATACTGTTGAAATTTTGGTCATTTGACGTTACGTCTACTGTGACAGTTTAAGCTACGGGTACGGCTACGGCTATGTTTACGTTGATAGTTTTGGTTAAAGTTCCCGCTACGTTCATTTTAGGTTACGGCTACTTTGACAGTTTAAAATACGGTTACGGCTATGGTTATGGTTACTTTGACAGTTCTGGGTAAAGTTCCGGTACAATCTTGGCTTAGGCTACGGTTATGGTCATATTGACAGTTTAAAATACGGTTACGGCTATGGTTATGGTTACTTTGACAGTTTAAACTACTGTTACGGCTATGGTTACGGTTACTTTGACAGTTTTGGATACAGTTACGGTAATGTTCGTGGTAAGAGCTAGGTGTACGTCTAAGGTTAGGGCTAAGTTGACAACTTTGACTACCTAAGTTTAAGGTGCTTTTATTTTTAATCAACTTAACTCTATGTCAAGCTCTCTTTACAATCCAGTAGTCATATCTTGCTGACTCAACGAGTTCATAGGAAAGTTTGTTGTTGTGCACATATTTTTTTTTTAACAACCGAGATAAGGAACTTTGGCTTGAACACTTCGTAGAATAATAATCCATCAACTCTCCACAATAAAATGGGCGCAAGCTGCATGGATCTAACCAATAAAAACTTGTAGCTGAATATTAATAGCTATCTACAACTAGGGCTGTGCCTTTATTCGATTAATCGAGTAAGTTGATTAATAAAATTTTCAGTTAATCGAATACTTGACTATTAAAAATTATGAGTAATCAAAACGAGCGTTACTCGAGTATTTTCAAAAATGGTTAATCAAAAACTGACTAATTTACTAATTTTCTTATGTGAAAATTTGCCTTGAAATAGCTGAAAATGAAATAAAATTAAAAACCAAACATACTTCAAAAAATTAAAAAATTAAAAAATTTAAGAAAACTTTGAGATGTTGTCCGATCGCGTATGGGCAAAATGTCGAGGATGCAAAAAATGGTTGAAGTATTACGGAACTTCTCAATTCGTGCCGTTTTAATATATGATTAAGCATTTTATTCAAAAGACTATTAATCAAAAAGGCGATTAATCAATTAATTTTCTTTTTGTTTAACCAAATCTTGATTAATCAAGAAAACACAATTTTTGATTAATCAAAAAACATAATTAATCGATTAATTGAGTAATTGAGTAATCGAAATTATGAATAATAAAAATTAATTGATTGAGTAATCGAAAATATGAATAATCAAAATTTTGATTAATCAATTAATCGTACAGCCCTATCTACAACTTAATCTAGGTCGCTTAAATTTCTCTAGATAGGACGCATTCACACTTTATTGGAGCAAGTAACGAGCTACATAAAACAACAACAATTCTAGTAATACATTCACTTTCAGCTGCTCTTCAAAATCATTCACTCATTTGATTTATTTTCCACTTCTTTTTATTACCTTTTGTTTTAGAATATTTCCTACACAAAAACAAAAACCCAAACTGTCCATCCATGAACACTGCTACCCGTACTTCACAATTAGTAACTTGTCTGCTTGCTTGTCTGTCTGCTTGCCGTTTTGTACGAGTACTTCGTTCTTTGAACATTTTTATTCAGCTCATTTTCACACACTTATTAGTCATTAAATGTGCATTAAATGCACAAAGTGCGTGGGCCACTGATACCACGACCTACACTAAATATGAATACGAGACCAGCATCCAAGCAACCAAGCAACCAAGCAACCAAGCAGTCAGGCAGTCATCCATGTACGTTAATTGAGGATGGGTGTATATGTCGGGCTAAACAGTCAAAGTCAGCTTTTGAGGAAGTAACAACATCAGAAGCAGAAGCAACAGCAGCGACAGCTAAAGAAATACAAAAGCCTCATTGCCAAGTGCGTTGGAAGCTAGAGGCTATAGGGAGTTTGCGTTGTTGTTGCTTACAAAACTTCTTTGTTTAGTTGTTGTTGTTAGTTTATGTTGAACTCTTAGCGCATGAGTGGTAATATTCCGGATGGAAAGTAGCTCGTTTTTATGAAAATTCCATGAATGATGACAATTTTGTGAATAAATTTGTGGAGACGGTAAATTTCGTACTACCCAAAAATAAAATTTTGATTGAATTAATTAGACACATGTCGAGTTGCTCGAAATATCGTTATGCTTGGCAAATGAAGTCGCTCGAAATCGTACGATTGCAACCAAACAGGAAGCGGTACTCAGCCGAAAAAGTTTCAGAGAAGAGGGATGTGCGAAATGCTCTAGGAAAACTTGAGTAGGCGTTGTGCTTTGCAGGGTTTGGTTGATTGTGGGATTCGGGGGGCCCTATCCGACACCAATTAGCCTTAAAGGGACATTTTCTGTGCATAGCTCATGAACTGGCAAATGCATAGAATTTTAGAAAACTAATCTCGAACGTCTCAAGACTACTGTAGAATTAGTATGATCTCCTTGCTATAAAGTCCAAAAATGTAAGAGACTATCCTAGATTAAAATACTTGAGCTTTGAGTAGCCTGCGAAAAAGTGGTTGCTAAGGAAAGCGCAGACTATTTTTTGCAGTACCATGCTCTGTGTCGTGTTTTAGTACCATCAGAATAAAAATCAAATCCATCTATTCACACTATTGAGGACTTCGTACACCCCTTGCAAAGTCCTCCTAGTTTTTATATATAGTTAGTATCTTTCAGGTCAAAGTAGACTTTGATTTCCTACTAGGAAATTGTGTTTGTATATCTCTTTCACATAAGTTCAACTTGTATATGTGGTTATGTCATGAGTAAACATTAGACCGTTTTAGAAAAAAAAAGTTCGGCTGCTGGCATTTTTTTCTAGCGCATTGCCTACAAAAATGTCTTGCTTATAAGAGCTACTATTTAAAGCTGATATATTCATACCAGTGGCGGATCCAGAATTTTAGAAAGTGAGAGGGAGGTGCAAATTTTTTTAAAGAAATTTCGAGAACATCTTCTATACACAGCTACTGAAAGGGAGAGCACCACACTCGTGGATACGCTGTTGATTGAAACATATTTTTTAATCTCAAATACTGAGCAGTTTATTAGGACAAATTTAAAAACTTCAACACAAGTTATAGTTAGTTTACAAGGAGATATTTAAGTTATTTGGTTTTTAGGATTGAGCAGTTTAAAAAGTTTATCCAAGTTATTTTTTTTTAGTACTAAGTACTTTGGGCCTGTGCAATAAGCAGTTTGTAAGCACAAATATAAGTACTTACACCCAAAATACTAAGCAGTTTATAAGTTTGGAGCTGAGTTTTGGAACTGAGGAGTTTAAAATACAAAATTATATTTACAAAAAAAAAAAATGATTTATCAGTCTGGTTTTAAATAGGGCTGTGCGATTAATTGATTAATGAAAATTTTGATTAATCTTAATTTTAATTATTCAATTAATCGATTAATTATGATTTTTGAGTAATCAAAAAGACTGTTTACTCGATTAATCAAGATTTTGATTAATCAAAAAGAAAATTAATTGATTAATCGTTTTTTGAATAAAATGATTAATCATATATTAAAACGGCAGCAATTTAGAAGTTCCTTGATAATTCAACCGTTTGTTGCATCTTCGACATTTTGCCCATTCGAGATCGGACAACACCCTTAAAATTTTCATAAATCTTTTTATTTTTTAATATTTTGAAGCATGCTTGGTTTTTCATTTGTTTTATTTTCAGCTATTTCAAGGCAAACTTTCACATAAAAAAATGAGTAAATTAATCAGTATTTGATTAACCGTTTTAGAAAATACTCGAGTGACGCTCGTTTTGATTACTTATAATTTTGTTTAATCGAATAAAGGCACAGTCCTAGTTTTAAAGTTATCACACGTTCTAGAAGTGAAACTGATATAACTCCCATTTAAAATTCCAGCTTGGTGAGAGCTTTGATTTTTGTTAAAATTATTTACACCACAACTAAATTGTTGTTCCCATTTGTAAGAAAATTTTTTTTCTTCCTGAAACAGTCTAATATACATAGAAATTACATAGTTCCTTTTATCCAATGCTTCATCAACTCAATCTACTTACTTGAAGTAAAACCACACAATATGGCTGTACATTCTTTGAGGAATCCAACAAACATTTTTTATCTACTTTAATATAACACTATGTGGCGACCCCGCTACCGTAGCGCGCGTAGACATTTGTAAACACCCATTGAGATAACACCGCCCTCATTTAACGTTCTTAATAATATAAAAGCATTTTACTTCACTTTTATGTGCTCGTATGTTTGTGTTATATAGAATTAATGAGGTTTGATTCTTGTCGAAAAGTGTTTGACTTATTTAAGTCTTCAAGAGATGCAGCAAACAAGCAGCTTGAGCTTTAGCGATTTTGTCTAATTGGTGCCAATACCCAAGAAATAGGTTAATGTGTATGAGCTTAAGCGTATCAGGCTTTTATATGTTTATTGTACTCTACACTAAGTACTTTCAAGTACGGGAGGGATTAACAAAAGGAACCGCATTAAATGAGAAGAAGTGAAAAATGTTAATGTTTTGACTTTCGACATTGAAAATAATATTGTTGCTTAGCAATTAGTCAGCGGTAAGGGAAGTAGTTCTCCTACTTAGGCTTATATGGAAAATGAGCTAGTGCCACAGGTATTTAATAGAAAATATCTTGATTCAACATAGAATTCGCCAAGGGCTTTCGAAGTGATCATAACCCTGCCTTGCGCGCCTATCTTAACATTCTAGGTACGATTCGCCCAGGCCATCGTTTAGAGATAATACGTAATTAATTGGAGCTCAGGTGCACAAACAACTAAGACTTATACGCATCTCTCCCACATAATAAGAATACCTCTCTACCTTTTAGAACCCCACCTCCCAGCGGGTTCCGGAGCTAAGAATATACCCGGCGTAAGGTATGCGAAAAAATCCACGAACGGTTGGTGCAAGAGACCGAGAATGTGATAGGACCAAGGCGAATTAATACAAGGTGGCATTATCCCATCAGCTGATAGCTACTTTTTTCTCAAATTTTGACACTACACATTCAGCCGCCATACGATTTTGACATTAGTCCCACGAATTACAAAAACAAAGTACATTGAAAATGTATGGATGTGTGTTTGTAATTCGCCTGGCTTCCACCTTCTATTAATTCGCCTTGGATAGGACCAAATAGACGATAAACACTTTTTGCGAGTGTTTTTGTTGTTAAGCCGCGGTTATTATTCTTATATATTTGTCGTTGTTGTTGTAATCGCAAAAATACTCTCTCCTTATTTGGAAAATGTTACGCTTAAGGACAGTCCTTTGCCCAAATGAGTGCGATAAACTCCGTTACTAGCGGGTTAAGAATAATGCTATCCAAATATTGCTAAAACAACAACTACAATCCTTCTTCAGAGCCGAAGTACTTTCATTCATTTGCATAATATTAACTTCTTCCAAAATTCTCTCATTTCAAGAGTGAGAGTGGTGTTAACCACCCAATCACCTACTCCGTCTCAAATAACGCTAGTTGTATTTGTAGCTGATTTTTTTCTTAAGATGCAGCGCGCTCTATTTCTTGATCAGCTGCTAAAACGTCATAAAATAAATAAAAAGATTTTTACGTTTTCCTAAGTCACCTGAAGCTACCTATTTATCGAAACTTCATTAGTCCCCCTCCTCACGCCATTATTTATACATTTGTGCTTCTCTATATTTATCTAAAAACTGCCTTCAATTAAGTACCTACTACTCTACGTGGAGTAGACATGCTTTTGTTTGCACTCTGCTCGTCTTCACAACGCTCCTCCTCCTCCTCCAACATCCACTTAGTTATCGAGTCAAGAGACTAGCCGATTATTATTAAAATTAATACGAGTAATTTTTGTTGTACAGCTGTCGCTTCTGTGCGCTGCACTTCATCCACTGTCACTTCCATTGTCTGTCACTAGTGTCGTCGGTTGCTGTCTACTACAGCTGCGTCTCAGTGGCTTCAACTTTACGAAATACCATGTAGCTTCTGCTTGCTTATTCCAGCACTCATTGCTTATTACTTTCAATTTTGCAGTCACTTCTTCTTTGTCTACCACTCTCCCTCTCTCTCTCTCTCTTTCTCACTCGTTTCAACTGTCATTATTATTATTATTTTACTCATACATTAATACAGCTTATTATTATTATTTATTTTCCTTTTGTTTGTGTTCTCTGTCGAAAAATATGCTTCAGCTTCAGCTACAACTTGAGCTCAGCTCAGTATCAGCTCATCCATCTCATAACCCCCTCTGCGTTCATGAGCTAAATATACCCATGAGCTCTTTTGTAGTATTATTGTCAGTTTTGCTGTGTTTTCACGTCGTTTATGTGTACTTTGTATTGTTTTTGTATGTTGTTGCTGTGACCTCAGTTTTGCTTGATTTTGTTGTTGTAACGTGCACAGCCGTGTGCAGCAGTCAGTTATTGTTTGTCTTTGTTTATATTTAACTTTGACTACCTACTGCTACAGTGGCTGTCAGGCAGCATCCGTTGGATTGAGTATTTAGCTCTTGAAAGAGCTTCTCAATTTACATATTTAGAAATGTATGTACATATGTATGTATGTATGTATGTACGTATATTAGTAGTCATTATGATATGAAGCAGACAAGCTCTAGAACACAAAGTCACTACTACTTCAAAGTGACTCAAGCAATTGCCTGTTTCCTTGGTTGTTGTTGTTGTAGTCACAGTAACACTCTGCAAAGTTTAGATTGATCTCCGCACCTTTGGGACTTGATCTTGTTAAGCTATTAGCACAAACGATAAGCCAGATGATGAGATGGAAAGCAGAAAATCGGTTTGGTATCGTTGCACATCAGAACACCACAAGTTCTGAGCTTCGTTCGTAAATTTCATAATCTATAAGGAACTCCAACTCCAACTAACCGCTTGTCATGTGCTCTTTAATAGTGTCTAAGCTTCAGAGAAGGCGAGTTGTTTTTTAAGTTATTATTATTTTTTATTTTATTTATTTATTATATGGCTCAGGTGCTATGTGACCGTTTTGCTCAAAAGGTATTTATTCATTTGGCTCAGGTTCTGACGACCATGTTTGCCTAAAATGTTCTTTGGAGAACGAGAGAGTATCTATGTATTATTGGTGGCGAGCACTGTTGGCTCTGAGGCATGGCGCGATTGGCTTCCTCATTTTTGCTTGGAAAAACCACACTTTGGCTTTCCAAAACATAAACTATATCTTCGAAATATTTTATAAGCTGATTGCGAATTACAATAGCATGCAATGCAAATAAAATAAACGAATGAAAAACCGTAGCTTATGTATGTATGTATGTCGCTTAAACAAATAGATTAACAACCATGCTCAGCTGAGTAAAGGATGAGCTGAGCACACGTTAGGCTGATTCTAATTGCGCTTACTAAAGCTCATTGTTAACTGGCGATTGGTAATTTGACGACGTACAGTCCCGCTGAACTACATTTATAGCATCTCAAATTAGAGAACGCTTCCTGCTGCAGTTGTATGGATTAGGGTGGGATAATGGAATCACCCCTTGCAAAAACTACAGCAGAAGACGACGATCTAAGTTCTTAAAACCTGTCCTGATGGATGGTTTGAAATCATGAATGGAGTAGAAGGAAGATGCTTTAAGGAGCTGGAAGGGTCCTATCCGTTATGTGAGCGGTGGGGAGCGAAGGATAATTATTGATGGTCTGCTAGTTAAAGCGCAAAGGCACCGCTGGCTGTGTCAAGTAATGCGAATGAATAAAGAAGCTCCGAGCCAGAAGGCTTGTCTATCTGCAGCTGAAATGATAAAAATGGAACTAGAGTTAGATCTCTATATTGCTCAAGTAAATTTAACGTACAGGGAGTAGCTTTCAAGATTGGCTTGCAAAAAGCTATGGATACTCCATGAGGAGTATACCGACCGCACTAACGCTCACTCACTTTACGCTCAACTATAAATTGAATTTCCCAGCTAATGATTTGACGCGATATACCTCCGACGAGATTGGATCTGGCTTCTCTACCAAAGAAGATTTAATGATGAGCTTTTTGAGCTTTTCTGCAGCATCGGCATAGTTTAGTGAACGAAAGTTCTACGTCTCAGAAATTAAAGAATTGTTAAAATGCAGGCTTTGAACCATAATTTTTTTTTCAGCTAGTCAGCTAGCAAAATCAAAAGCATGTGGCGAGCTTTTTTGGACAGCTGGCGCAAAGCTTCACGCTTATTTACATAACTGGGCCTTACGTATGACATAGAAAATGTTGGTAAGAGTGGCAGTAAGTAGTAGTTTATACTACAGAATATTGTGTTTCTAACAAAAGTTGAAATGCTACCACCCCCTCAACAACCGCTCCACACCAAAGGGCATGGTTTGCTTTGTTATTTTGCGTGTATTTTATGATGTCAGCCATGGCGTATACGTAATTATTATATTTTAGGAAATGCTTAGTTGCGTAACATAAAACACTGAAACAAATGTATTTACATAATTGTATATCCTGCGGATAAAATTAAAATTAGAATTAGAATATATGTATGTATGTGTGTATATGCTGCATATATTTTAATTATTAGTGTGGGCATGTTGTGTGTTCATTATCGACTAGCACCCACACAAAAAAAGCAAAAGCAATGAAATTCAGGCCACAGACACACACACACACTCATTTACTCATATACATACTTAAACAATATTCTAGCAAACACGCTGACACATTCGAAAGCAAGCTCGCACTATTATCAGCATGAGAAAACAATTGAAATGTGCACAAAACATTTCCAAAAACAAGCTGCCTACTTAAATACACGGAAAATAATACACACTACACATGGGGCACACATATGTATAATTAAGAGCGATCGAATTGCTTGTATGTGTTTTCCATTGATGTTTGTATGCATAATTATAGCACATACTGTATTTTATGAACGACATGGGCACGTAATTAAGCATCATTTTGTATTGTACAATGCGAAGTCGGGCGTAAAATGCTTTGATTGTGTGAGTGCGCGTGTGTGAATGCATAAATGCAGGTAAATCCATATAACGCTCGTAAAACAAACACAAACATATACATATCCTAGCAAATGCCCTGCAATGAATAGCCAAATTAGTCAGTGAGAAACGTAGACCACAGCTAGATTTTTTGAACTGCTTCTGAACTAGTCCAAATATAAGCAAACCTGTACCTATAAATACTTTGTTAAATTGAAGAATTCTTGAGTGCCCAAATTTGCAAAAAGAAATCTTTTATTTTAGTGTTGATGCTATCGCCAGCAGAGTTCGAACTTCTCAACTCTTTCATGCTAGTACAAGAACTAAACCGCAGTAATGTATTTGAATTATTTTCCCTTAACATTGTTTTACTAGCTCCTGCGTGATTTTTCTGAAAAATTCTAATCGGAAATGGAGCAAAATTGGATTAAAATTTATAGTTTTGAAGAATATCCGCAGCTGTGGGAATACCACAGAAGAGCTTTTCGTTTTGTTGGTACTTTTATAACTAGTTTCAAACTAGTAACATTGCACCTAGTTGCAAACTGGTACTTTTTAAAGCTAGTTTGAAAGTGTAAATCTGACCAATATCTGATATTCTAAATCACATATGTATGAAAGATACTAGCACATTTTCGGAATGCTCGTATTTGAGCGGTCCGATATGAGTCCTAAATATGAGAAATATATGAGCCGCCGAGATTTGACTCTGATGTGATGAAAATTATGAGTCGTTTGCCGAGTGTTCATTTCCCATAGTAACTTTGGGACAAATAAAAAATAATCAAAAAAAAAAAAACGAACTGAAAAAATGGTTTAAAAAACAAATGTTTAAATATTAAAAAAAAAAAAATTTTAAATTAGAAAATTTTCTAAATGAGTATTTTTTGAGTCCAAAAGGTTCCCAGTATGAGACCAAAAGGAGTCATATATGACTCATATTTATAGTTTATTTGCCAGCATGCTGCAATTCGAATTCCAAAAATTATATTTTAAGGCCCTAAAAATTGCGGATTCTAAGCGATCATATCTAGTGAAAAGTTTCATAAGGGAGTCATATTTGACTCAATAAGTGCCAACTACGAGACCAAGATGCCTCATATATGACTCATATGTAAGCTTAATTTGCCAACATGCTTCAATTTGAATTCCAAAAATTATCTTTTAAGAACACAAATTTTGCAGATTGTGAGCGAAATAAATCGAGTGAAAAGCCTGTTAAATGACCAAACCAAATGGGTCATTAAGCATTATTTTCCAACATGCCGCTATTCGAATTCCCTAAATTATCTTTAAAGACCCCAAAAATTGCAGCTTGTGAGCGAAATGTTACGGGTAAAAAGCTTCATAAGGGAGTAGTTTTTGACTCAATAGCTGTCAATTAAGGGACCAAAATGAGTCATACGTGACTCATATGTAAACTTCATTTGCCAACATGCCTCAATTCAAATTGCAAAAATTATATTTGACTCGAGTGAAAAGATTAGTAAATGAGTCTTTTTGAGCCCAATAAGTACCGATTATGAGGCCAAAAGGAGTCATATATGACTCATATTTAAACTCTAAATATATGTACATATATGAAACTAGGCGCATATCGAACCAGCGCAAGATGTGAAATCCGCTTATTTCGAACGTTAAACCTCCCATTTAGAATACTTTTCTAACGCAAGTCGGTTAGATAAATAAAAAATATTGTAGCTAGTTTCCAATTAGTTTCCAACTAGTCGGCTTAACTGCTGGGTATACGAGTATGCGTAGATAAGCATCTACATATATTTATTTGCATATCTAAGCTTTTGTTCCATTTCTGTTTATTTAGTCAATTCGACAGCAATGTTGTTGTTTGTTCGCTTGTTTGTTAATTTGTTATCTTTAAGTTTAATTGAATTTTGAAATTTATTTTCAAGTTTTGCACTCGAAAATGTATAAAGCAATTCAAGACTGTGGGGCAACAACACAACTAACTAATAATATTAGTTTCCGCTTTTCATTATAATAAAATATATGTATAGTTAAATATATTTATGTTAATTTATGCGGTGGATGGATTAAGCATATTTAAGCTGATTCGTTAGGCAACCAACATTTTGGGGCCCATCCCGTAGAGTAACTGAAAGCACTTTGGAGCTCAAAACTTATTTAGACAATTTCGATGATGGATTTCAATTTGAAAGCAGCACACCAATCACTCATAATTCTATTATAGTGAGACTATTATCTGAAGTTCTAATTTTATGAATCCAAAAAATTTATTAAAAAATTATAATTCATTTTAAATGGAATCCATATCCTTGTGGGCCACTATTTTGGCTCAACATGGCGCTGAATCTATACATTGCAAATATTTCTATGTATTTCCATACACATACATACATATATAAATGTTTGCTTGTTGTTGTGTGTAAGCAGATTTAATAAATCCTATTTATATACCAAATAAACAACACAAGTATTAGTAATATTAGTGCCGCACCCTACAGCTATGAAAGGTGTAATAAAATATTTTCATGAGAAATATTGATTAACTATTTTCCTGTTTGTAATTGAAATATTCGTGCTCAACATTGTAGTATATCAAAAGACAAATAATAAATGTGATAACTGATTGAATTCAGGTACTAGCTTGAGAAAATATTTGCTTTGCAACGGAAATAGAGTTTTTAATCAGAAATAGAACAGATTGCAGATGTCTGCTTAGATTGGAAGGGATTAGATTGAGTTATCCATTTAAAATTACAAAATATGAAATATGGGATATTTTAAATAAAAAAAAAAATTTAAATAAGAAAAAAAAATTGTAAATAAAAAGTTAAAAAAAGTTATCAAAACAAAAAATTATTTTAAAAAATATTAAAAAAAACAAATCTATTTTATGATAAAATTTGAAATATTTTTGCGGTAACGCAATCATCTTCCAATTTCGATTCGGAAAGCAATTTTTTATACCTTTCATCAATATGAGGTGGTATTATAACTATAGTCCGATGTTTGTAAGTATGAGAAGAAGAAGAGATAGACCCACTGTTAAGTATACCGAAATGATCAGGGCGATGAGGCGAGTTGATTTAGCCATGTCCGTCTGTCCGTCCGTCTGTTTGAACGCAAACTAGTCCCTCAGTTTAAGAGGTATCTCGATGATATTTGGTATGGCACCACCATTTTGTAAAGCATTAATCATTTGTCGGAACTAGCAAGATCGGTCCCATGATCCAATAATAAGGGCCGAAGCAGCTCGACAAAAATACAGACCCATATTTATTTTCCACGTATATTGTTTTTGTAGTTTATAGGTTTATTGTCAAAATCGCACTGGGACATGAGTGTACTGTCTAAAAACACTAACGGTATTATTCGATCATGATCGGACAAATACAACACATAGCTCCCATACAATCTATGAATTCAATATATGGGGTATGAGCTTTGTATGTATCTTTAAGTTAACAGTTCGGCAGAGTTTCCTTACTTGCCTTGCTCAACATTGTGAGCTGTCCACGAGACATTTAAAAAAAATATAATGTCCCTTCGAAAACAAATTTAAGCAAAAAATTGATTGAATTTCATTTTGTATTAAAAAGAAAAAAAAAGAAAAAATCACTTTAAAATTTTTTGTTTCACATTTCTGGACCAAAAAAAAAGTTCCGTTGTTTATTTAAAAATAGA
Source organism: Sphenella marginata (assembly GCA_951509765.1). NCBI lineage: Eukaryota > Metazoa > Arthropoda > Insecta > Diptera > Tephritidae > Sphenella > Sphenella marginata. The sequence continues at coordinate 25,128,549 of OX608080.1, read as the reverse complement.
AGAATTTTTTTTTAAATTATTCCGATCGGTATGTTTGATTTTGATGCAATTTTCCAAATACACAAATTATGGTGCAAATAAAACTAGTCTACTTCACCCTACGGCCCCTTGAAAAAAAGTGCTTAAATTAAAAACCAGAAAGAATTAAATTTAAAAAGTACCTGGGTGACCGAGACTTGCTCGGTATTTCTCGAATTTTCCGCATATATCAAAATAGATTTCCAAAATATCGAACACTAACCTCAAAAAGTCACTTAACATACATTGGCGATACCTGTTGTGTATTAAATATTTTGGTTGGTATACGCCCTAAAATACCTTTCATTTGATACCCATATTGCCATATATTTAAAAAAAAACGGAAAGGTGGCAACCCTCTAAGTTTCCCTTAGTGGCAACATTCAAGTAGAAAATCTAAGAAGGAAGCATACTATCCATCTACCAAATTTCATCGAAATCGGTTTAGGCGTTCCCGGGATAGTGGTCGATATCTGAAGGAATAAATAAAATGCGTTCAGGTGGCAACCCTATGTGGTAATCCTACTCGAAAATATTTTGGTTGGTATACCAAATTTCATTAAAATCGGTGAATTCGTTCGGGAGATAGTAGTGGATATACAAATATACAAGAATAAGTCGTTTAAAGTTATAAGATAAACGAGTTTTATTTCCAATACCAAGAAAAACCTTCGCCTTAACCTTAAACAATTTTAGAAAGTTTTTCATATTCCTCAGAAAACGTTCAAATATTTTACAACAGAAAACCAATATAGTTTTGTAGACCAACAAAATCTGTAATAAGTTCAATTTCTAAATATTTGAAATATTTGGAATTTGTTTAATGAATTCATTAAGTAATTTTCTCCACATAAAAATAAATAAATTGCATAGAAAAAAAAATGCGGTGAAAAATTCCAAAAACTCAGCAAGTTTTTAGTTATTTTTTTTTGAAAACTTATATTTTCCTAAATATATTAGAATTTTAAGGCATACAAAATTGTTCTTCAGTTTTCTGCTTGAAAATAATTAATTCGTTTTATAAATTTAACACACTCAGAATTGAAATATTACGCAGGATTGGTCGCTTAATTTATTGATGTCAATAAAACTTCCGATGAATGGACATAAAATCAAAATGAACTTTAAAACTCACAATTTATGATACGAACAAAAAAACTTCCCAAGGAACAACTTCGAAGTCTCCCCTTTTGTGCTTTTATGACTACACACGCTTTAGGCAAACAAAAACATTGCATGTGTGCATGTACATATGTATGTATGTATGTATGTATATCTGTATTTCTGTCTTGGCCCCCCCAAAATAAGTTGTACTCACAAATTAGTTGAAGGCGTGTACAATTAAGGTGTATTTGCCCTAAAAGTCTTAATTCAAATTAGTTAAGTTGCGTCAACTCTTTCAAATAATTTATTTTACGGCCGATTGACTTGATTTATGTAAACTCCAATTTTGGAAGCATTTGAGCGCGATATTTATCTATGCGTGAACTTTTGTATTGAATACTATGTACTTATTATAACGAATCTATTAATTACTAATTGGAAAAAATTTCAGTTAACCATTTATGCGTGAGGCTTAACCTTATTAAGCAGCCATAAGAATTTATGTTATTTAGTATTTATAAAAATTTATAGGCGAAGGTAAATTAAGAGGAAATTGAGCTATTCAAAAATACGAACATAAAATTTTAAGATATGCGTAAAGGTGTGTAGATATGTACTATTTTGCCCGCCAATAAGGTGGGCTACTTGCATCTAAGAAGATGCAATGCTGAGAACTTCGAACTTATTGAAGAACTCCCCCCTTTTTGAAGAACTTGCAGATAAACTGATTAAGCCTAAGAATCTGGTAGCTTCAAGGGTTACACTACAGCAGACCAGTTAAATCTGGATTAAAATTAAAAATCAATTATATTAAACTGCTCTATTAATTTAATTGATTAATAATGATAATCGAACATTTTTAGAATAATTAAACGATTAGAATTAATTTTTGCTTTTCAATTTGATTCAAATTTTTGATAAACGAAGATTAATAACAAATTTTAAATATTTCAATTAGGGCTGTGCGATTAATTGATTAATAAAAATTTTGATTAATCGATTAATTATGTTTTTTGATAATTCAAAAAGGGCGTTTACTCGAATAGTCCAGATATTGATTAATCAAAAAGAAAATTAATTGATTAAGCGCCTCTTTGATTAATCGTTTTTTGAAAAAAAAAAAAATGCTATTTCAAGGCAAACTTTCACATAAGAAAATGAGTAAATTAATCAGTTTTTGATTAACCAATTTTGAAAATACTCTAGCGTTTTGATTACTCATAATTTTGATTAATCAAGTAATCGGCTAACTGAAAATTTTATTAAACAACTTACTCGATTAATCGAAATTTTTACAATTGTGTCGGTTTTTTTTTATAAATTCATCCAAAAAAAAAAAATTATATATTCCCAGCAAACCATAGGAGTCATATATGAGTCAGAAAGGAGTCCCTCTTTATGAGCTCGTTTTTGAGTCCGAAATGAGGGTATTTCCCTTCTTGCGATGGTCGTGCGATATGAGCCTGATTCCATATATCATATGAGCTTGAATACATAAGTCATATAGGACACCTTTTTCTCATAAACGGTACTTATTAATGCTCGTTAATCCTAATTAATCAAACATTTTAATCAAATTGAAATTAGGATTAATTTGATTAATACTAGGATTAAATTTGAAAACGAAATAAATCGAACACAAAATTTATTTTAATCTAATAATTAATTATACTAAAAATATACGACTATCATAATTAATCAATTATTGTAAAAATAACAAAGCATTTAATTTGATTATCAATTATTAAGATTATTAATCATTATTTAACAGGTCTGCACTACAGATTAGGAGTCTTCTCTGCTGCATTGTCCTTAATCATGAATAATCTTTTTTAAAAACATTAATTCTCCGAACGCGGTCTATAAAGAGATCGTAACTGGTTTGACTTCAACCTATTTTAGCAACCAGCACTCTTTTAACCCTACGATGAGTGAGAAGGTTCCTAGGGACCTTTTTGTCTTTTCAAACTGAAATTACTCCTACTTCGGCCACTTCTTCTTCTTCTTTAAATGGCCATCTAACCGCCTGAGCGATTTTGACCGTCCAACATAGCTCGCCAGTCATTTCTTCTTTGCGCCAACTGGCGCCAATTGGAGACCCCACGAGATCGCAGGTCGGTCTCCACTTGGTCCTTCCATCGGAGTGGTGGTCTTCCTCTTCCTCTGCTTCCACCGGCGGGTGCCGATAAGTATACCTTCTGGGCTGGAGCGTCTTCGTTCATTCGCACGACGTGGCCTAGCCAGCGAAGCCGCTGTGTTTTAATGCGCTGTACTATGTCGACGTCTGCGTAAAGCTCATACAACTCATCATTAAATCTTCTTCGGTACTCGCCGTCGCCAACGCGTAGAGGCCCATAAATCTTTCGCAGAACTTTTCTCTCGAATACTCCCAATGCAGCCTCGTCAGATGTTGTTAGTGTCCACGCCTCTGCACCATATAGCAGGACGGGAGCGATGAGTGACTTGTAGAGTGTGATTTTCGTGCGTCGAGAGAGGACTTTACTTTTCAATTGCCTACTCAGTCCAAAGTAGCATTTATTTGCAAGAGCAATTCTTCGTTGGATTTCTAGGCTGGCATTATTGTTGGAGTTTATGCTGGATCCAAGGTAAACGAAGTCCTTCACTATTTCGAACTTTTTGGTGCCAGCAGTGGCGTGGGTGCCAAGGCGCGAATGCGCTGACTCTTTGCTTGATGACAGCATGTACTTCGTTTTGCCTTCGTTCACCACCAAACCCATTTTTTCCGCTTCTTTTTCTAGTTTGGAGTACGCAGAGGTTACGGCACGGTTGTTAAGGCCGATAATGTCAATGTCGTCAGCATATGCTAACAGTTGCACGCTTTTATAGAATATTGTTCCAGCGCGGTTGAGTTCTGCAGATTGTATTATTTTCTCCAACATCAAATTAAAGAAATCGCACGATAGGGGGTCACCTTGTCTGAAACCTCGTTTAGTTTCAAACGGCTCGGAGAGGTCCTTCCCAATTCTGACTGAGCTGGTGGTGTTGCTCAATGTCATTTTGCAAAGCCGTATAAGTTTTGCGGGGAAACCAAATTCAGACATAGCGGCATATAGGCAGCTCCTTTTCGTGCTATCGAAAGCGGCTTTAAAATCAACAAAGAGGTGGTGTGTGTCGATTCTTTTCTCACGGGTTTTCTCCAGGATTTGACGTATTGTAAAAATCTGGTCGATGGTAGATTTTCCAGGTCTGAAGCCACACTGATAAGGTCCAATCAGTCTGTTCACGTCAGGCTTCAATCGTTCGCACAATACGCTTGACAAGACCTTATATGCGATATTCAAAAGGCTGATTCCGCGGTAGTTGGTGCAGTTTGCAGGATCACCTTTTTTGTGGATTGGGCAAAGAACACTTAGATTCCAATCTTCGGGCATGCATTCATCCGACCATATTCTGCACAGAAGCTGGTGCATACGCCTTACCAGCTCCTCGCCGCCATGCTTGAATAGCTCAGCAGGCAAACCATCAGCGCCAGCTGCTTTATTGTTTTTTAACCGGGATATTGCTATTCGCACCTCATTATAGTCGGGTTCTGGGACGTCAATTTCGTCGTCTTCGATTGTGGGTTCGGGTTCGAGCTCTTCTCTGGTTTCTTGCTCAATTTCTCCATTTAAAAGGGCAGAGAAGTGATCCCTCCATATCTCTAGTATTCTCTGAACATCAGTCACCAGGTCGCCGTTCTCGTTCTTACAGGCCACTACAACCCAAATTATTATGTTATTAATGTAGAATTATAAATTTCTGAAAAAAAAAAAAATCATTCAAAAGCACACTTCGCAGTATTGACCGTGTACAGGTCAGCAGCTGTGTAAATATTAATACGCTTGTATAAATAAATATGAACTCATCAAAAGCAAAAATATCTGCACAAATTTGATAGGATAACGTATGTAAATATTTGTGTAGACGAGGAGTGCTAGCAAATAATGAAAATGAAAAGTTTTTTGCCTTGTTTTGGGTTTGGTGAAGAAAAGTAGTAGAGCAAACATTTATTAAATTGGGTCAAGCAAAGCGCTTGAAAAAAAACAAAAAAAAAAAATATTCATTCACATCAACAGACATACATTTGCATGCATTTAGTACAAATATTTAAGTGTCGATATGTTTGTAGTTGCGTCAATTTGTCATGAATTATGTATTTGCTACATCAAAAATTCAAAAATTCAAATTTATAAAATACAAATTGGTCACGCTCAAGGCCAATGATTGATGTCTGCTGCCAGCGACATTAAACACATGTAATATGCCACATACTACATGAGAGTTAAACTGCTTTTGGCATACAACTATTTAAGCGCTTAATATAGTCAACAATAAAAGCAAGAAACCAAGCGTCAAGCTGGCAATCTCTTGAAATTCTCAGCTCAACAACAACAACAGTAAAGCAGCAATAAACACAGACAAAAAGCTCAATTTGAATGTATTCAGCGTATGCTACGAAGCGGCAAAATGCAGATGAAAGAGTTGAAATACTGAAAAAGGGGCTTAATAAAGAAGCACGAAATAATAATAATAAACTACTATTATGTACAAAAACAAAACTAATAATAGATACTTATTAACAATGTCTTTGCTTGCATGTTTTGTTGTGCCACTCTATAATTTAATGCTAATTATTGATTGGCTACAAATTATGAAAAATTAAAACAGAAACACAAAAATACAAGTCAGTAAGTTAAAAGGTATATAGCAATCGACAATTATATACCAAGGTGTGGATTTTGATTTTTTCTAGTAACTTTTGAAATTAATTGAGCGAGATCTCTATCAAGCCATTTCAAGTCAAACTCTCTTTTTTCTCACCTCATTCAGAGCAGGGAGTCTCTCTGATTCGACTGATGATAAAGGCGGGTTATGGTACGAACACTTTTTTAGTTAAAGTACTACCTCCTAGGCGAAAGTCGTATACCTGGAAACTGCGCTGCTGACGAGCTTACAAGCATGTTCACATAACAATCGGCTGTGAACCAGAGTGTCTAAGCTTTAGAGAGGGCGAGTAGCTTTTTATGTTATTTTTGAGATATCTTACCGTATTATTTGGCTCAGGTTCGGACGACCGTGTTGCGCAAAATGTTGTAATTTATTTCTTCTTTATAGAACGAGGCGTGCGCGGCACCCTTGTATGTATTCATTCGCGGCGAGCACTGCTGGCTCTGAGGCATTGCGCATGATTGGCTGCCTCATCTACGTTGTGAAAAAACCACCCCTTGGCTTTACAAAATATAAATTATATCTACGGAATATTTCATAAGTTGATTGGGAATTACAATAGCATGCAATGCAAATGAAATGAACACAAGAAACTACCATACTTTATGTCGCTTAAACACAGAGAAAGAGCAAAATCAAACAGTGACTCCTAGGCTAATTTTAGATGTACATTGGAAACCAAGTGCGATGTGTCCAGGCTAAAGTGGCCCGCGTCTGTGTGAACCGAACCGACTCCATAATCAACCTCAAACGGATCTCACAAGACCACGTTTGATTACGAAAGACTGAGACATAATTCTTCGAATCGTGACAAAGTTAGTGGTATTGCTTGCGGTGTATTTACACTTTAGTTCAGTTGAAATTTACCTCAGAGCTTATCACAAGCTCCACGTATTCAGTTGGCTCCATCTTACCGCTGCCGCCCGTGGAACTTTCTTTGCTCTCCTGTGAACAGCCGTGTGTGCGTCTTTTGCCTATCACATGAGAATGGTTCTAGTTGGTAATAGGACTATATAGTCTGCTCACTATTTGAAGTTTTCTTTGAAGATTTCTTAGATCAAGGGAAAAGTGGTAGAGGCCTTGAAATAATTGATTGCACCCTAAATGAACTGACGTGAACGCATACGACAAAAGCGTCTCACATCGGCAACAGCAATCAATAAATTCCGGCGACTGCTTTCGCTACTAAAACGTCAACATGACATCTGGTCTACTAGCACAACTGGTTATATAAATTATTAATAAAAATACGGAAACATATAAATAAATCGTAGCAGAAGACAGCGAGTGAAATAAGCGAGCATAAATTATCCATTTTTTTTCTGCTTTTTTTTAGTCGCTACCCACGGCGTTTCAGCAAATGATATACGGTTTTGTTGTTTTGTAAAAACTAATTGTTTAAATTTATATAATAATAATAATAAAAAAAAAATTAAAGAAAATCAAAAGTGGCCATTAAAATTGACTGGCTTAAGGCGAAACAAAACATAAAAGATGTTAAATGCTTGTTTTTTATGTTATCTGATTGCTGAATGAAATATTTTTTTGAATTTTTTATTAAATGAATTAATTAGGTGAAAACAGCAATTAAAGAAACTAAGCGCGTCAAGTTTTTAAATTAGGCCATAATTGTACCAATAAATGTTTGTTAATAAATATATGAATTAGAAATGTGTTAATTAAATTTAGACGCCTACTTACATATGACTACCGGAGATTAATTTTGCGAATTAAAAACTTCCCTGCCCAATGAGTCATATGTGACTCACGAGCGTGTATTGAAATAAGTTCATGAGTCACATGCGACTCAATTGTCTATACAACTTACAGAAGAAGAAGGTCCTATATGCACACATGCGACTCATTGAAATGGTTTTTTTTTGCTACGTTCATGAGTCACATTTGACAGATACTATAATGATTCTGTGTCCTAGATGATTGCGCTTTACTCAAATTGTGCCAAAGTCGTCGCAATAACGTTTCATAGTGGTAATAACGTTTAATGGCTGTTTGTTTGTACTTAAGCGGCGTCCATTTCCAACGTTTTTTCGAAAACTTCAGTTACCTTTAAATAAAAGAGAGTTTGATTTTTGTTCCTAGAGAGAGAAAGGAATGTACTGTCAGTTCAAAACAGAGCTTGTGGGCCAGACTGTCTACCCATTGGGTTTTGCCTAGTCCATATACTATAACTGTCTATGTCGATATGTATGCCAACTTAAAGCAGATCGAACAATGAATATGTGATGAATTACGATTTGCATTATTTATTCGGTTATTTTTCATTTCTTGATAGTGTTTTTGCTCAAATTTTCCGATTATTATCAGCTTGAAAAATAGATAGCGGGATACTATGTATATGTATGTATGTGCATACATATATGTTTGCTTTGTAGTGTACTAGTAAACCCAGGTAATAAAATACTGAAACCGATTTTAAGGATTATATCTCTGAAACCAATTAAGATATGGAACTTAATTACATCGCTTATTGCAACATACATATGTACATTAGCACCTTTCGTTTGTTACCCATATTTAGGTAACACATTTTGGGGCACCGTGGTCCACATACATATGTACATATGTATGTATATCCAAAACTGTGCTAGCTATCGGTGCAAACGATATCTTAAATTTTAAGTTAATCATCTAGTAGTGCAGTGATACAAGTTTCATTCAATTCCATTTAGTAGTTTTTGTGTGATGAGCGATCAAACATACAGACAAACAGACAAAAATTCTAAAAATCTTGATTTGGCTTAATAATGACACCTCCTATCGATTTTTCGTAAATAACTGCAAAGGAACAGTCTTCGATCTTTAAATTTTTTAATTTTATTTAGAGATTACAGATGTCAATCCCGAATATCTAAGAGCCACTACTTAGGCGCCGGAAATCTTGGTAGAATATTCTATAACAAAGTATTAGACAACATGGATTTCAAACTTTATCAAAGTGAAGTCGTTTCATATAAATGTATATGTATAGCGAATATGCAAGTCCCGGAACTAATGCCGAAATTCTCAAAATCGTAAAAATTGCACATATAATAAATACATACATATATATTGACGATATACTCTACTCACATACATATGTACATATGCCTATCTACGTAATAGCATTTCTATAGAATAATTTTTCAATCAACGCGTTTATTATTGATTTTATATAGAATTTTTTTGTTGCTTCCATTTATTATTATTTTTTTTATTTCATAATTTTTTATTATCATTTTTTCTTTTATGCACATCCTTTCATCATACACAAAATTCTCTTCAAATTTAATATTCATTTAATTAAATATGCAATAGTGCATTCGCTTGCATCACAATTGATTTGAATGACTATAACTATTTATGTGTTTCTTTTTGTTTTTATGATTATTCACTTTTTATTGTATGCTTTCCACATAAAATCTTTCTGGATTCACAGGTGGTTTTCAGCTCAATTTATATGCTGAAAATGTGCCAAAAATATTTATGAATTATATTAACACCGTAGCACTTACATAAAACTGTTTTTAATATATTTTCAACTATTTGAAAATTCGACGAACTTTGATTGCAGCTTTGCTTGTTTTTTTTTTTTTGCTGCTTTCGCTATATCGTTTGTATTCTTTTACTATATTTTGATAAGCAAAAACTCTAAGCTAAATTGATGTGATATTTATGGAGCACTCAGCTGGATATACAGCATCTCTTGTCCATAAAAAATGAATGTCAAAGTACCTTTCAATGTATCAAAAGCAGAGTTCAGTAATAACTAGAACATTTACCAAAATTGACAAATTGCTGCTAGTTTTTTCATATAAAAAATAAAATAAAAAATAAAAAGCTCAAAATGTTCGTTACTGAGAATGTATTTATTTATTTGACTGACATCCCGTAATTGAAATAAGAATTTATTTGTTATTTCTTGCTGTTAGATTTCATTCAAATCTAAAAAAAATTTTCCATTTTAATTTATTTCTTGAAACCGGTTGTGAGTTAAATTTTATATTAATAAATATCAACTTTAGAACTCATCAAATGTACTTCAGAATAGTTTCTGGAACACAACTAATTATTCAGAAACTAATTTAACGAATTCTGAAATACAATTGACTATTCTGAAAATCATTTTACCGTTTCTGAAGTACAATTGACTATTCTGAAATAATTTTACAGTTTCTGGAATACAGCTGATTATTCAGAAAATAATTTAACGAATTCTAAAATACAATTGACTATTCTAAAATTAATTTTACGTTTTTTGAAATACAATTGACTATTCTAAAATTAATTTTACAATTTCTGAAATACAATTGACTATTCTGAAATTAATTTTGCAGTTTTTGGAATACAACTAATTATTCAGAAACTAATTTAACGAATTCTAAAATACAATTGACTATTCTAAAAATCATTTTACCGTTTCTGAAGTACAGTTGACTATTCTGAAATTAATTTTACAGTTTCTGGAATACAACTGATTATTCAGAAACTAATTTAACGAATTCCAAAATACAATTGACTATTCTAAAATTAATTTTACAATTTCTGAAATACAATTGACTATTCTTAAATTAATTTTACGTTTTTTTTAAATACAATCGACTATTCTGAAAATCATTTTACAGTTTCTGAAGTACAATTGACTTTTCTGAAAATCATTTTACAGTCTCTGAAAAACAATTGACTATTCTGAAAATCATTTTACAGTTTCTGAAGTACATTTTAGGCTTTCTAAAGTACTAATTGACTATTCTAAAATTTATTTTGACGCTTTCTAAAGTTTAATTGACTTTTCTGAAAATCATTTTACAGTTTCTGAACAACACTTAACGATTTCTGAAATGCACTTGGAAATGGTAAAGTGGCTGTCGACACCATATTCTTCTAGTTGTAAGTCATTACACACTACCGACTGTAGCATAGCGAAGCTCTCATTGGTATGTACTCAACTTTACATACATATTCAGTTCGTATCTCACGTTTGGAGCAAATATAACAAAACATGCTATACCTAAAGAATCTTTTCAAAGAAATCTGTTATAAATTACAAATATTAAGTTTCGTCTTTTAAATGAAATATTTTCATTTACTACACAAAACTTAAATGGACACAAGTAGTTTAGCTTTTTATTGCTAGCTGTTGTCTGTGCTTACAAAAAAAGTTCGAATTCCAACGAAGAGTTCACTTAAAACCTGTTGTACTACGAGTATTAACAGCTTAATGACTTTGGTTGCACACACAATGTATGTATGTACTATGTATGTAGATGAATAAAAGTATTTATGTACACATTTATAAGTTATACCCACGAAAAAAGTACACACCACAAGAAACCTCATTTCAATTCAGACTGGTTGTTTCCGATAAATTCCTACAGATAATAAAAGTTCAATAGGAGAGGACTGTGCAATGGAGATATTCAAGAAAAGCTATTAAGCAGAGGTCACCAACAGTCAGTGGAACCCGAATTAACAGTTTTTAGAACTTTTGTCTGTATATCTATATGTTTGTACGCGCATCACTCTCAAACTGCTAAATGGAATTGTATGGAAACTTAACATTTGATTAATTGATGTCTAGCTTAGAATTTAAAAGATCTCTTATTTCCCTATATGCAGCGATTTTTCAGTTATCGACCAATATGTACATACATATGTATGTGTGGCAGAGTGAACCAAAATGTGTCACTAAAATATTGGTATTAAACGAAAGGTTCTTACGAGTGTGCCAATAACAAAAGTGATTAGGTTCTATATCTCAACTAGTTTCGCAGTTATAATGATTGATTGTGTATAGCCGGGTTCACCACTTTTTTTATAAATCCATACACAATTTTTTTGTGGGTTACTTCGTACTAATTTAAATGAGGTGGTGGTTGCATCGTAGTCAATCTCAGTTTAAATTTTTTTGATATTTAATATTGTGGTATATATGTAACTAAGTTTATACACAGGTTTTTTTTTTGTTTTTGTTTTTGTTTTATTTTGTAATTAAGTGCTTTCAGAACAAAATTACACAGTGGATGGGCATTAACTGGAAATGTGTTAAAATGGAGTTACTATCAAATTTGTAATAAAATGCATAAAATACTCATACATAGCTTATTTTATGATGAAAACTTATGAAACTGGGGATGGAACAGTATACCCAATAGGAAATTGATTGTATGTGTGCCTTTTGACATTTGAATGAAATCAAAAGTGAGTGAATGGGTTAGGTGTTGCTTCAAACGATACACAACTTAATGCGGAAGAGCTAATTATATAATTTTGTACTATACGAAAGAGGCCAGGAATTACTATTACTAGGTACTCATAACCTCACTTTTGCATTTTTTTGTTAGAATAAAAGAACTAAATCTACAAAGTGAGCTCGATAAAAACGTCTAACTTTTCTTTTTTTCGCACTGGAAAACTGTATACCTAGACAAAAATATATTCTTATTCACTTAATATACTTTTGAATCGTAAAATGCAATACCAACAAAAACTTTTAGAAACTTTCTATAACATTGAATGAAAAGCTTATAACGTGCTGAGAAACGCCAAGTCTTCAATAGTATCAACCTGACAAAATCACCCAGCTCAAGAAAATTTTTGTGAAACCAACGCTTGCAAAAAAAAAAAACTTTAGGTCATCTTATTCATTTCAAAGAAATAAATATTAGATCGCAATGTTTTTGAACAAACCGAAACCGACAAATAGCACTTAAATCAAAGTGCAATTCATTACATTAAATATACCATAAAATTTTCGCAATTTCAAGCAACATTTAAATTACAGCGAATTTCCCCAAACACACGCACATGTATGCACACATGTGCTCCATCAACACATTAGCCGCCTATAGTCCAATAAGAACAATGAAAGCCTTTGATTGAGCAGCAAATAAACTGACTGTTGGCTTCTGTATGTATGTGGATATGTTGTGTGGCATTAAGAAGATCAAATAACAACAAAATAAAATACATAACAACATCAACAGCAGCATTAACACCAACAATCGTCAGATTAAATGCATACAAATCCGAATAAAAAACGATTGAAGAAATTTAAAATACTTGTGCTAGATTACTTACTAGGCAGACATATGTAGTATGTATGTATGTATGTGAGCTATTTACACATGTGTACAGTGTGCCATAATAAAAAATATTCGAATAAAATATATTCACGATTTAACTTTAGATTTGAGATAAAACGTCAGCTCACCGGGACCTTTGGATTTCCTATGAAAGTTCAAAAAAAATGTTTGTCGTGACAAAAAATAGTTATGAAAAATTAATTCTATATTTTAATACAGCGCTTTAGAAAGATATCTGTGGAAACAACATTCAATTTCATAGAGTAGCTATTAAGTGATGAGCGCACAAACATTCAGACAGAGAGACAGGCATAAATTGCGGTATTATACTTTGGGCCGCTGTTGGTCTTATTAAAACTACGCATCTATTATGTGCAGTCATCAGCCTATTCCAAAATCTTTCTAAACATAAAAATATTTTGCGCCAATTTTTATTGCCACCACTGTTTGTAATGGAAATAAATTATTTACGTGTGGTGAAATAGATGCTAAACTTTAACTTAAATGTCTAGCAATATAACGGTGAAAATTGCAATCAATTTCATGCAGCAGTTTTTGAGTGATGCGCGAACAAAGAAATTGACAAAAGAGCAAAAAAAAATTAAAAGCCGTTGTTTTAAGTAATTGACTACTGTTAACCTTAAAAAAGTCAATTGCATGCTCACTGAGAACCCAAAAAAAATTTTTTTTTTATTTGCAAGTAGATTATTCCATTTTACTTTTGAGCTACTGTACTATAATCTACGAGTGCATACATACATATTTATGACCATAAGTGAGTACATATGGATTACTAAAGTGAGCACTTTTTTTGTGTGCTTAAAGTAAAGTACTTTGTGGGGTGAAAGCGAATAAATCGCAAAACAGATTTTGTATTGAAATCGACAGAATGAAGTGAGTTAAAAGAAAGGGGGTTTTGGAAAATTGCGCTTTATTGCCGGAGGCGATGGTGAAATACAATTTTCTCTGTCTATGTACATAAATACATAGTACATCATAGAATAAGAAATGGAGTGTGGCTCTGACTATTGTAAGATTGGAAAGAAACGCAAAAATAAAAAAAAAAATTAAAAAAAAACACACAACACTTGATTGCAACAACTACAAGGAAGAGAAAACAACACATAACAATGCGATGCAAAGCAGCAGCAACAGCAAGAGCAACAGCAATAGTAACAACAACTAAACACCGAGCATGCATAATAGACAAATCCATTGTGCTTAGGCAGAACAACAAAACAGAACACACATTGAATGTAACACAAAGAAATAAAAAAAAAAAATAAAAAAATTGAAATACGAAAAAAAGTACAAGTCTGTAATTTTAAGCTTTCATTTGCTCAACCACTTACATTCCATTCCGTTGGTGTGCAGTTGTTTAAGCAAGAATCTACAGCGCAAGTACCACATCAACCAGCAGTGTGGAGGTATCAATGTCGATGTATCGGTACCACAGAATTTTGGTGGGGTAAGAGCGATTGAAATAAGGTACTACTTAGAGATGAGAGATATCAATTGTGATGGTTTGGCAAAAATAGGGGTTTTCGTGGTGTGATTGTAAGTTGAATGGGGAAACAATTAGCTCTTCTATGGCAAGTCAGGTGATCTTAACAATCATTTCCTATTTGCTAGGGCTTTTCTTACGTAATATAACCTAGCTCACTTAAACTGTTGAAGGCTGAGAGAAAAAGAGAGACAGAGAAGAGAGACAGATAGAGAGAGAGAATGAGATGGATAGAAAGAGAGATAGAATGCGAGAGATGGAAAGAGAGAGAGGTATAGAATGAGAGAGAGAAGGAGATAGAGAGAGAGAGAGATAGAATGAGAGAGAGAGATAGAATGAGAGAGAGAGAGAGAGATAGAGTGAGAGAGAGAGATAGAGAGAGAGAGAGATAGAGTGAGAGAGAGAGATAGAGTGAGAGAGATATGGAAAGAGAGAGAGATAGATATAATGCGAGAGACATAGAATGAGAGAGAGAAAGAGATAGAATGAGAGAGGTAGAAAGGGAGATAGATTGATGGAGAATGACAGAGAGAGAGAGAGATAAATGTAAAAAGAAAGAGAGAGACAAAGAAAGACAAATAGAGATAGAGACAGAGAAATAGATAGATGAAGAATGAAAGAGAGAGACAAAGAAAGACAAATAGAGATAGAGATAGAGAAATAAACATAGATAGAGGGAGAGAGACGGAGAAAGAAAGATAGATAGAGGGGGAGGGACAAGGAGACCGAGATAAAAAGATAGATAGAGTGAGAGAGAGAAAGAAAGGTAGATAGAAGGCGAGAGAGAGAGATGAAGGTAGAAAGAGAGGAAGATAGAGAGATAGAATTAGAAAGAGAGGGAGATAGAAAGAGATAGAGGGAAAAATAGACAGAGAGCAATAGAGAGATAAAGAGGAGGGGGAAACGAATTAAGGATGAAGAGAGAATAAAAGTGAGGTCGGAAAGGGGGAGGAAGGTAAAAGATTAAGAGAAAAAGATATCTTAAGTGCCATTTTTAAAATATTGCCTATTTCGATATCCGACGGATGTCATTCGCGGGGAGGGCGGATCGATTCACGAAATATCAGTTGGGGATTTCAGTTGGAAAACTTGGAAACATCAATTTATTTCCTTTAAAACTACTAGCCTAGTCAACAACTGTTATCTCGCGAAACGATTCGAACTACCTCCGCAAAGCATCCGTCGGATACCGTAATACGCAAATATTTCCATCTCTACTTCGAAACATGTACAACAATCGAGTGCTAAATACAATATTTATACTGTGAGCCATAGCGCTTAGTAAAATTACACATTCTTACATGCTTATGGTGTTATTTAGTTTCTCCCCAGCTCATGCTGAGTATTCGACAGGCCTTCAAAGTACGAAAACTTGCTTGCTTTGAGTAGTTGAAGTTCATTGCAGTTGATAAATTTATTCATACAACCAATAGTTATATGTATGCAAATCTACAGTGGCATGTACCCTGTAGGAAAAACAGTAACTAATGGAAAAGTAAGCGGATTAGTAACTAGACCTAGAGTCTTATAAAAGTTTAAGCATAAACAAAGTAACTCAGCTTGCTTTAATACTCACAAAATGATAAAAATTTTTTAGATAATAATTTCGAAATACCCTGCTGGAATTTTGAAATAACATGCATCTTGTATTAAAATCTTCTTTAAAAACTTTCGCTTGATTTCTTTGCGAAAACAAAAGTTTTTTTGTGTGAAGATTAAGCGCGCTCTTAGAGCTCAATTTTGATCAAAATATTTTATCCACAGGGTATGCACATAAATGAACACTCTCCCATGAAGCTTGTCTTTGCTTGAGTGGTGTTGTGTGGGCGTAAATTAAATTGAAATGAAGTTTATTATATTAAGTCAAAGGAGCTAAAATACATTTAAGTTTATTGGCAATTATGTTGAAAAAATACAATTAAATCAGTTAGCTTGAAAACATTTAGTGACTGGCGGCCTATATTTTACTAAAAAAGAGTGAACTTATCCAATATTTAGGATCTACAAAGTAGAGCTTTAAATATCGCTAAAAATTTGAGAAAATATTTCAGACTACAGCGAGAGAGAAATATTACAATAAACACAAACAACTGATGCACAAAGCGACAGCTGATTTGATAATTCGAAGAAAGCACTCTTAAAAGTTATGAGATAAGAACTCGCACTCCTGCTTCTATGGCACTTTCTATGCTCTTAATGCCGATGCTTTAAAAGTACTGATCGATAAGCTCTGTGTGTTTCGTTCTTATTCTTCTCATATCATTCTCAGATTCATACATTTACTTACATACATAACTTTTGTACAAAAGTCCTTAAATATATCATTCAATAATTACCTGAAAAGAAAAGAAAAATTTATTTAGTTAATTGTATACTTTTTATTAATATTTAAGCTTTTATTATCTAACAACAGATTTTTTATCAAAATTTGAAAATTTGCCATATTTTACTAGCAGACTCGACCAAAGTTTTCGTGCCCAAAAACTTACTTGCCGGAGTATAGAAAGTTTAAATCTCCTTCCTCATCACTAGCTTCCCATTGCTATCGCTAGCCTATCCTGATTCCTGAGAGTATAATCCTAAGTTGAAAATTTCCAGAAATTCCTTATCACTGGATTACAATAATCTTGGCTACGCGACATAACTTTTATTTAAGGTATGTATGTATGTATGTATGTACATATGTGCCAGGATGTCATGAGATTTATTAGCATTAGGGTTGCTCGTCAGCTATCAATACAGCCTAGTTAAGATCCAATTAGATTTTCCACAAATTACTAGATAATCCCACGTCTCTATGCATGCAATTAACACAACTCAACAAAAATTTAAATTCCACAAAATAGCATGAACTTAGTGTATTTATTTATTTATTATTATGTGCGTGCTTTCAACAATTAAATGCCATTTAAATATAATGAATTCACCACCATTTAGCAAAATAACAGATATTAAAAAATTATATGTATGAAAATTTAAAATGAAAACCGAAAACTAAAAACTCAAAAAGTACAAAAACCAATAGCTAAGCTTTTATATATTTTTAACAATAGCATCATTTGTGCATTAAGCGCAACAACAATTTTCAATTATTGCCAATCAAATGTTGCATTCATAACAAAAAAAAAAAAGAAGAAAATTAGAAATGCCCCCGCGCACACGCACAGCAGCGCAACAACAATGCATACAAATAGACAAATAGAAATAACAGCAGGCAACAGAGAGCAGCAGCCATACAACATTTATTGAACCAAACAATTGGAGAGTAAATGGAACACGCGCCAACACAGCACGACAGCCAACGGGCAGTCGTTTGAAACGAAAAGCTTTATAGGCATGAATGTGATGGCATTGCTGTACGCGCAACGCAGCGTGTCAGGGTTCGAACTAACGAATTGTAAAATCGTAGTAAATGACAAAGAAATGGTAGTCGATTATATTTTGTTCTGAACGAAGCGTAGCACTGAAGATGGCAGACCCGGCCGAAAGTCGTTTCAATATGAGTTGTCTTATATATACAATTCTCGTGTCACAGTTTTCGTTCCTATACTCCTCCGAAACGGCTCGACTGATTCTCATGAAATTTTGTGAGCGTATTTAGTACGTCTGAGAATCGGCCGTTATCTACTTTTCATTATTCCGGGAAGTGGACTAGGGTCCGAAATATTCCAAACTTTTTTATTTATGGTGTGATTTTCTTCAAATTTGGTACAAAGGTGCCACTTTACTTTTGTTAAAATATGGGGTTCCTTTTTTTTCCGGGAAGTGGACCAGGGGCCGAAATATTCCAAACTTTTTTATTTATCGTGCGATTTTTTCCTAAATTGTAAAATGTATAAAAATGCAATAGTCCAATTTCCATTGGGATTAACTCTTTGTTATTTCTCACTTCACCGCTAGTTTCTAACCTCTCTCTGCCTCTTCTACTAACTGTCGCTCTTCTTATCCCTGCCTATCTCCTTTTTATATAAGTTTCCTTCTACCTCGACTTTTGCTTCTACTTATGTAGCCACTTTTCAAGCAGAAAAATCTCTCGAACTGGCGAGCATAACTTTAAGGCAACGTACTGACTATGGACGAAAAGGGATGATTGTGAAGTTTCAAGGTCCCTGTCATAGATATGTAGCTAGCGCAGTAGATAGTATCGTTCTCAAATTAAACAAAACTGTGACGCGAGTGCTTCAATGTGTCCGTGTAGGAGTTGTACTTCAGACTCTTCCAGAATGAGGAGGCGATCCACAATTTTCTTTGTCGATGTCCAGGGCTGCAGACAAAGGTGACTCAGATTTCTGTGAAATCGCTTTCTCGACAGTCTGGCAGTCTGAAAAGGAGAAAGTAAGAGGTACGAATGTGACCCTACCCGACATGCACCTAGGATACCTACTAAGTTAATTTTGCTACCTAGAAAAAAAGTACTAACTAAATCTACTACAATCATATTGAAGCTGCAACACTGTCACCCCTTCAATGCAACATGCGCTCCGACATTCATCCATCTATCTGCCGAACTATTCACCCATGCAACATCAGTGCATTCAATCCAATCACGTTCGCAACTCCTACTATTGCCTTCGACACTTATAATGCGTTAAATTAAGCCTTTTCGACCGATCGACAGCCGACACAAACACGCACTCAAACAGACCCACAAGCATATATGTAAGCTACCACACATAAATGCTTATTTCTATTTCAATTTCTATAAATAAATGCGAGGGATTTGCTAAAGTTCGTATAAATGCATGTAGGTGGGTGTGCGTGTGTGTGTGTGGGTTGAATAGGTGTTGGAATTTTGGTGGAGGTGGTATTGTTGTTGTTGTTGTCCGCAGTGCAAGCGACGAGTGCTGGCTTAACGAATTAGTACTTGTACATGAGAATGATTATTGTAGTTGAGCGATTCATTCATGAAATGGATTAGTTGCGGCAATTTGAAATTTTCATTTGTTTTGAGGCATGCGAGATTTCAGAAAAAAAATTGTGAATATTTATTTACATTTTTTGTATTTTTTTTTTGCTTGGATGTTTTAAAAAATGTTATTGTATTTTATATGGTTCCATTAATGGAAAATTGAACAGAGATTTAACTAGAATACATGGCGTGAAAGAAAATAAAAGCTGGCAATCATTAAGAGCAAACAATAAAACGATTTGAAAAAACTAAACGAAATCAATTTGAGTAAATATTTGACACAATAAAAATAAATAGGACAGCTTATAAAAATATATGTGAACGAGTATAACAACTCAGGGAGAATTTCATATAAGAGCATTTCCGTTGAATGGTCAACCAGAGCAAAAACTTAAAATGTTAATAAAAAAAATCTTTTTTAACCCTGTTATACAAAATTACCCAATTTTTTATAAAAATAAAGGTTTGGAAGTTAATTTGAATATTTTTATGAAAAATTTGGCTTGAAACCTGAAATTTTTTTTTTTTTATTACCGTACCGTGAAAACGGTTCCCCCCATAAATTCAGAAAACATTTTTTCAGAAATCTTTTTTCAGAAAGTCAAAATTCAGAAGTCAAAATTCAGAATTCAAAATTCAGAAGTAAAAATTCAGAAAGTGAAATTCAGATCTAAAAATTCAAACAGTAATGAGACGGCAGAAAAAAGTCAAATTTTGCGCAAAATTAAATTTTATTACTGCCGCCTCATTATCTACTTTCTGAATTTTTAGATAGGCTACTTTGTCAAAGAACCTTACAAATATTTATAGAAACTCCTATTTAAAGAATTTGATTTTGAATTCTAAAAAAAAAAATTGCTCACCAAAGGGTTAATGCATAATTACTTGTGTTATAACGTTTAGCATACCGGCAAAAAAAAATTTATTTAGAAATTATAAATAAAAAAATTTAGGTCACCAATGGGTTAAGGCATGGCGTTTAAAGGGTAAAAGTGGTTAAAATCAACTACTTAAGCATATGTAAAACTATTTTGATGTGAAAAAATTTGATTTCAGTGTTAGAAGAAAATTGAGATCGTCAATGGGTTAACGTATGGATGCTCATGGGTTATAATTTTAAATATTTACCAATTAAGTGTAGCAGAGCCCATTCAAACTTAACCAAAAAATCGTTCAGAATATCGTTATAAAAATAAAAATGTAGATAACGATTGGGTTAAGGCATGACCGTAAACGTGTTTCTGAATTTTTCCTTCTGACTTTTGGTTTCTGAAAAATTTTTTCCGAAAAATTGTATTTCTGAATTTTTTCTGTGTGAATTTATGGGGTCACCCATGGAAACACCCACATATGAAATATAATGCTCGTGTTTGTTTGTGCTTTATATACGTCCAAACAGCTCAACCGATATTTATTAAGTTTTCACAGAAAGCTTGTGTGTCTAGCTCCGACATGGGATATTTATATTGTTCTGAAAAGGTAAGCTGCCACGCTCCCATGGAATAATAAGCTATCACCTTGTTTTAACACAGAAATTATTTGGTTGAGTTGCAATGCTATATGAATACTAGAGGATCTAACAGACGCTGCCCTGCCTAAAAAATCACTCTTCTGCATCAAAAACTATTTACTGCTACCCTGCTCATCTTTCCTTTCTTCCTTTTTTCCATATCGCCTTTTTCTTATCCCTATCCCTACTAACCCCATCACTTTCTCTATACTTGCTGTATGACAAATAATATTTGTATTTTAGGGGCCACGTCGAATTCTCCCTTCCATTCCCTTTTTTTAAAGTGCTAGAGATTAGTCTCGTCTAGCTCTTTATCCATTTTTAATATTCAACTATAAATATACATCCTCCAGTGGTCCAGAATGGTAATCTAAACCAATCTCGAGTCTACTCGAGTTTGCACAAAAAATTTCATCAGGCGTTCAGAAAAGGTTAAATGACAACGGACGCTCTGAAGATTTTTTATGCATTAAGATGGGAAAAGTGGCACACTTCCTATCTCACGCCCCTACTAGGAGAGAACTTAATTAGCCATCTCTATCTATATATGTAAACTTTAAGGTTTTCTATCAAGGCTTCTATTTTATTATAAGGTTTAAAAAAGAGCAACCGGTAGTAAAGATAGGAATAGAAAAAATAATAGGCAGAAGAAGAGCAAAAGGAAGGAGTGGACGGTGAGGATGATCTAGAGGAATATACGTGACTTAGAGGGCGAAAAGAAGAACGGATAAGAAAGAATGGGTGGCGAGACGTAAAAGGCTGAGCTGGTCATAGCAAATAGATCCCGCGACCGTCGGACTTGTACCGCAATGGAGGACCGCAAATGACTTTCACTTTTGGCAACACTCCACAAAACTTTCAGCGAGTCTTCTTGACATTACAAACAACAACAACAAGGGCTTGCAGTATAGTTTTTCACATATCGTTAGACTTGACTCGCTTTTTAGGGTTTCCAATTGACACCAGTGACCGCTAAAAAATGAAGGTGGTTAAACGCCTGTGTAAGGGCCCCGAATCCCAAAGAAGCGTTATTCTTGCCAAACAAATGAAAATTCGGATTGAATATATTAAAATTAGAAAAGACTTATCTCGAGAGATAAAAGCCCGTATTCACCGCGACGAATTTCTAATAATATTATCAACGCTTTACTTCGGTGGAGTATATCCGATTTCCCATGAGAGTCACTTATCATTTACGGTTGGATTTTACTTTCTCTGATCAAAAATTCAGATTTTAGCACTTTGTCAATTCAAGCTTTTGTGTTTTTTGGGTTTTTCGAAACATTTCTCTTAGAGGTTTTGTAATTATGATTCAATTTGTTTTGGCCTAGAAGGTATTCATCTTTTGAAACAGTGAAAAAGAGAGACCGCCACTTTGTTAGAATGGCCGCAAGTAGAACTGTTTGAGATCAGAGGTTGGCAAAATAAGGATGCCACAGCGGTATAATGGGTTTGACTACTGCACTGAAGGTCTCAGTACCGATCCAGGTAGTCTTAAATTAATACATTCGAAGGGAATTAGACCGAGTTTCTGGCACAATTTACTTTTCATTTTTTCTACATCTTCGTACTCCCACGAGGGCTGTTGATTTCACTAGAGCAATGATGTACCCTCCTAATACAAATACTGGGTTCTCGGATAGCCCGTCTTTATGGCGCACTTACATCTGAACGAACATACCGAAATACCTACCAACAAAAAAAATCTAGTCAGACCAATTAGGAATCATGTGTGCAGTACAGCTATACAAATCTTGGAGCTATTGAAATCTTTCAAGGCGAAACCGCTGGGGTTAATGCCGCCCCTTTCGTGGCCCTAACAATACCTGACTTCTTCATGCCACTTCATTGTAGCTAAACCAGAATATGTAGTAAATATCAACAACAAAGCGACAAAGGTTATAAAATCGATAAGCAGGAAGGAAGAAAAAAAAAAATAAAATTAATCACCATGACTCATTCGCGCATTTCAGGCGTCTGTCACGTGAACTCTTAGCTATTAAAAACTAATAAATGAACAGATTCTGAATGGCTTCTGAAAAATGCTTTAACATTTTTTTTACGAGGCGGCAATTGAGATAAGCAACAAATTTTATTGACAACAACAGCAAAAACAACGACACGAGCACGCCTCTAAAAGCTACTTCAGACGCGCAACAAATACATAAGCAAAACACAACAACAAAATTCTAATTTCAAAACCCCTCATTTTGAATTTTGGCTACAAAATCAGAGTCAAAGCGTTATCGAAAGAAAGAAAAATGAGGAAATAAAGATAAACACAATACACATTGCAATTAAGTAAGTGATTCATTAAAATGACAAAAAATGAGTTACAATGCGCTAGGCATTGAGGCATTGAGGCAATGAGGCAAATGAGGCATAGGCAGTCATCAACCAGCAGCACACTCAGCACTCAGCTATTGTGAAGTGCTAAATGACGAAAATTGGGAACTGTTTGGCAGGCAAAAGGCGCAACCAAATAATAAAACAACAACAATAATAAGAACAAAAAAAAAACACATTTCATTCACAATTAAACGAGCAATGTTTAGTAGATTTGAGGAACGTGCACAAGTACATACATAAGTCTCTTCAAAACTCATTTAAATCCACACTTTTCCGCACCCGCCAATATCCGGCAGCATAAGTCGATTGCAGTATAACGCAGGCTAGGCTGGCAGCCAAGCAGCAGCGTCAAATGTGCCGTTGAGTGAAAGAATGCCGCCGCCGACAGCACTTTAAAATCGTAAGTAGAATTGAAATGAGACGAGGGCGAACACACAGAAAGTAGTGGCATTCAGTCATAAGCTGCGACTTGAATAATAATAAAATGCCAACAACAACAACAATAACAACAACGAAAAATGATAAGAAAAAACAAAGAAAAAAAGGAGAAAAAAATATTCATATTTTGTTGTTGGCGCTATACATATGTGTGCGCAGTGGTAGTATAGCCAGTCATTGAGGCATTCAGCCATTCAGCCATTCAACCATCCATCCATCCATCCATCTATCTATACAGCTATCTATCGTCATCTATTCAAAAGTAAGCTGCCAAGTATATTTAGTTTATTGAGACAGACAGGCACAGGACGGCAGCCAGCCAACCAACACGTTCCAAAGCACTCAGCTACACATTTCGGGGCAGTGCGTCGTTGTCTACATTGTTGTTGCATAGTTACATATTTGCAGTTAGTCAGTCAGATAGTCAAGCGAACGGAGAGTTAGCCATTAAAAGTTTTCAATGCAACAGGGTGTAGAAATATGAATGACGATATTTTAAATGGATAAAATTGGGAAGAAAAAGTAATTCGATTTTTTTCAAATTTAAAAATCTTGTTTGGTTTAATTTAATTTTAATTTTTTAATTTAATTTAATTTTGTTTTGTTTTATTTTTTTACTTTATTTCATTTTGTTTTGTTTTATTTTATTTGGTTTTATTTTTTTATTTTATTTTATTTCATTTTATTTTATTTCGTTTAATTTTTTTTGTTTTATTTTTTGTTTAATTTAATTTTGTTTTATTTTACTTTAATTTTATTTGATTTTATTTGCTTTATTTCATTTTGTTTAAGCGACTTAAACAATTTCTTTCGTTTATTTCATTTGCAACCCTTTTTATAATTCTCACCCAGCTTATGAAATATTCTGAAGATATTGTTTTTGGCTGCCTAACCCAAGGGGGTTTTTCTAAACGAAAATGAGGAAGCCAAGCTCGTGCAATGCCTCAGAGCCAACAGTGCTCGCCCCCAATGAATACATACAAGGTGTAACAGGTGCTCTGCATCCTCCCAGTTCTATATAGAACAAATAAATTAAATAATAAAATAATAATAAATTAATATGAAAAGGGCTCCCTAGTAAATATGTGCACTGCACGCCCCCTTTTCCACCCAAAAAAATAATATAATATAATATAAACTAATTAAAATTAAAAAAAAACTTCTCGCTGCCTCATAGCTTAGACATGGTCCTTCGAGTCGGATGGATTCGAACCGGCGACTTCCAAATATCACTAGACGACTAAGCCGTCTAGGGGGTCGAGAATGTTTAAGCGACTTAAACAATTTCTTTCGTTTATTTCATTTGCAACCCTTTTTATAATTCTCACCCAGCTTATGAAATATTCTGAAGATAGCCAACAGTGCTCGCCCCCAATGAATACATACAAGGTGTAACAGGTGCTCTGCACCCTCCCAGTTCTATATAGAACCAAAAAATTAAATAAATTCAAAAAAAAAATTCTCGCTCCCTCAAAGCTTAGACACATTTTATTTTATTTCGTTTAATTTTTGGTTTGTTTGATTTTTGTGTTTAATTAAATTTTGTTTTACTTTACTTTATTTTATTTTCTTTATTTCGTTAAATTTTTTGTTTGCTTTATTTTTAATTTAATTTTATTTTATTTCCCACCTATTCTTTATATTCTATTTTATTTCATTTTATTTTATTTTTTGTTTGTTCTAATTTTTTGTTTAGTTAAATCTTGTTTTACTTTATTTTAATTTATTATATTATATTTTTTTTTTTGATTTAACTTTATTTAATTTTTTTTATTAGATTTAATTATTTTATTTTATTTTATTTTATTTTATTTTATTTTATTTCCCAACCATATTTTATATTCTACATATTTATTTTGTTTAATTTTTTGTTTGTTTTATTTTTTTGTTTCATTTAATTTTTTTCTTTTAATTTACTTTATTTCAGTTTCTTTATTTTAATTTATTTTATTATATGTTATTTCATTTTAATATATTTTATTTTATTTGATTTAACTTAATTTAATTAATTGGTTTTATTTTTTCTTAATTCTATATTTATTTATTTGATTGTATTTTATTTTATTTTATTATCTTATTTTATTTTTTATTTTATTGATGTATTTTGAAGCTGCCTGAGGTCCGATAATGCATAATCATATTTGATTTTGCCTAATATTATTACGCCATTCCCAATAACCCTGTTTACGTACATAAGTACTGCTTATAGTATGTATGTCTAAAATACTTGGACTGTACTCAGTGTCAGTGAAATTTATAGATTGTGCGAACGATGACATTTGATGCCAAATTTTCAAGTGGGGCAAACACTTGAAATGCGCTCAGAGTTAGATACAATCAGACAAATAATACATATCGATGTACATACCTATATACATACATATATTTAAAAACTCAAATAATGGAAGCTGTAATACAAAGGCCGTTCCGTCCAAGGCACGCAACAGCAATATTTCTTATTCATACATCCTACATACAAATACTTATAAAAGCAATAACTGTCGCACACAGTCAACCAAATATGCTGCATGACGAAACAGACGGCATAGAGGACAGCGAGTTATTCACATATCCCTGCGAAAAACGCGATTAGTGCTGGTTGTGTTCGAGATTAGTACGAAAGGAGCATGCGAATAATCAATTTTTTTTTGCCATTTTTTGATGTCTTTAGAAGAAATGAAATATTCTTGAAAAGATATGATTGAAAAAAGTTGGCTTATTCACACTTTTAGCCGTGTTCTATTGCTAGCGAGTTGCCAATAATGCGTGGGAGTATACTTACATAATTGCAAGTAAAACAGCGGAAAATTCTATCAACTTTATGGATCAGTAAGCTAATGAAGACCTCTGTTTGGCAATAAAACTTAAAGGGTTAGAAGTAGACTTGTAGAACGGTACTCAATTCAAAACAAAGTAGATGCATGACAGCCAACACGCCACACCAAAAAATTTGATTGCACCAGGATGCTTTCGAAATCATGCTAATAAAAAGTAGTTTAAAATCTTTATAAAGAAGAAACTTTTATCGAAAATAAATGAGTAAAATTAGACACTTCGTATATCCGTGATCTTTTGTTAGCGAGTAGCAATAGAACACTATTTAGAATAATGAGTTGCAACAAAACCAACTCTTCTGGATCAAACTTGTACCACTTAGCCCAACTGTTTTCTGTAATACGAAGTGTGGCGTGTTCGATATTAAGAAATTGCCACTAATAGAGATTCCATACCAAATATAATACTCACTAGCGACTAGTCACACAAGGGATACTTATTTACGCGACAAGTCAACTTACATATATGTACAATTAAATCACTTTCCAAAGAAAATCAAACAAACATAAATGTGAAATGTGAAAATTCAACGGTTCATATTTGGACACATTCATAGCTTGTCAAGGATCAAAAAGCGTACTCTCATTCGACGGCAAAAGTATTTGTTTCGTTGCAAGTTTTTGCTTTTGGAGAAATGTGGAGGGAATGTGAAAGGGGCGCTGGTAGTGAAATACGCGAAAATAGCCTAAAGACAGCTAGACATTTTGCAGTTATGAAGATATATTATAGCAAAAATAGTCAAAGGGCGCAAATAAAACAAACAAAAAACGACGAAATTGTGGCATCATTGGTATGCAGACAAACCAAAAATGTCGGCATGTGAAGGCAGCATCATGATTCGTGCGGTTTGATAGGTCGCATTGGCTGTGGAGTTGAACAGTGTGAAGAGGTTGCGAATGTGCTGTTTAAATGTAGACGAACTCGGAAACACACCAGATATTTAAAGATTATTAATAGCTTCCACGTAAAATGAGTCATATTTGACTCACGCGGGTGCAATGCACTAAGTGCAGTGAGTCACATATGACTTATTTTTTGTTTACATAATAAAAAATTAAATTTCGCAATAGCGCGTTTAAAAAAACAATCAAGTTGGAAGTTTTTCAAAAATATGGCGTTCTTCAATATATTTTTTCTGAGTGAAAGCTCAGCCTATTTCAAAATATTTTTCAAAAACGCGCTATCCTGGAATTTCTTTGAAGAACACTCAACATTTTTTTTTATAACGCGCTATTTCAATATTTAGTTTAAGAACGTGGTATTTCAGTTAAGATAGAGCGTTTTTGATTCAAAACAGCGGATTTACTGATCCGATTTCTTTGATTCTAATTTTAAAATATCATACTCCAACCACAGTAGAACATAGCATATTCTTTTATTTAAACTTTAATAAACTTAGATTTAATTAGAACTGAATTTACAAAATCATAAAATGAATAAGAACCAATTTACAAATGATTTATGGATATGAATGCCATGACGCGCTACATTTAGAAATTTTTATTTGCATACCACCACTGTGCTATGGCGACAAGCTGAGAGACAAATGATTGCCGACTGACGATCCATGACTGGGTGTGAGCGCATTGCGTTTCGAAGTGGGACCATAAAGAAGATTAAAGGGAGAGAGACTACAGTCTGAGTGGCGTTGCGGACAGAATTAGAATTTAAGATTTGAAGTCCAATAACGACGGTGATGGTGATGAAGATTGCGACGTTGACGACCTCATGACGTCTCTATGCTGATTATAATGATGATGATGTCGGCCACAATAATGCAAACAAATAAACAAACCGAAAATAGTAAAATGGGGAATTAAAAAATGTATAAACGCTCTAAGCCACCTTATGATGAAACATAAACAAACAAAGAATAACACAAATGCAAATAAAACATATTGAAATATTGAAAATAGATCTACGCGTAAAGAAAGTGAAACATCATGAAATGCTAAAGACAAACACACAAACAAACAGTGAATAAAGGTTGAAATATCAAAACGGCAAAGTACATAAATATAACATGGCTAATGGAAAACAAAGGTCGGGGTGAAACAAACAAAGCAAAAAAAAAAAAATAACCAAAAAAAAAATTATGAAAATTGAAACTTAAAAACAGCAATTTAAAAATTGAAAAAGGGGGCAGCCACGGGAAAATAAAAATGTGTATAGAAAGATACATACATAGCTACATTTATCATCTGAGTTATTAGCAATTTTATGGTTTTTGTTAAAGATTTTGTATACAAATTAAAAACAGCAGAGAGTGGGAGAGTGAAAGAGCGGCTGCTTGAGTTATAGACAATAACAAACAATTGATTGAGACAGCCTGTGGCGATGAGCTGAAAATATGAAAACAAATAAAAAAATTAAAAATAAACAAACGCAAATAATCTCAAAGAATGCACTTTGCTCACATAAAGATGATATTTTAGTTATTGAGATTTTACACAAACAACGAGCTTGTGTTTTTGGTCTTTATATTTCAAGTATCCTGGTTCGAAACGAGCTATAGACCTATTAATAATTTTTTCTGCAGCGAAAAATTATTGTTGTTTTTGGGTTTCTTAATAATTTTTATTAATTATTAAAAGTTTTTTGTTGAGTTGAACAGGAAAAATTTAGAGACAACCGCCATAGCTTTTCTTATAGATCCATTTCGGAAGTTGCTAACTTCACTCATCAGAGAAATTTTGGCACGCATTGCTAACTATTAAGCTAACAATACGCTGGGTTTTTTGCCTTCTAAACGCCCTGTTCAATCAACTCTTTACCAATTCATGTACCAACAACGCCATTTGACGTTTTAGATTTGGTATCATGATGGATTTTTTGCAAGTCTGTTTTGGTGTCACAGTTTGCCAACCATGTGCTCTTGGTTTTTTGTTATTGAGATTTTACACAAACAACGAGCTTGTGTTTTTGGTCTTTATATTTCAAGTATCCTGGTTCGAAACGAGCTATAGACCTATTAATAATTTTTTCTGCAGCGAAAAATTATTGTTGTTTTTGGGTTTCTTAATAATTTTTATTAATTATTAAAAGTTTTTTGTTGAGTTGAACAGGAAAAATTTAGAGACAACCGCCATAGCTTTTCTTATAGATCCATTTCGGAAGTTGCTAACTTCACTCATCAGAGAAATTTTGGCACGCATTGCTAACTATTAAGCTAACAATACGCTGGGTTTTTTGCCTTCTAAACGCCCTGTTCAATCAACTCTTTACCAATTCATGTACCAACAACGCCATTTGACGTTTTAGATTTGGTATCATGATGGATTTTTTGCAAGTCTGTTTTGGTGTCACAGTTTGCCAACCATGTGCTCTTGGTTTTTTGTTATTGAGATTTTACACAAACAACGAGCTTGTGTTTTTGGTCTTTATATTTCAAGTATCCTGGTTCGAAACGAGCTATAGACCTATTAATAATTTTTTCTGCAGCGAAAAATTATTGTTGTTTTTGGGTTTCTTAATAATTTTTATTAATTATTAAAAGTTTTTTGTTGAGTTGAACAGGAAAAATTTAGAGACAACCGCCATAGCTTTTCTTATAGATCCATTTCGGAAGTTGCTAACTTCACTCATCAGAGAAATTTTGGCACGCATTGCTAACTATTAAGCTAACAATACGCTGGGTTTTTTGCCTTCTAAACGCCCTGTTCAATCAACTCTTTACCAATTCATGTACCAACAACGCCATTTGACGTTTTAGATTTGGTATCATGATGGATTTTTTGCAAGTCTGTTTTGGTGTCACAGTTTGCCAACCATGTGCTCTTGGTTTTTTGTTATTGAGATTTTACACAAACAACGAGCTTGTGTTTTTGGTCTTTATATTTCAAGTATCCTGGTTCGAAACGAGCTATAGACCTATTAATAATTTTTTCTGCAGCGAAAAATTATTGTTGTTTTTGGGTTTCTTAATAATTTTTATTAATTATTAAAAGTTTTTTGTTGAGTTGAACAGGAAAAATTTAGAGACAACCGCCATAGCTTTTCTTATAGATCCATTTCGGAAGTTGCCAACTTCACTCATCAGAGAAATTTTGGCACGCATTGCTAACTATTAAGCTAACAATACGCTGGGTTTTTTGCCTTCTAAACGCCCTGTTCAATCAACTCTTTACCAATTCATGTACCAACAACGCCATTTGACGTTTTAGATTTGGTATCATGATGGATTTTTTGCAAGTCTGTTTTGGTGTCACAGTTTGCCAACCATGTGCTCTTGGTTTTTTGTTATTGAGATTTTACACAAACAACGAGCTTGTGTTTTTGGTCTTTATATTTCAAGTATCCTGGTTCGAAACGAGCTATAGACCTATTAATAATTTTTTCTGCAGCGAAAAATTATTGTTGTTTTTGGGTTTCTTAATAATTTTTATTAATTATTAAAAGTTTTTTGTTGAGTTGAACAGGAAAAATTTAGAGACAACCGCCATAGCTTTTCTTATAGATCCATTTCGGAAGTTGCTAACTTCACTCATCAGAGAAATTTTGGCACGCATTGCTAACTATTAAGCTAACAATACGCTGGGTTTTTTGCCTTCTAAACGCCCTGTTCAATCAACTCTTTACCAATTCATGTACCAACAACGCCATTTGACGTTTTAGATTTGGTATCATGATGGATTTTTTGCAAGTCTGTTTTGGTGTCACAGTTTGCCAACCATGTGCTCTTGGTTTTTTGTTATTGAGATTTTACACAAACAACGAGCTTGTGTTTTTGGTCTTTATATTTCAAGTATCCTGGTTCGAAACGAGCTATAGACCTATTAATAATTTTTTCTGCAGCGAAAAATTATTGTTGTTTTTGGGTTTCTTAATAATTTTTATTAATTATTAAAAGTTTTTTGTTGAGTTGAACAGGAAAAATTTAGAGACAACCGCCATAGCTTTTCTTATAGATCCATTTCGGAAGTTGCTAACTTCACTCATCAGAGAAATTTTGGCACGCATTGCTAACTATTAAGCTAACAATACGCTGGGTTTTTTGCCTTCTAAACGCCCTGTTCAATCAACTCTTTACCAATTCATGTACCAACAACGCCATTTGACGTTTTAGATTTGGTATCATGATGGATTTTTTGCAAGTCTGTTTTGGTGTCACAGTTTGCCAACCATGTGCTCTTGGTTTTTTGTTATTGAGATTTTACACAAACAACGAGCTTGTGTTTTTGGTCTTTATATTTCAAGTATCCTGGTTCGAAACGAGCTATAGACCTATTAATAATTTTTTCTGCAGCGAAAAATTATTGTTGTTTTTGGGTTTCTTAATAATTTTTATTAATTATTAAAAGTTTTTTGTTGAGTTGAACAGGAAAAATTTAGAGACAACCGCCATAGCTTTTCTTATAGATCCATTTCGGAAGTTGCTAACTTCACTCATCAGAGAAATTTTGGCACGCATTGCTAACTATTAAGCTAACAATACGCTGGGTTTTTTGCCTTCTAAACGCCCTGTTCAATCAACTCTTTACCAATTCATGTACCAACAACGCCATTTGACGTTTTAGATTTGGTATCATGATGGATTTTTTGCAAGTCTGTTTTGGTGTCACAGTTTGCCAACCATGTGCTCTTGGTTTTTTGTTATTGAGATTTTACACAAACAACGAGCTTGTGTTTTTGGTCTTTATATTTCAAGTATCCTGGTTCGAAACGAGCTATAGACCTATTAATAATTTTTTCTGCAGCGAAAAATTATTGTTGTTTTTGGGTTTCTTAATAATTTTTATTAATTATTAAAAGTTTTTTGTTGAGTTGAACAGGAAAAATTTAGAGACAACCGCCATAGCTTTTCTTATAGATCCATTTCGGAAGTTGCTAACTTCACTCATCAGAGAAATTTTGGCACGCATTGCTAACTATTAAGCTAACAATACGCTGGGTTTTTTGCCTTCTAAACGCCCTGTTCAATCAACTCTTTACCAATTCATGTACCAACAACGCCATTTGACGTTTTAGATTTGGTATCATGATGGATTTTTTGCAAGTCTGTTTTGGTGTCACAGTTTGCCAACCATGTGCTCTTGGTTTTTTGTTATTGAGATTTTACACAAACAACGAGCTTGTGTTTTTGGTCTTTATATTTCAAGTATCCTGGTTCGAAACGAGCTATAGACCTATTAATAATTTTTTCTGCAGCGAAAAATTATTGTTGTTTTTGGGTTTCTTAATAATTTTTATTAATTATTAAAAGTTTTTTGTTGAGTTGAACAGGAAAAATTTAGAGACAACCGCCATAGCTTTTCTTATAGATCCATTTCGGAAGTTGCTAACTTCACTCATCAGAGAAATTTTGGCACGCATTGCTAACTATTAAGCTAACAATACGCTGGGTTTTTTGCCTTCTAAACGCCCTGTTCAATCAACTCTTTACCAATTCATGTACCAACAACGCCATTTGACGTTTTAGATTTGGTATCATGATGGATTTTTTGCAAGTCTGTTTTGGTGTCACAGTTTGCCAACCATGTGCTCTTGGTTTTTTGTTATTGAGATTTTACACAAACAACGAGCTTGTGTTTTTGGTCTTTATATTTCAATAAAATTATTAAGAAACCCAAAAACAACAATAATTTTTCGCTGCAGAAAAGATGATATTTTAGTTGAAATTGTTTTCTTTTTACTTTTTTTGACGTTTCTTGTGAGGGAAATTAGGTGCGCTATGTGAGAGTGCTAATTTGATTTTGAAGTGTGAGAATGCTTAATAGATGTCATATTTAACAGCTCAAGGTGGAGTGAGATTGTGAAAAAATTCTGAATATTCAATCAAATTTTTGAACAAGTTCTGACTTGTATATTATTGTACTAAAATTGATAGGTCTACAAAACTGCATACTCAAAACTTTTCTACAAATTGTGCTTAAAAAGTTTTGCATACTGTGATGATCTTTTTTTTTTGGTCTAATTAACTTTTCTGAACTTTGGTAAACTTTTTTTTATATGAATCCTCCTACAGAATTCGTTATATTTCAAAGGAGAACTATTAAAAATACAGCTTCTTCTTATTTTGTCGAACGTTATGCAATTAAATTTCACTACTATTATATTGAACACTACTGTATATGCGAGTAGTCCGTTACGAATGAGTAAATTTATTAAAGAAAGAGTTAAAATACGCAGATTTAGAACAAAACTTAGGTAAGAAAATTACAATGGTAGAATCATGTAGCAGAAGCTTTGGAAGAAGCAGCTTCAAACAGGAAATTAATCGCAAAATGAGGAACTTGAAAAAGAGCCAAACTCGATAACAAGAGACATGTGTTTGCTAACTAATGCTAAACTAATTTTTGAAATTTTTTAATCGTTAGTATTAAAGAGATTCGAAACAAATAACAAAGAATTTCAATTTCTTCAAACCTCCAAGAAAATCAGCCCACAGATTACTTCGAAATATAACCAACTCAAATTGTAATATATCTATGGTTAAGTAATTGTAATCAAATGTCAAAGTTCCCAGGTTCACGAACCATCAAATGTATTTCTTGTTTCTTAGAAAGTACAAAAAAAAATTGATTTCTAATTTGAAAATAAATTTCAGTACAAACTTTTACTTCTATCAAGCGGTACGCATTGACACAGACCTCGCATAAATCTTCGTCTAATCCAATGTCGTTACTATAATGGATCCCTGTCTCAACCAATCTACATAACTACACATCTTCATACATGTTCAGCTAATTGCCCACAATACTCCAGCCACAAGTCGTCATCAGCGCAATCACCTTGAGGTCACAAATTATGATGGAATCGTGGAAATTAAACGAAAACGACAATCAGAATAAATGGATATGTGACAGGAACGAAATGGATATTACAAACACGAGTTTTATTTATTTTTTAAGAAATGAAGGGCATACAATTTTCGAAAGGTGAAAAGGAACAACAAGTTAAACATGTGTGCAACAAAAACAAGCGAGACTGCAAACGAAATATCAACAAAAAAAAAAAAACTCAAAACGCACATTAACTAAATTATAGACAACATTTGGGATACAACAAAAAAACACATAAGATGAATAGTAACACGAAAAAAAAAAAACCAAAAAAGAAAACAAAAAATACATAACTTACTAAAAGGTAAAGAGAACAAATACAAAATTGAAAGAACAACACAAACTGGAAAATCGTAGCGCAACAAAGTGAACAAGAAAACACGTTGCAGGGAAATTTTTGGAGGGGGAAATACAACATAAAAAAACGACTGCAGGGTGTATCGTGTAGTGTTTTGTAAAC
The DNA here is from genome assembly GCA_951509765.1 of Sphenella marginata. NCBI lineage: Eukaryota > Metazoa > Arthropoda > Insecta > Diptera > Tephritidae > Sphenella > Sphenella marginata. The sequence continues at coordinate 25,093,831 of OX608080.1, read as the reverse complement.
ATATTATTTTGATAAGAGCACTGGCAGCTCTGTTCTGCTAGAAATCAGTAAGGAAAGTCAAAGGAGTGCGATCTTAAGCTAGTCTTCATAATACTGCTTTTCAAGCCTAACAAATTCACTTTGGTTTAGGTACGAAAATGTCACAGATGGCATGGTGCTCCTAGGAATATGTTGGTGATTGTGTTTCGGCCTCTACTGACGTCTTCGATTTTTTTATTTTAAATAAATTTTTTCGCACACCTCAACGAAACACCCTTTACAATAAAATATGTGTTGGGGAAAAAATCAACGAAATGAACAAATTCCAGGCGCTAAACTACAAAATTGTTGCTATTATTATTACCAATGTTTTGCATGTGGTTGTTGTTGTTGCCATCATCATCATCATCATCATTATTTTACCAGTTGTTGGTGTGTTGTCAGTGTTTTGTGCCGCTGCCGCCTGACTGAATTATGGTGTGCGTGTTAAGAGCTACTTTTGCGCTGGCAAATCAAGAAATAAAATAATAAAAAAAAAACCAAAAAAACTCAAATAAACTATGCAAGGCAACACGGCAAAGTGACTGCCAAGCGAAGGGCATAGTAAACTGCAACAACAAAGCAAACTAACTGACACTTTAGCAGACAGACAAACAAACGTGCAAAAAGGTAATACCCAACAGTTCACAGCGCAATGAGGCTGACAGTCGCGTTTGGATGAAGCTCGTCGCACAAGCGAGCCCACATTGCATTTGATAGCCACAACACTAAAGTCCCAGTTGAGTTCGTGAGTTTGGCGGGGGGGTTGGGGAACAAAATGTCTGATTTGGTCATTATTGTTGTAGCTGTTTGTGCAACATGCATTGATAATTCCTAGGGCAAAGTGATCCGCAAGCGTGTCAGGTAGTTAATGGTGTTGGCAAAAAGGTGGCAGAGTCGAGTCTTTGGAAGTAAAGCCGGCAGTCGGCAAATTATTTCATTTTTCATTCCTCTCGCTGTATGTGCGAGTATGCAGCAAGTAACTAGTGAGTACGTTACTAAATAACATGTGGAAGAGACCCGCTAGAGAGTATCAGTTGGGGAGACTAAAGAGGCTCTTAGCTTAAGAAGGTGGAGTACAAACCAATGACAAATGATCATAGATAAAATTCGTCAAGGTTCCACGGGGAGAATGTGGGTTCAGATTCGCCTAATAAATTCGAACTCACGACAGTTAAGCAGTCTATACGGAATCGCGAATCAGTATCCACCTGATCCTCATCAGAATAGCGTTATCACTCTTCCTCTGATAGCTCATAGCCGACAACGCGTAATTGTTTTCCAGAGCCACCTCATCAGATATTGTCAGCGTCCAAGCTTAACTTAAGAAGAAGTATGAGATCCACTTCCACCACGTTTATCCGACTGTGGTGCTGCCAGAAATTTGAGTCACCTTGTTTGCAGTTACGGACATCGTCAAAGAAAGTGGTAGCAAGACTTCTCTTCCTTCTCACCCTGACAGATTCGGCGTCTCATTCCTTTTGAAGTATTAAAACGCCTAACTATATGAAGTTCTCCTTCGACGGACCGTCTTAGTTAGTTCATTAAAGAAGTCCTAGTTCGCAAATCTCTATGGAGAGGTATAATGGGATCATTGTTAGGTAAGAGTGGTCTTAACGTTTCATTTGTCCTCTAAGTTCGAAGAAATAAGATCCTCCTTTATCCAAAGAGGACCTGCTGCAGCATGTCCTCCAAGTTCAAGGGATTATAATCCCCGTCTATACAAATACGATCTTCAGGAATGTTTTCAACAGATGCAGCTGAAGGACAAAAGATACAGCTAATCGGAGAATATTGAACGAACGCGAGTCCCATTGAGAAATGCTGATGGGGCCTTCATCTTGATGCTATTTCATCAATTTATTTTTTTCCAAGGCTTCCACTCTCATGCGTCCCGTATACTTGAGCTGATAGTGGTTATCTAACCTCTCCACCAAGATTCAGCCTCAAAGTTCACTCAGTTACAGATTACAGTGAACTTTTTTTTTTCTACACTTCAGCCTCTCAGGTCTCTAAGGCACTACCAGTTCCAACCCCACACAAGTGTAAAAAGCATAGCTAATTGGAAAATTCACAGTAAATACCAACTGGGCTTCAACGCAGAACCTTCTCGTCTCTTGTGTGGTATGTTCAAAGTCCCAATGCACACTTTGTGCTGGTAAATAAAAGTAACGCATATTTATGCCAAGCACGCAAGGTAGACTATAACAAAAAACTACAACAACAACAACAAAAAAACAAAAAAAAAAACGTGCCGCTTAAATAAATATGTTGTTTGCGGGGAAGGGGGGGGGGGGGGGGGGGGGAAGGGAAGATGGATGCTATACAACAACTCAGTTCATACGAAATCATACATTTAACACCATCCTCCTCATCAACAGCTGCGGTGGCGGCAATGCTAATGGTTTCACACAGCCCATCAGGGATCAAGAGAGAGAGAGTAGCAAACAACAGCAACAACAAACGCATACAAATAATATACATACAACAAATAAATAAAAACTTGAATCTCAAACAAAGTGCGGCTACACATTTGAACTATAAATGAGGTTGAATGGAGGCATACCACGCAGAAGGAGGGGATGGGATTAAAATGGAAGGTCGTAGAGAGCGCACCTCGAACCAAGTTGAATGAATGTACGTGCTTGTAAAATGCCGTTAGAAAGGGAAAACTTACCAAGTGAAACATTTAGTGGTAACATGAAAAAATATAAAATAAATAAAACGTCAATGAGTTGTTGCTCCAATAGCCGCACAAAAACAAAAACAAACACAAGCACAAGCATCAATAGCAAAGGGGAAAGGTCTGGAGGTCTAGTCTCCACTTTACCTAGTTATGCCTGGCTTATAGCAGTTCGTGGAGCCGGTATGTTGTTGTTGCTGTTCTATGGGTAGAGAGAAAAAAGTGAATTTTGGATCGTTCCTATATTTAACAACTAAGGAAGTCTAGGTTCGGGTGAACCGAACATTAAATACCCAGCGTTCAGTTTTCAGAACGAGATACAAATACCATGACTTGGCAATGATATAGTCCCTAGAATCTCATTTTAAATTTTCTATATCAAAAAAGTGGGCGTGGTTTTCATTCGATTTCGCCCATTTTAAACACCAACATGCCTTGGCCAGAAAGTAACCTGTGTACCAAATTTCATGCGAATATCTCAAGTTTTACTCAACTTATGCTAATTTATGTTATTTTCGATATCGAAAAATTGGGCGTGGTTATCACCGGATTTCGAAAATTTTCACAGCAGCTCACCTTGGCCAGAAAGTAGCCTGGATAACAAATTCCATGCAAATATCTCAGTTTTTACGCAAGTTATGTCCATTTATGTGATTTTCGAAATTTTCGATATCGAAAAAGGGGGCGTGGTTATCATCCGATTTCGTCCATTTTCAATAGCAACCTACCTTGGCCAGAAAGTAACCTGTTTGCAAAATTTTATGCAAATATCTCAATTTTTACTCAAGTTATCGTGTACACGGACGGACAGACGGACAGACGGACGGACATGCCTTAATCAATTCCTCTTTTCATTCTAAGAACTTTCATATATGGAACCCCATATCTAACTTCGATTATTTTGCGCCGTTACATAGTACCGTTATGTGGACAAAATTAATATACCCTTGTACTAGTACTAGTACGCTGGGTATAAAAATGGCTGAGAAAGGAAAGAGCCTGAGGAAAGTTGGTAGGAGCATACAGAGTTTTACGTTCTCCGTCCGTTCGTCTACTTAAATGTTTTTGGGTCTATCCTGCTAGATATACTTCCTATGTCTGTTATGGTGATCCCTCACAGTAGCGCGGTTAAAGGAGTTATTATATACCTACCGGATGGGACAGACTACTAAGTAAGTGCCGGTGACTGTCATTCGTGTAAGTTTCAAGAAAGGGACTCGAAGGACTCAGGGGGACCGGAGATCGCTGACCTGCATCACGACAGCGGGGTTGGTGGCGTTACGAACGGCATCGTTGTATCGTCTTCCATGCGAAAGTCGTAGCAACAAAATATAGTTGTGGATGGCATGCTATTGAGAGATCCTACATCAGGGTAATTGGGCATTTACTCACCCAGCCATGTGGCTATTCAAGCTGTTAGCACAACAGTGGTGTAGTCGGGCTTGGTTTGGGAATGAAACAACTTTCACTGAGCTCAACTCTTGTCCCGATTTGATACTTTTGACAAGGACGTAGCTGGTTGAAGAGAACTCAAAGCATACGCAGTCGGTCTAAACATATTCAACCATCTTTGCCGATGCATTTGGACGGACTACAAACTATGCGGGGGTATGACTTCATGAGCGATATACTAGACAGTGTCCATGCATACACTTGGCAAATTGGGGTTTCTCTGGGCCAGTAAAAGGCCATCTTATTAGGGGCGCTTTTGTTTGAAAGGCAGTGTTCACCGCGCGGAAAACCCGTTTGCTGGCTCTGGGGGGATATTATTGCGGGCCTACCATTGCGCCCTTGGGTCCCAAGCCCTTGCGACATTATTACGGATCTTGTTGTTGTTGGAGGTATGTATCTTCTCAGATGGATGTGAGCCAAACAGCGTTATAATGAATTGGCAGCACTGGGTAGCGTAAGATCCGTCTCGTCCTACGGCTTGCTGTAGTTCCTCTCACATGTTTTCCCCCAACAAATCAATGTTTGTGCCCTTTTAACTGTTTCATTTGTAGGAACTCATGTTAATTTAACTCATACACCATTTGCTTTGTTGTTGTTGTTGTTGTAACTATTTTTATAGCTGATGCATATTTTTAAAATACGCACAAGACTCAAGACGCAAGCAGCATGTTTCCTTAAACCTCCCGTCTCACTTTTAATCACCTCTTCCACTTGCTGCCCCCCTCTCTCACTCCTTTAGGCCATTTCTGTCTCATGTTCAGGTGACTGTGCTGGTTGTTGTTGTTGCTTGTTTTTGTGCCAACGTGCGTGTCAAGTGTGAATGTTATTAATTCTTTTTTAAGTTTGAACATTTTCTTTTCTTGTACATTCACGTACATACATACATACATACAAATTTATGTATAGATATTTGAGTGTGCGTGAGTGTGTGTGTGTGTGTGCGCGCTACGTGCGTGTTGTGCCCTGCAACTACTTGCCACAGATGCAACAAAATGTGTGACAAAATGAAAATGAGCCGTTGCAAGTGTAACAGAAGCACAACAACAACAGGAACAACAACAACAAGGCCGGCATGCATCGACAACCCAAACCCTTGACAGCATTGCACAGCTCATTTCAAATTCAGAATGGGCGATTTAAATTCACAAACAAAAAAAGTCGTGTAGAGAGAGAGAGAGATCTCAATTTAAAGTGAGCTCTTTTGTATTAAGTGGAAAAGAAAAATTAAACGAGAGAAAAAAATAACAACAACATATTTTCCTTTCTGAAAACTCGCATGCAAATTCTTCGAAATCTTAACACATTTAAATTTCAGTTTCATTTCGAATTTCTCATTTAAAATATGTATGTATGTAAATAAATTCAAAGAGAAAGATCAATTGACAGCGTTAATGAGAAATGTGGGAAGTTTGGAGCGCAGAGTTCGAAAAAAACAAAATATCGTGGACAATTGTGGACTCGGTTTCGAAGGCGAGCATCGCACGATTTGCATTGCGTATTCGATTTATGTGGATACTTTTTCGATTTCGAATTTGCTTCTAATTTCGATTTTGATTTTAGAGCTGCTTCGAGTAACAGTTTCAGGTCGAGAACCAGGTTTCGCTTCGAGTTATGCCCAATTTCGTTAAAGTTCTTTAGTCTTTTATGCAGATTAGGTTTCTGCCTATCGTTTCAGGTATCGGTGTTAGTGTCGGCTCCGATCTTCGTCACGATTTCGTCTTAATACCAGTATAAGTTTCGACAGTCTTTCCAGTTTCGACGCCGGTTTCAGTATTGGCACTAATATTCTTATCGGTTGTAGTATTATCTCAAGTTCCAGTTCGAGTGCGAGTTTTGGTATGCCTTCCAGTATCGCTTTCGGTTATCCTTCTAGTATCGGTCTACTTTAAGTATCGTGTTCGGTATTCGTGCAGTAATGTATGTAGATGCCAGTTTTAATATCAGTTTCGGTATTCGTGTTGTTATTTGCTTCTGTATTCGATTTAGTTCGGGTTTCGGTTTTGGTTACGGTTTCGAATATTTTTTATTTTTCAGTAATAGTTTCAGTTTCAGTTTTAACACTTTTTCAGTCTTCGGTATTAGGTAGTCTCAGTTCCGATTCCAGTACCAGTTTTGGTATAACTTCCAGTTTCAATATCGGTATTTGTTCGTGTTTCGGTAATAGTTCCAGTTTCGGTATCAAAATCGTTTTCCGATTTTTTTTTTCCTGTTTCGGTAGCAGTCCCATTTCCGGTATCAATATCGGTTTCAAAATTTTTTCTTGTTTCGGTAACAATCCATTTACAATAAAATGACGAAACTTGGGGCAAAGTACATCTACAGAAAATTCCCGAAACCACGCCCACTTGCACCTGCGTCTACGGCTGGGAGTCTCATTCTCGATACCATCCACACTAAGACCTTTTTACTTGCTCGGTTACCACTTAAAACGGAGTTTGAAGCGTGATTTGATGGCAAATTCGATAGCTGAGAAAACTGTAGCTGGAGTTATTTTGGAGCTGTGTGCGATAGGCATCATTGACTGGGTCGTGTGCTAAGAGGATTACTTTTATTGAAACGTATATCATTATATTCTTTTGCGCTCAATAAACTGTCAAATAATCCTATGCGTGAAAAAATGTTTTTTTCAACTTAAACAGCATACAAAATTTCTATTCAATGCGCTCTTATAGGAAAGGGAGAGGAAGCGGTAGAATGTGAAATTTTTGTAAGAAAAATCATGAAACAATGGATACTCTTAGAAACGAAACAAAAGCATTTTGTGGTCTTTATTACCGTAATCGAAGCCAAAACCACAGTTTTTTTGAAATTTTTGTATGTTTGTCTGCACGTTTGTGCGTGCATCGCTACAAACCGGCTGCATGGAATTGAACATAATTTTCACAGATTTATTACTAGCTGTCTAACTTAAAGTTTAGAATAACTTTTACGTCATGCAAATATTTTAGACTTGCAGTGTAGTCCATAACAGCAAAAAAACAGCTTTTTACGAACTTTTTTATGAAATGGCGCTTTCTAGTTAAGCTTAATTATATTCTCTCTAAATTTTGTTAATGAATAAGATTTTATAATTTATTTATATTTACCAGTTAGATACTTTAGCAATAAAAATTAATTTGACAATGTTGTTGTTTTTTCTTTTTTTTAATCCATTAGCAAAACGGCGTTTCACTTGAAGTATTTCTGTTAATTTTCATTAATGCATTTATGGTTGTATGAATGTATTCAAGCAGTTATATAGCTAGTACCATTAGTGCAATAAACTATAAAAAGTTTTTACTGCAAATTGCAATAAACAAGCACTTGAGGTGGCATCTGCTTAACAACTAAGCATTTGAAATAAAAGTTTAAGTATGTGGCGGACGGAGTACAATAGAACTTGCGGCGGCAACATCAATTCAATACTTCATATTTTCTTTGATTTGAAATGGATGGCATATAGCTCTAGCTAGAGGCGATATTAGTTGGTAACTCATGAGTTCGTTTAAGACGATTGTATTTGTTTGTTATAGGGCAATAACAAAACTTCGCTTAGTTGGCGAGACAAATACTTCTGAGAATGTCATCTGAGAGACTTCCTTCAAAGCCTCAGATGGATCGGTATAGATGTCGTGGGCCTTAAAAGGTTAAGCAAAAAGCTTCCGCTAACGCTTTCACAAAGGCTCAGATAAAGCCGAAAAATTGTAAAGAAAGAACAACATGAGCACAAGAAGGCGATGGAGGCGTGAAAAATTAATGTAAAGGGAGAAAGGAAACAGAAAAGGGAGACAGAAGGATAGAGTTACTAGTGAGAAATGGGAGATAGGGCAAAAGAGAAACGTAGAGGCACATAAAAAACAGCAAGAACGCAAAAGAAAAGAAAAGGCCAGTGAACGGAAGATGGTAGACCCAGACAGAGAGGTTATCAAACAGCACAACATGAACTTTCGGGGTCAAAATAGAGATGAACGAACCAAGGAACAACACACTGTTGTATGATCAATCGATCTAAATATGTAGTCAATATTTATATGTACATATATCTTCAGCTGGCACAAATTTAGGTTGAACTTGTATTGCTTTCAAGCCGACGAACTTTTGTTAGTCCACTTCCATGCCACGAAGCGAGCCCATGCATTTGCTTAAGCTCATATTTTATTGACGAACCGTAGCGAACTATCGAACTATCGTAAATGCTCGACTCGAATCATTTACGACCTTTCATTGGTACAGCGCACAAATGAAAAGTTGACTTCAAGTTTGAGGAGATGAAGAGGTAACTCTTGCCCATTCGTTGTTGTTGTCGTTGTTGGTGGCAATTAAGGAAGTTATTAATTTCGTCACATTTCACGGTATTAGTACAGTTAGATAGTTGGTACTTTCATATGTTTTTGTTGTTGCCATTTTGCTTACTTATACAGTTATTTTTATTAAACACGAACGAAACGAACAGCAAGTGCAAATAGTGAAAACGTGGATGGAATACATAAAAAGGGATTTACAAATGCTAAACTCAAGTCCCAGCAAATAGTCCTACTCGCGCCTTTTGCTCGCAAGTTTTTGAATTATAAATGTATGTACATATTTTTTTTTATTTTATTTATACACTTTTGCGAAATTTATTTTTATTTGCCTACTAAGCACTGGTATACGACCAAATATGTTGTGAAGCAATAAAGCAATTACAACAAAAAATGAACAGAAACAAATTGTTTACGCGCAAAATTGTACGCTCGTAAATGTGCGTGTGAATGCGAGCTGACAAGAAAATTGTTGTAGAAAAATGCATAAAATGCAAATGCGTTACGCTGTACGCCACAACAAAAGCAACACTAAACTAAATTTGCAAGAAAAGACATGATTTAAAGTAATACTTTAAGAGCCAGAGACAACGTACTGACTGAGTGGGAATTTTTATGAAAAATGTGAGAGATGCCCGCGTTAGAGGGAGGGTTCATCGAATAAAAATAGAATTGCAAAAGGAAAAAGGTATCCTATATTTCAAGGAAAATCGCCAGAAAGACATCGGCGCAGAAAGCAATCAATTGCATTAAATAGTGTTTGAGTGATGCGCGCACAAACATGCAGACCGATAGAGAAAAGGGACCATCCGCAAAGTGATAACCAGTGAGACATCAATAATTTCTAGTTATCTTTCATGTGTGGTGTGACTCAACGCCACTTCGCGTGCACAGACACAGCTCAACGCAGCTAGCGCGTTTCGGCAATAGGTTAGGTTGGAGTTGGTATGGATGGTATTGTAAGCATTGGTATTAAGCAGCTTAACCCGGTCTGGAGATGCACTGATAGCGTTCATCAGCTCATAGTTGATGGATTTACTTATTTCAGTCTTTGGTAGGATAGCTTTTCTTGTGGCTCCGGCAGACTGCTTAAGAGTTCACAAGCTCTCGTCTGGGTAATTTTAGGAGAGAAGGGAGCGTCAGTGAACATATTCACACTAAAGGCTCAAGAAAATAATACAGCTTGAACCCGCCTCTACAAAACTACAGGTATTGAAAAAAGAGCAAACGTTTTTCTCATCTCCCATTACCTATCTTCTTATTCCTTGGAGGGGTGAGATGTCCTAGCAAATTCCACCGACTGTACAGTGCTAGGGAGTACCAGAACATCCCGTTCTCATACCCGGCATTGGTCTGCCAATTACGACAACGCCCCCTTAAATCTGCGGGAAGTCTTTTCGAAGATAAAAGACCACAACAAACAGCAACATCCGACTCGGTATAGTTCAACGAATGCAAATCCGGCCGGACTGTGCTTTGATTTCAACCTCCCGGTGGCAGCAGAGAAGAACCCCCACAGCTTTACTGTAATATGTTAAACTCTTACTTATCTAGACTGAACCCTGACTTGCCGAATGTTTGGCTTGCGGCTTGTCCCCCCATAACACTAATCAACTTTTTGTCTGCTCAACCGAGCCTACTCCTCTAACATCCATTTCCCTCTGGTCCACCCCTGTCGAAGCCGCTAGGTTTCTAGGACTTCCGTTAGAAGAGTTTGATGATACTATTGGGTAAGATACTGATTACCTAGGTAGGGCTAAGTAGAGCTACAACAACAACAACAACCCCCACAGCTTCGGAAAAATTCAGTGGAAGGCGATTTGGGATCGAAGGTTGGCTACATTTATGATAAATAAGAAATTCTCTTTGTTCAAGTTCATCCAACGCATGACCGGTCTGGCACCACCTAAAAAAGGAACGAGGTGAAGGGTCACTTCCCGAACTTTCTTAGAGAAAAGAAAAGTTTTGGTTAAATGCGAAGAGACGGAACTTTGTAAGAAGTAGCGAAAGGACCTGCACTCATACCCGAAGATCTACCGAAACTTTCGAGTCTAGTTTAGTCGAAAAACGGCGAGAAATGGAACCACAACTTACAAGGGCTTTGTGGAGCTCAATGAGCATGAAAATATTAAGTTCAAACGTATGTAGCTCCTTAAAATGATTTCCTGAGCCACCCCAACAACAGAAACAACCAAAGTTATGACTCCTAGTTGTTTCCGACTTTTTTTAATAACGCAATGGCATGCAGAATAGCCACGTATTTTGTCAGCTTCATCAGCTAAACATCAATGCACAAACAACAATGGCAACAACAACAACATCCATACAACAATAAGAAAGGCGTGAGCATAGCAAAAAAAAAATTATGACAAATGCCGGCAAAGTAAACGGCACTAGCCATGCGATGGGAATTACACACCTCTAAAGCGATGGCGGTGAGCTTAGTGCACTTCCCAGCCAGCCACATAGCAATGCGTGGAGCTCGATGAAACCAAGTTGTGCCGGCGAGACTCTACTTAAATGGACTGCATGTGTGCTGGTTGAGCACGCGTATGTCGACTTGTAAGTGGTTTTAAAAATACCTACAAAATGTAGTGAAGTTGAGGTGGAGAGCAAGTGCGAGTGCGAGTGCGAACTACGAAAGGTTGGTGACGACGCTGTTAAAGACGGCTAGAGCACAACAACACCAACACTTGAGTGTGAGTGAGTCAATTGCAGCAACAAAATGCATGCAAAATGAAGTAAGAAAAATGAAAAGAAGACTTAGGTACGCAACTTTGAAAGCGTAGAGTGCCGTCACCTTACGCTGCCGCCACTTCTGCATCGTCCTTTGCTTCTTCACACTGCTGCTGCAGACCAAAAAGTGTGTGTTTTTAATAAATATTTGTGTTGTTGCAGCTAAATCCTTGTCGGTTTTGTTATTTTTTGCAATATATAATATGAGTTGTTGTTTTTGTAGTTTTTGTTGTTGTTGTTCTTATTATCTTTGCCACTGCCACTTAAGCTGCTCGCATAAATAGCGTATTTATTCGCCCAACGCTGTGTTGTTGTTGTTATGTTGTTGTTATGTTGTCATAAACTAGTTTTCCCACATTTCACATGCAATGCGCTCAGCTCATAACTAACGCTCGCAATTTTGTTCTTACTCTCGGGTTCGCTTTGACGTTGCAGCAACTGCTAGGGTTACCGCTCCGCTGGAGTTTATGCTGATTTGAGGTGATTAATTTCTTTGCTCTTTGGTGAATAATTTAAGCACGAATCCTAGCAGCTCCCACAAGCTTGCTAACCTTTTTGACATTTTGAAAAGAGTTTCGGTTTTCATTTAAAAAATGCAAAGAAATTCAGCTGAAGTGTCGTCCTTTATTATTAATTTGGAGCCAATTTCGTTCTTGACTCAAAAAATTTCGGTTTCGGGTTTGAGAAATCCCGGCTTAGATTATTTACTTAAAAATTACTTTGGTTCCGGGTTGGAGGAGTCCCGGCTTAGGTCCTTCACTTAAAATAATTTCGGTTGAGGTTTTCAGGAATCTCGGCTCCGTTTATTTACTCAAAATAAATTTTGTTAGATAATAAGAATTTAGTTTCATTACTACTAATTTTGGATCCGATTTCATTCGGTTTCTGGCTAGAAAAGAGTTGCGAAGTAGGAGCTCTTATTCCAGCCTTTCGTGCTGTCGACGTATTTCCTTCCTCCTAGTTTAGAGTCAAAATCATTTCGCTTAGAAATCATTATCCTTCCCGCAACGTTCCTACTTCTAGTGAAAGTAATCGCCGAAACCATTCTCTGCTCTAAATCGAGCTACTCACTAAAATGTCCAATAATTCAAAACGGTACCCAGTGCAACGTGATTGCCGATCTCCGGATTTCAGGGTAGGTAGCAGCGCTAACTACAGACATCCTTTGAAGTACAGTTAAGCAAGATGGGGTTCGGCGGGGTAAAAAAATATCGTTCATTCATCAGTAGTCGAGCTACTGGAACGTATCGAAATCTCGTACGCGAACGTCTTACAAACCAATAATTATTTAGAGCTCACAATGACCTGCACTGGTCCGTTTTTCCAGTAGCAAAGTTTGTTATGGCAACTCTGCTCCACTACTTAGGTGCTTCTTCTTTCAGTACATTAAATAAATCCCCGTTCACACGCACACACATACAAATACATACGTGAAAACCAAATTTATATGTCCGCAGCCGGTATTTCGCAGCTTTAGCTGCTCCACTTTATGCACACTTTTCACTTCCTTTGCGTCTCGCAACTCTCCACCAAGTATCATGCACTAACCATAAATGCTAACATAGTTTAGGATATAAAGTTGATATAAATAAATTTCAAATACATACCGTTAAAAACAACAACAAATGCCAAGAAATTGCCTGCAAAGAGACCAGAGAAAAGGATTAATTATAAAATTTTGAAGAAAAAGGAAAACGGAAAAGCTGCATATATCAAGTTTAAAGCGACCACAAGGCGGCACTACTGAAAATATCCAAAAATTATAAATGAGCAAAAATGTATTTTCTTGTTGTCGGTAGCTACTAATGCCAACAACAAAAATTGTTAATTTCTGGTTCAAAAAAAAAAACAAGAAAGCGAAGTAAAGGGGGGAAATATGAAAACCAAGCTGCTGCCGCCGACTCAGAGAAGCCTCAGCAAGTAAATAAAGCCTGTAAGCCATGGTTTCGATGTCAATGCTTTGACTGACCGCAAAACCGCCAAACCGCAGTCAGTTAGCCAATATTGTGTCAGTTAAATCTTTCGTGGAAGGCTACCTTTCGTTTACTAAATATGTGTGTAAGTGTAGGTGAAGCTTAGTGGGCGTGTGTGTGTGTGTGTGTGTGTGATGATTAAGGACCACACAGCGGCAAATATTTTATAGCCAGAAATGCAAACTTAATCTATATTAAATTGAGATTATTAATTCAAAGCAAAGAAAGGTTTACAAAAACAAAAGCTTTCAATGAAATTTTAGGAATTCGAACGAGCGATGGCATAATAATGCGCACCGTATGAAGGACGGCAATGTTCCCATACTTTATACGGTTTATCTTATTCTCAGAAAGTTTATGGAAGTTCAAGCAAGAGCGGTGGTGAGTGATGAAACAAACAAATTACGCGCTGAGCAATGAGTCAGCATTTGGCTATAAGTACACTGGCTTAGAGTTCAGATGGGTTTGGTCAGATTTCGAGATACAATTTCTAGAAGAGTTTCGGCTCCGGTTTAGTCTTTCGCAACTAGGTTCGGCTCCCGTGTCGTCCTTTACTACTAATTTCGAACCGATTTCGTTCTCTACTTGAAAATAGGTCCGGTTTCGGGTTTAAGGAGTCTCGACCCCGATTTTTAAAATAATTTCGATTTGGGTTTTTAGAAATCTCGGATCCGGATCACACTAATTTGGCCTCTTTTACGAAAACTGGCACTGGGTTTGTTTCCTTAAAATTAAATTCGGTTTACGCAGACAACCTAATTTCGGTTTTCTTTTTAAGACCTAGTTCTGCCTCGACTTTTGTTCTTTAAAATACCGATTTCGGAAGTTTCTACCGCGATTTGGTGCTTTTCAAATAATTTCAGTTTTCGGAGTATCGACTCCGGCTTGGTTTGAGTTTTGAAAAAAATGTCTCCAGTTTTATTCCTGGAAACTAACCTTGAGTAGACAAGTATCTGACCAATAGCTTCCAATCAAGTTTTGTTAAGAAGAAAGCGACGAAATTTTCACACGACAAGAAGAAATTAATTGATCTTGAGTATATCAAGGGAAGCCAGGATGAAGCGTCTAGTAGTATGATAGGTAATGTGACACAAAAATTAGCTTTTTCTATTTCTTTCGCCCTCTTTTGTTGTATGGTATTGAGAGGTCACTTTGATGGGTCGAATGTGCTTTCAAAGAAATTGACTAGTTATCAATCCTACAAAACCATTTCGAGGAGTCTTTTTCGGTTACAATAACAACTGATGAACTGATTTAGTTTCGCCGTAAAAACACTAGAGCCTCGAACAGCATAAGCGTCTGTCCAGGAGACTAGAGGTTTGGAATATATATCAACAAGTTTCTTTGGAAACTCTTAATTTAAAACACCAAACAAATAATGTAGAGAAGTCAACTTGAAGAGTTTTTTCAGGCCAATTTTACTGCTAATGTCCCTGAGGAGATATTACCAAAGAGCTTTCTGTATATTTCCGAAATATGCAGCTGAAACCAAGAAAGAAATGCACATTCTCATACAAACATATAGACATTTTCCCTCACTCCACTTATATAAATATACGAATGTAGCAAGCAAAGATAACGAATGAGATAACAATCCAAAAGGTAGAACAAAAAGAAATCAAAGTCCACTAACAATAAATAAATATAAAGAAAGGATCGCTGTCTCGTATGGCGCAACGCCAACTTTTTAAGAACGGGTCGGTAAAATGTTGAACAAACTACTGCTACACATCCAATCATTGACACACATACATACATTCATACAGAAGAGATTAAGAAACGTCCAAGTCGAGGTTGATGATATAAGTCCAACAACGAGTACGATTCGATACGCGATTACGAGTCTACGCTAAAGTAGAAACAACAACGGCTAAACGTAAAATACTTATAATAATAAAACAAAAGCAAGCAACAAAATCAATACCAAGAAGAACAAGAATAACAAAACAAGCAACGAAAGCTTAACTTGGCTTTAAGGCGAGGAGGTTCAAAAAAAAAAAGAAATATTGAAAATATGAAACGACCGTTTTGTACAAATGCTTGAGCGCATGCGAGTCCACCAGTCCAATAAGATACATAGACCGTTGCGAGTAAAGAACACACAAACGAACGAGATGCAGCGGCCAGCAGTTGGTGCAGTTGACTGCGGTCCATTGGGAATTACTGTGCATCGATGTACGAGTATGTATGCGCAAAGGTATTTTGCAACAGAGTGACAGTCAAAGCCAAAGCGCCGGTCACAATTTACCTTCACGATTTGTGCTGCAATGGAATGGAATGGCTGCTGCTGCTGCTGTTGCTGTTGTTGCCGCTTGACTCATACCACTTACAATGCTTATCAACACAATATTGTACGCCATACGAGCGATTTTGTAACTTCTTCTACTATTGCTGCCATTGCTTTATGCTCTATACGCTAAGTAATCGGCGATCTCAGATCGTTCGACTGCAGTCAACAAACTCGATTGACGGGGCTATTAACGTCCATCGTACATATGAAACAAGATATTTTTTTCGTTACGACCCTAGCATTAGTGGAGCCACCTCACTGCCATCAACAACAGCACTCCGCCTCTTTTAACCTTACTTTCATAACGTTAGCGCACAAAGGCTATGTCCAAACACACTCACACACACAATAACTCCTCCAACAAACACAAGACTTTAAGAGGGATATCAATGAAAGCGGTAAAGGGAGCTAATAGAAAGCGACGGACAAACCAGAGAATCAAAATACGAAATAAACGACACACACGCTTTCGTGCCGGTCACAGCATTTCGGCATTCTTTCGTGTGAGTAATGTGTGGTTAATGCCGGTTCACGGCTTCAGGCGATCACAAAGCGGCCACATACAATCAAAAACTTGGATAAACATTGTATGTACAGCGGTGTAGAACTGCTTAGAAACGATTAGATCAATCGAGTTTTGACTAAGAACGAAAGTTTTTCTTAGCTCGCCACAGAGCTCTTATAAAGCAAATCAAGTTTGAAACTAGAATCATTGATACATTGCCAAAGACATCGGTCCTATAATAGTCATAGAATGTCATAGATAATCCAAATATGAACAGCGAAAATAATGCAAAAGCACAAAGATACCCTTATGGGTTTAAAATATGCCCGAGTTTGGCATACCGGTTGCATGAGGCTACTAAAATCCACATAGATAATGAGCTGCAATGGTTGATCTATGGATATGATGTCTCTCATTGGCCATATTTTTATTCCTTATGGAAGAAGGGGTGACATCACCTAGAAGGAGACTGTCACTTTCAGCAACACTACCCAAAGCCATTACAAACAACAATAAGTAGGAGGTAAAGAAGAAAAATTTTCTCCCGACGAACAAATATCACGCTCTATCTATCGTATCTGCCCTCAGAATCATGGATAGTGTTGCAACAAGAGGGTGATATTGATCTTTGTTGAAAATTATTGCTGGTGGCGTGTCCGATTAGGCCTTATACTACAAATAAACAAAGTCGTACCAGCTCAGAAGGTGGTATTCTATAGGACCAACGTTTGGAAGTAGCGAAACGGGGGACCATCACTTAATGTTACCAATTGACTTTTCGTGAATCCGCTAAGGCAGCATTGTCCTGATTGGCGTGATTGGGACGACCTGAGTGGCCTAGGCGGTTAAGCTTCCATTCATCAATTAGACGACTTATAAATAGTGCGATCTAAATCAGTTTAAAAACAAATATTCCACTTCTGATTTTTGCGAAGAACACATTTTCTATGAAATTATCCGAGGGCGTATGTAAAACCCAATTAACCTTAGTCTGCTTAGTTTAAGAAAATTATTCAACTTCTAAATTATTTAGTTGCAGTAATTGTGATTTGTTAAAAAAGTTGTAAATACTTAAAAAAAATATTCCACTTCTGATTTTTTATCATTACAACTTACTCGCTGAGATAAAAGTGCTATCTCACAACTGGTTCTGCGCCACGATGACCATAGCTCGACTTACCCAAAGTCAAAATGTGTTATGCAATCCTCCTTGTTTCTTGATTTCCATTTTTTTTCTTTTTTTTTTTTTAATAAGCTAACTTACCTTTATGATGAACGAATTTTAAAGCAACTTAAGCTCACTTGCTGGCATATCTAATAATCGGCACAGCGACTGTATAAATGCAGTGTAGTGCAAAAATAGGGTGGCCAGGTGCGAAGTAAATTGGTTGGGGCACTCGTTGATTTGTAAGACTAATGTATATTTATATATTTACATACTTACATATTGATGTGTGTGTGCTTGTTTGTATTATAATGCTCAAAGCTATGTAGTAGTTCATTTAAATGACTGGCATTTAAGCGGCTACAACGTTTTACTTAAAGTGTTTTCATTAAGTATACGAGCATTTGTACGTACGTTCCAATGCATAAGCAGCATAAGCTTAGGCATAAGCATAACATACATACATACATACAAACATGATGCATTTTATGGCATTGCAAGCACACGATTACATACTCGGGTACTTTTGTATGTATGTATGTACATACATATGTAATTAAATGGCGGTGAGTGGTCATGAAACACGAAGCTGCAGCTGAAGAAGGAAGTTATCAGAGCAGAGTTGGGCAGCGCGCAAACCTTATACATACACACATACATATGTACGTGTATGTGTTTATGTATGTATTTATGGCGAGTATGTGGTGTGCGGTGTGTTGTCAAGAGAAATAATTAACGTTTTAATTACATTTTAGAGTTGAACGTCTGTCAGGCATAATTATTATTTGTATCACACTTTATAAAATGTGAGTGAGGCGCAGTGGCGTTGCTGCTACCGCATACAGCATTGCGGCTTTTCTTCAAAGTCAACATAAAATAAGTTTGATGTTTCAGGCCACACACACATACACACATACACACACACACACACACACTTGCATATGCGCTAAATATCACAACAACAACACATTGCACGCAAAGTACTTTTAGGCAATGAGAAGAGCGGAAATTATGTCAGCCAAATGAAGTAAAAGTTAAACGCTTATTTGCATGCAAAGAAAAATTCAAAGGAAAAATATACACAAAAACAAAAACAAAAAAAATCAAGAAATTAAAATAAACGAAATTAGCTCACGAATGTTACTAATTGCTCATCAGCCAGTCAGCTATTAAGTTATTAGTGTATGTATTTAATTAAGTGAAATTTTACAACAAAAAAACAATGCGTTTGATGTCCTATAATTAACTTATTACACAGTTCAAAAAGCTCTTACACTGACTAATTAGTGGAGTATTGGAGTGCTCGAAATTGCTGAATAATCGTTAAATCAATCACTCAGCGTCTTTTATACTAATTTCAAATAAGCTTAAATGGTATAGAAAATGCCACACTCACTTGAGGATTGAACAAAGCGTGTACTCGTATGTGGGAGGCTAACTGGGGCAGCAAAGCTCAAAATCAACTAGGGGACACAGAGCAGACACTTTTCTAAAATTTTAAAGGCTTTTTTTAGGTTAAATTTATGCGCAGTTTTTTCGAAGAGTAAAACAATTCAGAGTTACATATAAAAGATCAAAAAGTTGGAGTTAAGGGTCAAGAACCCCATCTTTGTAGCTTCATTCAAAAGAGGGCACAAAGCCCTCCTTCGGAATCCAAAAAGTGATATTTTTCAGAAACTGTGAATGAAAGATGGCCTTGTTATTTCATTAAAAAAATTTGGAACCTTCCTCCCTTTTTCCAAAAATCCCTGCTCCGGCACTGTAAGGACAAAAAAATAGATCAGGATCAGATTAAAATTATATTTGAACTTCATAGTTAACTCAATGCAGTTGTGGTAACAAATCTGAACACGAATGGCGCTTTGGTATATCGGAAAAGGAATGGGTTCTATTCAGACCTGTTAAATAATGATTATTAATGTTAATCACTGTTATTCAAATTACATTTTTTGTTATTTTTGTGATAGTTGATTAATTATGATAATCGAATACATATTTTTAATTGCGATTAAAGAGGATAATCGAACATTTTTAGAATAATTAATCGATAAGGATTAAATTTAGTGTTCGATTAATGAAGATTGATAAGGATTTATTTCGTTTTCAAATTTAATTAATTAATCAAATTAATCAAAATTCCAATTTGATTAAATTTTTCCGATTAAAGAGGATTTATAACAAATTTGAAATATTTCAATATTTTATACACATAAACTAAATAAATAAAAACAATAACAATAATTAATTTTTAAATTTTACATTGGCTTTGAGTGAAACCAATATATGGAATTAGGTTCATATCGGACGACCATCGCACGAAGGAAAGCATAAACGCTCTCATTTAGGACTCTTTTCTGACCCTTTTTGAATAATTTGTTTAATCCTAGGATCAAATTTGAAAACAAAAAACATGCTCATTAATCGAACTCAAAATTTAATCTTAATCGATTGATTATTCTAAATACTTTCGATTATCATAATTAATCAATTAAATTAATAGAGCAGTTTATTAGAATTGATTTTTTAATTTTAATCCAGATTTAAGAGGTCTGGTCCTATTGATAGCTGGAGCGGACTCAATATTTATGGGCAAGTAATCCTCATTCATGAAAAACAGTCAACTTGAACCTCCCTTACACCCTTAAAAGAGTAGAGAGCAAGTTGCCAAACAATTTCCGGGGGACAGTAAAAAGCATTAATTCAGACTTGAGAACTAGAACTAGTGCTCTACTCAAATGGTTCAATTCTGAGTTATTTGACATGGGAAAAAGAGGGCATCGATTGGTCTGTTAGTATTCAACTTTGATTAGAGGTTATTTTAAAAACCTTTTTTGCGACATTTACAATATTATTTTTAGCGATATCAACGCACAACATAAATAAGGCAATTCGTTGTAAAATTTCAAATTAAATAGAATTTCTAACAACGTAATGGGTTCGTTTTGTTGACCTAAGATTTTTACTACAAAATGGCAAAGTACTTCATAAGCCAATGAATGCCTGAATTAATACCAAAGTCAACTGCCAAGTTCAGTAACTTACACACTCAATACAAAGAAGCTATACAAACTTTGAAAATGGCTATTACAAAAACAAAAAAAAAAAATTCAAGAGAAAATCGATTTTTCGGACAATATTTCTAAAAACTTTTGATTGCTTTTAAATGGTCTAACAAAAGTTAATACACACATCCTCCAATACAAGCTATAGCAAGCGTTGTGAATCTTAAAAAGTTTTTCGTGTTTTCTTTACTTGAATGTAAAATTTCACACGCAGACAAGCAGAAACAGACTTATACAGAAAAATTCTTGCATAGAGATATGTACATACATATGTACATATGTATGTATGTATGCATGTATGTAGAAAATTTTGGCAACAACAAAAACAAAACAACTGTATAAAACGAAAATTTAAAAGTCAATTGATTTCCTATTGCAATAAAAATTTTGTATTGAATTCAAACGAATTGAGACCACAGAGTTATTAAAGCAACAAAGTGTGAATATTGAGAGCTCACATTCATGCACTTCATATACCTACTACATAAGGAGTTATGTCGGGTATGTATGTATATATGTATATGAATTTTGGTATGTACTCGTATATTATACAGTTATTGAACACTTTACAACACTCGACATTTTAATTGAGCTGACAGCGCCACTTGTAAAGCCAAAACATTACAAAGTTACATACAAGCAGAGGCGTAAGCGTGCTTCGAGCAATGGTGGGGTAGGAGTTTTAGAAGGAAGAAAATGTGTTCAAACTTTATAAAGGTAGTATCGAAACAGCTGAAGATCAAAACTTATAGTACTTGGTGGCGAATTTGTTTGAACTCTTGTACCAACACATTTTGTGTCGCGCTGGCGCACTTATTGGTCCATAACTCCAAAACCGGTTGTGTTAACGAATTAAGAGATATCTAAAACTTTACATTAGACCGCGAGTAAAGTAATGGTGAAACTTCCACTCAATTCTATTAAACAGTTTTTGAATGATGCGCGCGCAAACATGCAGACAAATAGACACAAATTCTAAAAACTGCTGATTGGCATTCTATTGGCTCAAAATGGTAATGTACATACAGCTATCGACCTGCTAGAATTTTATTATATCTCATACATATACATATGTATGTACATATACACACATAAATGACCCACGACGAACAGCCAATCAAATCCATTTATTGACTACGAAGCTCTGATTAGCACCAAGGTTGTTGTAGCACCATGACTGATGCCTTTCATAACAGTCTTCTGTCCATGTCCAGAGCGTTCCACTCAGCAGTTCGTCCATAGCAGTATATCGTTCTGGCTACCATTTTAGAAAGCTCTGACTCGAGGCCCCGCCTCTTACCGACAGCTTCATTGCACAGGAGGTTGTTAATGAGTTTAAGCAAAGTCCGCTCGGCTCCTAAATCAGCCGAATTTTTGGAGAAAGCAGGATTATCCGAAGGTAGAGAGCTAGTAGTACTTAAAACGTGGACCCCATGAGGAAGCGGAGTGGAAAGGACAGTACCCTCTGGTCAGTGCATTCCAGTCATCCTGCGGAGAGCAGTCTGAAACGACACTGCCAGATCTACGCGTATTAAAAACGTTCTTTGAAAAGATATACTTCTTCACCCCCTTTCGTCTACGCCCATGTATTACAAACCACATAGCACAAAGTACATAAGCATCTATTCACATACATAAATATTCATATATTGGGTAAGCATTAAAGTACTTAAGCAAGTATCTGCGCATAAGTGCCAAAGCTGTAGTTAAAACCTGGTCAAATAATTTGAAGCCTTCTTTTTGTTGTTGTTGTTGTTGTTGGATTTTTGGTTTTGTTTATCGAATGTATGTCAGCACTTACACGGCAGATATACAACATAAAGCGGGGAGTAGGCTTGTTGATAGGGTAATGGAGCTGTAACGGAAGAATACAACAACAACAACAACAAAAAAAGAATCCAACATGGAAACCTTAAAAATTCAGTTGAAAACTTTCAAGTGGCGGGATAAAAGTTTTTTTTTGATGTATAAAAATAAAATACTCGTAATAGCACAAAAGCCTGAAAAAACAATGCGAGCGACAATTCAGGCAGCTGAACAATTGGAACAGACTTTTCGGTTTGGAAGTTTTTGTTTGTATGTGTGTGTGTGTGTGTGTGTGTGTGTGTGTGATGGGTTTAGCGGGAGTTTCCTTTCTTTTCAGTTTGCATAGACATACAGTAGCCCCAAATAAAAATCGGACAGTTTACGGCTATGCTTTACTATCACCTGAGCTGAGTGTGTGAATGAGAGCAAGTCTGCGTTGAGGCAGTGGAAGAGCAAATAATACGTTCTGAAGAGGGTTCTGCCGTATCCGACGGTCGACTTTATGTTGAAAAACCAACATCTGCGATGAATGCGATAGGCTCGGGCAACAGCAAAGCCACTGAATACGTCGAACCTTCCGAGAGAAAGTAAGACACAGGTAAGACCAAGTAGCGTCTCACCAAACTAATTGAAGATGGCTTCTTTATGCTACCAAAAACAGTTCAGCCGGCTTAGTCCTTCATCGAACTGAGTTCCATTGCCATGATTCACAAACGCGCGTCTGATCGTTGCACCTTGTCTGGGCGATGCTTTGCAAGAGTACCTGCGAATTGTGGCTAAATGGTCCAAATCTTGGCTTTCAACCCAAGGAAAACGGAAGGAGTTACTTTTACAAGGTGCAAAATTTGTTGGTATGGACTTCCTGCAATGGAAAAGTACAGCTGGTACTGTCTGACAAGGTAAATTACCTCCGGAATATTATTAATAGGAAGCTGTCATATAAGCTTATTATAAAGAACAGACCTGGAAAGTTCTGGGTTGCTTGTTGTGTTGAGACCATTGGCAAAGGTTGAGTAACCTCTCTCCTATGCAGAGGTCGTCTTCATTAAGGACTTGGCTGAGATGTGGAGTCCTGAACTGGCAACGTGTTTAATATTTCCTCGTCCAGCGCAGAACAGACAACACCACTTGTTGGGTGTCGTTATCCGCAAAGTGCTGAAGCCAACCAGTCGGCGGAGCTGCTTGCGTTCACTAAAGTCCATCTTTTCATTGTGTTTGAATTGATAGAGCGAGTTTTCCTAAAATACTATCCCAAGTCAATTGCGAGCTACTGTATACAGCCCATAAACATGGAATACTTAAGAAAAGCATTCAATATGAAGAGAGCTTGTACATGTGCGGGCGTAGATGTGGGTTTGAGTTCTCCAAAGCTTCACGATTTACGACCCAAAACAAAAAACTGGTAACTCTGCTCTAATGGTAATCTCTTTTAAGTGAAATTACAATAACTTAAAAGCTTAAATGTAAAATGGAAAACAAAATGTAAATAAATGCCTACATATTGTTACAATGCAACAAAAAGAAAAACAAAAACAAAAGGAAAAAATCCCAGACAAGAAAAGCGCGCGCCTAAAACTATTGTGCCCACTACCGTAAGCAATGTGCAACGCGGTATACAAACAAAATACAAAAACAATGCACCAAGGAAAATATAGCAAGAGATACGGACGACCACTTCATAGTGCCGACAAAATAAGCAGAATAACAACAACAACAACAACAACACAGTCTATCAACAGCGCTATAAAGTTGTATGCATTGCCGAGCATATGTAGCAGCATGTTGCTGTTATAATTCATTCATTGTACTCACTACGAAAGGACGCGCAGCATAAAGAATGTTTGTGGCTTTAGCTCGATGAGCTATGAAATGTGTCCATGTTTGAGTAGCATTTTTGGCTATCGGGAGATTTACTGCATTTTCATATAACTACTCGACAACAGGCTGTTGTTGAGCAAAGAAAACAAAAAAAAAAAAAAAAAAAAGAAACAACAACAACAAATTTTGAAGAAGTTAAAATGACTTGCACGATTTTTTTTTATACCCAATGAAGCTTTTTGGAGATACTCTTGGATGCTCTCTAGGGCACTGTTTGCAAGAACAGGGTTTTGAACTTCCATCCAGAGAGGCGGGAATTTGACTGTTCTCTTATTGTTGTTGTAAACTGATTACTCCAAGCTCTTTATTTTTGTTTAAGCGACTTAAGCCATTTCTTTCTTATATCTGCAGAATATTTCATAAGCTGGTTGCGAATTATAAAAAGTGTCCACAAATGAAATAAACGAAAGAAATTGCTTGAGACGCTTAAACAATTTTCTTTTTTTAATTGTCAGTTAATGGCCTAGGCGACCTTAGCTGAGTATATCACATCATCAGAGATGGCAGTCTGAAATATGGAATTAGACAACTGGCATCGCTGTTGAAGCCTAGGAAACCCCCTAGCCAATGGAAGGCTTACAGTTCTATGTGCGGCTAGTAACGAAGACACTTGGCTAGTATTGCAAGGTACTAGTACCGGATCCATTTCCGGCAAGGACTAAAAGCCTTCTACACTTTCAGCGAGTTTTTCCAAGACAGGGAAGCCAGCCCCAATGACTCCATAACTCTAAAGAGGTCGACGGCTAAGTAGCTGGTGGGTCGTTGGACGTCTGTTGAGTTCAGAGACGAGACATAATCTGAGAGGATTAGAAGAGGGTTGATACAGGGTTCTAGACTACACAGAATCTGTAGGGTTAGCACCAGATCCATTTCCATCAGAGAGCAATGCTAACAGTACCCTAGAACTGCAGGGAGCCTTTAAGAACAACAACAACAATGTAAATCTGCTGGAACACAGCCTGAGCGCTGTTACGTCAAACCGCCAATATCTTTGGACTTGGATTATAAAATCTTGACTATAATTCCTAGAATGCGCGTGTTCTGTAACTATCCTAACAAGAGGGAGCTTCTTAAGGTTCAGTTTCTGCATTAATAGGAAGAACATTATTTTCAGAGCCCACAAAAACCGACACTTTCGTAAGAAGCTCCAAGCTAGCTGGAAGTTATTTTTGTATATATCGAAAGAGATTGAACCGAGAAGACATTAGACGATTGCTGAATGCGTCAGGTAAAACCTCAGCCTTTCACACGTCTAGCAGTGAACTTCCTTGTGAAGACCTGACTAAGTTGCCTTTACAGTTCAATGAACACTGTGGATGATACTTTCAAAAGCTCTTACATATCCATGCATTGGGCATAACATCAACCCCACTAGCCGCAACGACCATCGACTGAATATAAAATTTTTAGCCGCCGCGTGAGTATCTAGTATGATCTGCCATCTCCGTCTCATGTCTGTGTTGAACAAAAGTTTGGCAACATTTTTTTGTTTTTTTTGTTTTCGATTTTTTGTATTTTCGTCATTTGTTGTTGTCACTAAGTTTTCTACAGTTTACGTCAAATTTTGTGTGTTGGCTAGTTGGTGTTGACTGCAAATGTTTGGTTGTTGGTTATTGACTTTACTTTGGTTGTTTTTTTTTTTTGTTATGTTTGAGTTGTTATCAGGCTACTTTTTGTTTGACTCGTCTTTTTGGGCTTCGTTGTTCATGTTGTTGTTGTTGTTTTATACATGTTCTTAATGCATTTTTACTACACTTTGATGTAGAGTTAAGCTTCGTGTTCTCGGTTGTTTTTCTATTGAGTTAAGTTTTTGTAGAATTATTTAGTCTGGCGAGCTTTTTCTAGAACGTATTAAAAGAGCAATGTGTTTAGCTTCTACTCAAACGGTGTTATTATTGAAATGCGGACAAGTAAGCAAAGTTTCGCCATATGAATATTTGGAGAATATAAAAGAAAGTAACGCGGGATGTGTTTGGACTTGACTGTGATGGTGATTTGTTACTGGCTGTATCTACACACATACACGATCCCATCTATTCATTAGAACTTTCCCTTTGGAGAGTTTTACGATGCCTGTCGAGGATTAAACCCCAAACCTCCTATTTCATGCGATATATTGTGAAACACCGTGGGGTTACACGGACTACGGGAGGTGCCAATACAAAACGAATCATGAATGGATTCCTACTTCTGAGAGTCAGCGCATATAAGAATGTGTCACAGGTCAAGCCAAGATATGGCGCAGATTTCTGAAAGCGCTAATCGCAGCACCCAGTAGGAATTTTGAAGCGACATCATCAAGCTCCAAACAGCCCGTTTAGTTATCGTCATCATTCAGTGGAGCTTAACTGCCAAGGTTATTGCTGAAGCCAGTCCTTAACGACAAAGAAAGCCAACTCATCCCTCAACTGTTTTTTGTCATCTCAATCGGCACCTCTACTTTACGCTGTTACCGAGTTCGGATCGATCGGAAGAATGAGTCGGGACGGACGAAGGCCATGTTGCATACGCTATTCATTACACTTTTCCTGATGCATGGGCTCAAATTCATGGATAAAACCAAAGAAGGTTCGGATGGCTCTTGGATTACTCAAACGAAACGTTCTCTGGGAGATTTATAGTCCATCTTTTGATGGCACATTAACGATGAGTAGTGTATCATCTGTCCCCATTTTGGAAAAGAGTTTTAAACAGCTTTTAGGAGGGCGAGTAGCTTACTTAATTGTTTTTTTATACAATTTTATTTTATTATTCGGTCCAAGCCTACACGACCGTCTTGCTCGAAAATTTATTTAAGTTATTTGTTATTTAGAGAACGGGGTGTGCGGGGCACCTGTGTCACCTTATACTATGTATTAATTGGAGGTGAGCATCTATGGCACTGAGGTATAAGCGCTATATTGGCTCCCTCGTTTTCGCTGTGAAAACAACCGATTTGGAACTACAAAAACATAAACTATATCTTCGAAATATTTCATAAACTGATTGCGAATTACAATAGCATGAAATGTAAATGAAATAAACGAAGAAATAATCACTGCTTATGTCGCTTAAACACAAAGTGGCAAATGCATGATTTTTAAGAACTCTTCAGCTCCGAGTTAAACTATTTGTTTGTCACTCTCAGAACTTTGTAGGTAATTCAGCTTTGACACGATTTCCCACTCGTCGGGAATTTCATCGCCGAATCTTCAGGTTCACCATTTCTTGCGCGTGTAGAAGTTTTCCGCCCAAAAGCACGCTGACATGTTTAAGATCTTCAAAAGCTAATAAAAGTGCCTCAACTGTAAGCCTATAAAAGTCATATAAAATCTTTGAATGACACAAATCGGTTTTCTGTTTCTGGCTCATTTCACCAACCAAACAACCGTTCAAGCACAACAGTCGAACAGTCTGTGTGTGAAACGCTATTAAGAAATAATAAAAATGTTAAAGAAAATAGAATACAACAAAACATTAAAAATTATTATAGATTCAATCATTAAGACAGCAAGACATCAACAACAACAACAAAGTAATATAACACACAATTCGAGACATTTTAATCCTGTCGAATTTCGTAGAATTAGCACTTTGTCCATCAAAATTTTGATTGCCATCATTGCTTTTACATTTGTTAATCTCTTAAATGACTTTCATATGCATATGTTCATAGTAAGCTCATAATTATTCTATTTAATTTGCATATTTGGAAAGTATGACGAATTGAAATCGGTTGTGCGCTTCGTGTGCTCTGTACCATTATGTGCGCTCTTTACTATTTCAAGTATAAAAACCACCTGTCAATTTGTTTAAAATCTCTTGGCTATAGCAATAATCATTACTGGCTTAATGTGGGAATATTGTGTATAGCCAATGATTCATCAACGGAGCGGTGAGTTGGAAAAAACAAAAAAACAAATACCAAATGGCTGTCGGTGTAAATTCCATGCGCACAGTTGGGTATTAACAGATTGTACGTGTGGTTGTTGGTTGTCTGCTTCGTTGGTTGGTTATTGGTGTATTGTAAGTATTTTGAAATGAAATGAGGACAAAGCAATAAAAATTAAAAAAAAAAACTTTAAGCCATATGCTCATCGTAAGAATGTTTAAATCACATGTTAATGATGAATGAGCCGAGAGAATTTATTAATAGCTGCACATTTAATTTTGTCTTTGATTGAATGATTGGCGATTGAATAGAAAGGCATTTTTAGTAGGTAGGTAGTTAAAATTTTTCCAAATTAATAAGTAGTGAAGCTACTAAGTCGTAAAAAAAAGAGCAGAATAAAAAGTATTTTTACTACCTTTTTTTGAAGATATAACGGTATAATTAATATTTTTGCATTTTATCACATCATTTATGGCATGGGAAAATATTGGTACGTGTAACCAATCCCACCCGAAATGAGTAATTTTCACTTTGTGTATGACACTTCTACAGCTTGTTATGTTCTCTCGTATAGAAACGCGTTATGGCTCAGTTATACTTGCATAGCAGTGCAATGCATGCTACACAAAGGGCTGATTATACTTCGCATAGCATAAGCAATTGAAATAGTTTCTAAAAAATGCACACAAACACAAACATGCACTTCGGCGTACTCTAAGTGTGTTGCTGAGTTTTCTACTTTTTACACTTACAATGTCAACACAACTGTTATTTCTTTCGTTTATTTCATTTGCATTGGATGCTATTGTAATTCGCAATCAGCTTATGAAATATTCTGAAGATATAGTTTATGTTTTGTAAAGCCAAAGTGTGGGTTTTCACAACGAAAATGAGGAAGCCAATCACGCGCAATGCCTCAGAGCCAACAGTGCTCGCCACCAATTAATACATATAAGGTGTCACAGATGCCCCACACAACCCGTTCTCCAAAGAACAAATATGTAAATAACAACGATCTGAGCAAAACGGTCGTCAGAACCTGAGCCAAATAATAGAATAAAATATTAAAAATAACTTTAAAAAACTACTCTCCTTCTCTTAAGCTTAGACAACAACAAAGAGAAAGAGAGGGCGCGAGTCCATGCAATGCCATCGTACCATTAGTCATCGGTTGATCAAGCTCGTTATGGTTATTGTCACAGATCTTCTTCATCTTTTTGTTGTAACAACAACATCGCATGCTCGCAAGACCATTTTAAACTCGCAATATTTCCATATTTTTTCATCTCCTGTGCAACTAACTTCGGCCCCATATCCTTGGAAGTATTCATGCCAGAAAGTTGAAATTCGGTGAGAAATTAATTTAAATTATTTGCTAACATATTCCATTATGAAAAAGTGGGCGTGGCACTTCCCATACAAATGGTATGTTTTAATGTAAATATCTATGGAGATATTTATCCCAGAAAGTTGGAATTCGATGAGAAATTAAATGAAATCAGTCGCTAAGATATCCCATAAAAATGGGCGTTAATGAAAAAGGGGGCGTGGTACTTCCCATACAAATGGTATATTTTAATGTAAGGATAAATACCTCTATATCCTAGAAAATTTAAATTCGGTGAGAAAATAAGTCAAATTAGTCGCTAAGATATGCCAAAAAAATGGGCGATAACCAAAAAGGGGGCGTGGTAGTTACCATACAAATGTTGTTTTTTCATGTAAATAACTATGGAGATATTTAACCTAGAAAATTGAAATTCGGTGAGAAAATAAGTCAAATTAGTCGCTAAGATATGCGAAAAAAATGGGCGATAACCAAAAAGTGGGATGAAAATAACTATGGAGATATTCATCCTACACTCGAATTCGGTGAGAAATAAAATTAAGTTATTCGGTAAGCTATGCCGGAAAAGTGGGCGTGGCACCTCCCAAGTGTGAGAGAATAACTCCGAGTGTATCACGGTCATCAAACGCTTCCAAGCCGTTCAAAGACAGTATGACTCTGTGGAAATCACCTAATTTATAGCAAACATTTGAATAAAAACAACAAAAATTTATCAAAACACGCTGTGCTGTTTAGGCCTATTTCATATATATGTATGTACATATGTATGTCCGTGTATGTCGGTTGGCCATTTCGCCAGCTAATTGCAAATACATACATATACATACATACATAGGTACATACATTTCTATGTAGCAGCCAAACACTTTAAGGATAACGACACACTAAAGAGCTTTCTACCAGCTAGGTGTCGTACCATTTGATTAGTAGCCTGATGGTGTTGCTTTGCTCAAAGCAAATAAATGCTATTTGTTGCCAGCATACATACATAAACACAAACAAATTCCCAGAGCAAAAGCGACCATAGCAATCAAGTGTATGCAGGCAGCAAGCTGTCTTCCACACCTTTATATCTTATTGGCAAACGACCTCACACACCTTCGTCCCCTCCACAGCGTCATCATTGAATTTCCACTTAACACGCATTCTCTAATTGCAACAACCAAAGCAAATTCTAAGCTTTTTGCATTTTGTACAACACACATACATACATAGATATTTTGCTGTTATTTTCTTTCATCAATTTTTTTTTAATTTCCTGCTTTAACTAATTTTATTTTCTTAGCAAATATTGTGGAAATTAGAGAAAAAGCTGGAAAGGAAGCATGAAGAGAAACACAGCCTGTGAAGGGAGTCACTTTAGGAAGCGTACAAAGCTCAAGCTGCGCATGATGCAACAGTAATGACAGCAACAACAACAACAAAAGTAACAACTTAAAAAAACGAATTAAGTTTAAACAGTTCAAAGTAGAAGCATTGCGCAACATGAAGAAAACAGCAAACGCTGCAGCTAAAACGAAAAAAAAAATGTAAACTTTAAAGCAGAAAAACCAACAAAATAAAAAATCACAAAAGTAAAGAGAAAGAAACGAGCACAACATAAAGCGGCTTAAACGCTTGAGTACGGCAATTTTTGCGTTTGTTGCAATTGCAAGCGCCGACTCGCCAAATATACAACCTCAACGGGGAGGGCGGGACCTATACAAATTTGGTATATCTAGTTGGTTGGGAAGTTTTCGCTTGGGTGGTATCACTACATTCTAAAATTGTCTACCTAAGTGCTGCCACTTAGCGTGCTTTGGCAGGGTTGCCACATATTTAAAATTTTAAAAAACTTTAAATATGGGTACCTACACCGGTATGGGTAATATATGAAAATTATTTTGTCATCTTTCAATAAAAAAAAATTGTGGGTTGCCACCTAGTTTTTTTAAACTTTTTTTTGTGTAGATATATCCCTTCCTATCTCGAAAACGATGATGATGTTGTTGCGAGATTTTATGCCACATTTCAGGCTCTTCTAATTAGGTGTGGCCACTAAGTAGGTTGTTACAGGGATGCCACCTATTTGGAATTAAAAAAATACTTTTTAATATACACCAGTATGGGTAATATGCGAAAATTATTTTGTCATATTTCAACAAAAAAAACAAAATTGTGTGATTTTCACCACCCATGGTTGCCACCTAGCTCTATTATTTGTTTTTGTTTTGTAAATCAGTTATTGCTTCGAAAACGACTTGACCTATTTTGATGCAGGTCTGTTTGGAGGTATTATTAGTTGTTGTCATTACGGAAATTTTTACAGGGTTGCCACTTTGTAGACATTTTTAAATTAAGTTATATGGCAATATGGATATCAAACCAAATGTATTTTAGACACATACTACTTCAATAGAGTAATTCTAGACATTGTTACCACATAGAGTTGCCAACTTATCCTTAAATTTTTTTTGCTGCCTTTTTCGCTTCTTCTTCCTTTTTCTTGAATGGCCATCTAACCACGTGAGCGATTCCAACATAGCTCGCCAATCATTTCTTCGTTGCGCCATTTCTAGACACCGCGGTATCGTAAATCGGTCTCCACTTGGTCCCTCTATCAGAGTGGTAGTCTTCCTCTTACCCAGGATGCCGATAAGAATACCTTCTGCCTCTTTCGCTTTCAAGGCATCATAAATAGTTTTTCAGATATCCAGCGGAAGTTCCGATGCCTAGGCCCCTATGCATATTTGAGAAACAATTTGAAGACTACCTACTACTATTACTATTTCGGATTCGCTAATGAACACTTAAAAGGGAACCTTAAAGTTTTAGATATAACATCGCAAGCCCATGAACCAAGTGTAAGCCTCAAAATATATCGAACTTTTGTTAATCCCAAAGTGCACCACCCCAACTACCACAAAGTGCACTTCTCATGCATACATGCAAACATCTGCGAGCATAAATACTGAGTGCGCTTGATGTGGCAAGTTGCAACCTGCATTATCCCTGTTACAGTAAATAACAACAACAACAACAACAACAACAACTAGTATCAAAATAACAACCAAACGCGTTGAATGCATCAATTTTGTGTTTCTCGTAGTATTTGGGGGCCATCTCGAAATGTGCATCTCCACCTCATCCATTTTTGTTGCCGCACCTTCAAACTTCTTGTGTGTGGAATTTATTTGCGTTTGAGTTGGGCGCCGCTGCCGTTAACGTTCTACAATACAAATAAAACAAAATAAGTACAGTGCTGTTGGCAACATAAATTTGCAAGAGAGGCGTAGTGGGGCGCTAAGAGTTTTTGCTAGTCGACAGTTGGCCCTGCACTGAAGCGGGGATTGTTGCAGTGAACAATATTTATTTCATTTATTTGTATGTATGTATGTATGTATGTAGGTATGTATGTATGTGGCATGGGAGTTTTCATTTAAGTTGGTGGAAATTCGTTCGTTGCTTTATAGCGCCAAGCACTTTGTTGTTGCCCAGCTCAGCAACTTTGAAACGACGATTTTTCATTTCGTATTGTCTGTCCGTCTATCAGCCTAGCCTGCTAACCGTATAACTTGTATGCTCTTGTTATTGTTGTTGTTGTTGTTGTTGTTGCTTTGCTTGCTGGCCAGCTTCTTTTTTTTCTCAGCTTTTAGTTTGATTTTCCAACTACTGCTACTTTTACTACAAAGTTCAGCTAAGAATTTAAAAGCTTACAAAGTGATTTGAAAATTAATTTTAGCACATACTCACACGTACTTACGTATTTATAAGACATAAGGAACTGCCTGAGTACTTACTAAGTTATTGCAAACTGCGCAGACTGAACTCAAGATGAATTCCAAAGGAGAATAAAAAGTGAAGCTAATAACTAAAAATACAGTTAAGAGTAGTTACTATAAAAGACGAATGGAGTCTAAAAGTAGTAGAAATACTTGAGCGTTGCACAAATATTAATATCTGAGAAAGTTATTTTTTCTTTCTTTTTTCTTTGATAAATGAGGTGTACTTCGTAACAAAGCAAATCGTGGTTATAAAAAGACTTCGAGGTTTAGTAGAAGCTTGATAATATAAAACGAGTGCAAGGATTACCATTACAATACGATTACAATTACAGTAATCGTAATGTAAATTTTTTGCTCCAATCGTAATCATATTTCAATATATTAAAATGACTGTAATCGTAAGCTTCGCCAGATGATGATACAAAATGGGTGGCAATAATTACCATTACAATATTATTGCAATTACCGTAATCGTAATTTAAACTTTTTCCTCCAATCGTAATCATAATTCAATATATTAAAATGTCTGTAATCGTGGGATTCGCAAGATAGTGATAGAAAAGGGCCGACAATAATTACCATTACAAGATTATTACACTTACAGTAATCAAAATTAAAAATTTTTCCTCCAACGGTAATCATATTTCAATATTAGTATTACAATGACTGTAATCGTAACTAAAAGCCAAAACAAAAATGTCTGTAATTGTAATCCGAACAAAAAATTACTGCAATAGTAATGTAAAAAATAAACTATTTTATTTGTAATCGCAGTCAACTAATTAACGACAACAACAATTTATAACAGAAATAGAACTTGAAATGGATTACACATGTAAAGAATAACAATTATGTTTAATTACAATAACTAGCTGTAATCGTAGCTTGGAAAAAGTGAACTAAAAATTACTGTACTTGTAATCTCGTTAAGTTAACGTTCATAAAAAAGAGTAATCGTAATTTTATTTTTAATTGATTGCACTAAAAATGAGTAAAGATTAGAACAATATCAATTGCAACTCTAAAACTGTAATTACGATTGCGGTAATCGAAATTCAATTACTGAAAAAACTAATGTGTTGGTAGCAGTAATGTAAATCAACAGCAACAAAGTAATGGTTCAAACAAATTAAGTTCAATCAATTAAGATAAGTTGTTGTAATTGTAATAGTAATGCTTACAGCATTCTTAAATAAAAAAACATTACGATTACTGCACAATTTAATCAGAAGTGAGATATTTTAAAAAGTAATAATTAAATAAATAACCGTTCGAATTGCGATTGCAATAATTGAAATTACAAACCAATTCAATTTACCACTACCGTAATTAATCTAACGATTTGGGTTAGTTCGGTAAAAGGACGTCGAAATTGACGAGAATCCAAGAAATAAGCGAGAGAAAAACGTGAAGAAAATAAAAAAGAAGTTGGAGTTGGAAGGGCAGAGAGATGGCTCATCTGAGATTTCTCTGAGTTCTTTCTTGGTTGGCTTGATATTGAGATAAATCAGAAAATAAAGAAATTATGAGTTTTAAATTTGCTGGCGAAAATTTCAAAAAACCTTAATTAGGCAATTGCGATCTCACACAAACGCGTTATCCAACATAACTGCGGTTTAAGCATAATTCCAGCGGCGAAGTCATTACCCTTCACAAATTTTAATGAACGATTTGTACAATATCAAAAAAAAAAGAAGCAGCGATTCGTATGTTGTATGAATTTTGATTGCTTTTTAGGCACCACGCATGAATTATAACTGAATCCGTTAGTACAACAAATGGCAAATACGCTGGCGCGCAGAGAGCCACAACCCGTTTTGCGCGTTTGTCACGCAGCAGAGCCGTACCCAAAGTCAAAGCACCAACAGCAGCAAGCAGCAGCCGCCACAGCGGTCTCAATTAAGTTTTTAATTAACTCAAGCAATTTGCCAGCAATTTCATGATAATTCAACTGTCCAATTGGTTGTACAAAAACAAAAAAAAATTAAAGCACAAACAAAAATAAAGACAAAATTAACCAAACGAGAAAAACAAAAAATATAAGAAAAAATGTGAAACAAATGAAAAATGAGAAGTAATGCAATGCCAAAAACAAAACAAAAAACAACCAAAACGGTGAATAAAATTTCTAAAATTGCAAACAATTTATTTCCTCATGTTACTTGTACAACACGCGCATGATTCCAATATTTTATTTAATTTTCTTGTTTGCGGATTTTGCTTTACAGTCAATGGTGTTTTTATGCGCGCAGTTAGGCCGAGCTTTTACTGCACTGCAAATGTACAACTGCACAGACAGACAGAGCTACAAACATGCATACATACATACATATATACATGTGTACCTATCGAATGTATTCGCACACAGCAAATCTCACCGAAATTACTCAAATGCCACAAATCTCATAAATTCTTCAATCATGCTGGCAGCAGGCAGACACGACAGCGGAGTGAGCGACCGCGCTGAGCGCACAGTATGCCAAAAAGTGTACAACCGCAAACAAAAACAAAAAAACTACAACAACAAAAAAACTTACGCCAAGTAAAAACAAAAAAAACAAACAAATAAAACCACGCGACAGCTTGTACATGAGTACAACAATAACATGAATTAAGAATAATGGGAAATATTGGTTAAACTTAATGGGCACGAAAAGGAAGCGAGCAGTGTGAAGCGAAAAACGGTTGAAAACACTTGATGAATAATAAATAGAAAGTTGAAAGAATCCACAACAGCTTCACCTAGTACATAAAGTCTGTAGGAAATGTTGATTTGATTTACCATGCCATCAAATGATTGTAACGCTTGTAAAGAGAGTCGTTGGATCTTAAGCGACGACCACCAAGAATTTAACATGAATTTCGTTAGATATCGCTACTACGATTTAAGCTAAGTGATAGTTTTATAACGATGTTTTGAAGGATCGTGTTAAGGCACGTTGGTTTCGGATCGATTTGGAGCAGTAGATCCGTTGTAAAACCAAATTATGTAAACCAATTTAATGTAGTGGGATTTCCTTGAATTTCTTTACTTCCCCAATTGCCTTTCTACACCATTTAATAATACGGATTCCATCTTTATATTGCTTTATTTAATTTTAAACAGTTTGTTCTATTTAGTTTTTTCTTTTCTTAACGTTCTCTTCGCCCACATACATTTCCGTTTCTTTCTTTGCTGCTGTTTTCCTTTACTTTTCATTATTTTCATATAACTTTTTCCTCCTTCTCTCTTTTATTCAACTCATTTCTCCCAATTTCTTTCTTAAATTTGCTTGCGTTTTCTTTTCGCTGATTTCCTTTTTCTTTCCTTTCTTGCTTTTTATTTTCTTCTTATGCATTCCGGAAGCTCTCTTTCCACTGGTCCTTCTCTTTCTTTGTCTTTCTTTGTCTTTCTTTTCGTTCCTTTCCTATTATTTTTTGTGCTCTCCGCAAGAGCCGCAGTATATAGTGTGAATCATGTTTGGAACTTATAGTGGTGTCATTTTTAAAGTGATTTTATAATAATTTCTTCTTTGTTTTTTTTTTTATCGATAGCACTGCAACTTGAGCTGATCTATCGACACATAAATAATTATTTATGCCTTAGATATGTAGTTTGGCCGTAAAAAAGGAAACTAATATCAATAGTTAGGTTATCGAGTCCTTTGATGTTGATGTTTTCATATTGTACATCTATACGATGTTTGGGGAGCTATCCTTGCAACGAATATAAAATGATAATTCGGTGTTCCCAACCTAACTTCATATTTCATCAGACACCTGCCATCAAACCACGCAGTATTGCCGGTTAATCCTGTTATATATTTTTCTTTCTACTAAAGTTAAAATTATATAAAAAAACGACTGGAACTTTGATGAGCATATGATCAAACTGAAAGCTATATAGTTTAAAGCATAAAGCAACCCAGTACACATTTGTATTTCGATGACCGGAGTAGTTACTTATTTCTCTCCCGACTTCAAAATCAATTTAACGAGTAGCTAACTCTATTCAGCTCATTGTCCCGATGTTCTTCTCATACTTACAAACATCGAACCAAAGCTGGTAAAAAAGCGAATACATGTGTCTCTTTCAGAAAAGGTTTTCAATAATGAGCTTTTCAGTACAATTCTTATTTTTTGTTTAATCTGGATTTATGGTTCGTAGGTTTTGGCACAAGGTTTGATAAAATGTAAGAGTATTATGAGGAAGTATCTACCTTATCGTTCTCCTTTTATGCTTAGCTCACTTGTTGCTTTATGACTTACCTAAAATGAGAAAAATAAGAATATTAAATTATTAATCTGTATAAATAATAAGTAGGATATTATCTTAAGAATTATTATCTTGAATCTTTTAGTCGTTTTGCGATGACGGAGGAGCAGAGGTAAATAGGGAGTTTTCTACCTTTTCAAGTTCTAAGAACTATGCAGATTTTGGCAATGAATATCATTACAAAATTATTAATCTATACATTCATTTTATTATCTAATATATAAGGTGTTTTACTTTCATTTCAGAACACTGTTTCATGATGCCGATGTTCCGAAGATGGTATATAGCAACAAGTTCTGGCTGCAGAAACTATCAGAGAGATACAGACTAGGACTGTAGATATAAGTATGTACTTAGATTTTTTAAAGTAAATACATTCTATCGATAGCCTGTTAGTCCGTTTGGAAAAATGGAAGGTACACTAGAGCTTAGGTATTAAATGTCTGGGTGAACGAATGTATCTTCAACTGGACCACTCATTCATTGAGGGCATTCACTATAGACCTGGCGCCTATATAGTAAATTCCGAGTGGAAAAGTGGGAATTTTGATGGTCGCCTTTTGATTCTAACCAATTTTATGTGATATGAATAGGAAACTGGTACCTTTGATTCCATATGGTGTAGGGTTTGAGAAACCTACAGGGTATAGGTGGCCCAGTCACAGCTACTTTCGTATCACGCGGTTAAGCATATAGACCATGAAAACAATAGGACAAAAGTGTTAAGCAATAAAAAGAAAAACTCAACAAAAAAATAAAAATCATTAAATTGGAGTTAAGTGAAAATTTGCGGCTGTGAAGAGTGTAGGGGCGTGCAGGTGCGTAGACGACGGACGCAGCTGTAGTTGCCCATTTGTATATTTGCTTTGCTTAAGTTTTTTGTTACTGTACCAGCTGGTGGTAGCAATTCCGTAGCCAACACAGTCATGTCACAGAACGTACAGCAAAAAAGAACAACAACAACAACAACAACAATAGCTATGAAGAAATGGTGAAAAGCTCCCACAAGCACATATGCGAGCACCGTATTTCATATCAACAACTGTCAGCGTATGTATGGACGCAGCGGCGTATCAAATGTGAGCACAACAGCAGGCAGCCAAAAACAAAAACAAAAACAAAAACAAAAAACAATGGCTAATGATATCAGCCAATAAACAAGCAAACAAACGCACCCTGAGTGAGAGTGGCAAGTAGGCGCAAGTCAACAAGAGGCTGAGGTTATGGCTATGACTGAGAAAAGCAATTGGCAGCAGCAGCAACAACAGCGGGGCGTACAAAAAATAGACAAGCGGTTGGCAACGCTTTAAAAGCAGGTAAATGAAACAAGAACAACACAACAAAAAAACTGAAATGAAAAGGCCTAAGAAACATAAGAACGGTAACATATTGACCATTGAGGAGCATGTGGAGTCAACAACAACAAGAATAACAACAACAACAAAACCAAAGTAACAGCAGCAACAGTAAATAAATGAAAGGACATTACAACAACGCGCAGCATAGCTAAATTAATGCGTTTGTGCTGTTGTCGCTTGCGGCAAAGGTGAGCTTTAAAGTCAAGCAAGGCATAACAGAATAAAAACACACACAAAAGCAATGGCAAGATAAACACTGAAAGTGGCATAAAAAATATTTGACGAAAAAAAAAAGATAGAAAACAAGTAAAAAGTAGAAGGAGAAGTCAGCAAAAGCGAAAGAGTTAAACAAATTGCCGGCTTGCCACTCAAGAAGTTGTGGATGACGTGTGAGAAGGGGGGAGCGAGCAAAAAAAAGAAACTGAAAAAATGCCCAAAAGTAAAATAACTTTGCAGTGAGAAAATTATTAAGAAAAACAATTGCTAAAACAACAAACTCGGTAATGCGCAACTACCGCAGCAGTACGAAATACAAACAAAATATTGCCAACGAAGAAACTTTAAAAACTGAAAATAATTAAAGAAAACAAAAACTCACATTGTAAACAAAAAAGTTGCATGTAAGTCGGCAATTAGAAGTTAAAATAAAAGTTCGAAAAAAAAAATTTACAAAAAAAAAATTAAAAAAAAAAAAAATTTAATAAAAGCAATTTAGGGACTATGAGGTAGGGGCTAAAAACCCATTATATACTCAGTTGTATTCAAAATCGCTGAGGCGGTTAGATGCACATTTAAAGAAGATAATCAGCTGTGAGCTTAATTAAAAAAATATATTTTTTTTTAATTAGTTTTTCGTCTCAAGAAACATCTACAATCAATATGGTGGATATAATCCAATTTGTTAGCTTTTGAAAAGCAATGGGTGATAAATGCTTTGAAACCGGCATACTAAATTTCAGGCTTAATCAATTTATTGTCTTTCTCCTTTCCTTTATGCCGTTACGATCTACTCTGTGAGCCTTGCTCAGCTGAGTATAAAAACAAAGGCGATAAAACGGGAGCCTACGCAAAACTCGGCGGCATAAGAATGCGTTCAAGCAGCGCTCTCAACTCACTCAAATACCGACCAGCGCAGAAAAACAAACAAAAAAAAAACTTAAAAAATTTAATTTGTGACAGCACAGACAGCCAAGAGTTAAGGGAAGTTATGTTCTGTTGTGTGACATAAACTGACGCTGAAAAAATACTCACACGCAGGCTCTGCAATTTGTAATTTGAGTACTCCGGGAAAATGATGTGGCATAAATTGTTGTGAAATTTTTGGAAAAAAAAAAAAAGTACCAACAAAACAAACGCCAACTAATCGAGCTCTTACTTATACAGCAGTATTGAAGGATCAAATTAACAGCACAGTAAGTGAAAAAATACCAACTTAATGAGTGGTCCACTTCAGCAAAAACAAAAAAAAAAAACAAAAAAAAAACAAAAAAAACGAGTTGGTTGAAACGCATTTGTCCATGCTCTGAAGACACGTGTACTCCGAGACAGGCCAATAAAGTGTTACAGATCTTGGGAACAGTCGTTGTGAAAGGGGTTTATGATTCATAAGATATGATATAACATGAGTGCAACACGATTTCTGTGTGTTTCAAAAGCTTGCACTATCAAATTAGTTAATAAATTATTGTAGTAGTTAGACTGAGTTCATAAAGATGGATATTTCAAAACCTAACTCTGTAGTTCTATTCGAAAGGTTGCTCTATTCGAAAGTAAAATGCGATTCCAATACACGAAAACACTCGTTCGAATTCACTTCGTAGGTCACGTTAATTTTTATATATATATATATATAGTTTTTTTAATATAATTTTTTTAAATATTTTTTTTTTGGATTTATATTGGAACGAATTTTTTTTTTTTAATATTTTATTTTATTTAATACAAGATTTTTTATTAAATATAAATTTTTTCATTGAATACAAGTTTCTTTTATTAAATATAATTTTTTTTATTAAGTATTTATTTAAAATAGTTTTTTTTACTACCTGTTTTCTTTTTATTAAATATTATTTTTTTTATTAAATACAAGTTTTTTTTTTAATATATACAACTTTTTTTATTGTTTTTATGCAAAATAATTTTTTTTTATTAAATACAAGTTTTTTATTTAATATTATTATTTTTATGAAATACAATTTTTTTTTTGATTCTATAAAGATTTTTTTATTAAATATAATTTTTAACAATACTTTTTTTATTAAGTATAAATTTAAAAATATTATATTTTTTATTAAATATGTATAATTTTTTTAATAAAAAAAAATTTTTTTTGATTAAATATAATTTTTTAATGTTTAATATTTTTTTTTTTTTATTATTGAATAAACATTCTTTGTTGAATTTTCCCAATTTTTACCTAACATTCAATAATTATTTTTTTTAATAGTCAAACACTATTTATTTTATTGTAATCATAAGAAAATCAATTTTGTAGATTTCCGTTTCCTAAATTGTTGTCGACTAGAGTTTTCTAACTCTCGACTCCATTTTGGATATATATTTTAGAAATAGTCAGTGCCAAATGTTCTACAAACGAAAGGGGGTATAAATCAAAGCCAAAGGGAACAGAATGAAAAGCGAACAACGAAAGCATACATAAATTTTTTCGATAACTCTGCCGCTTTCGGAGTTATCGACCAAAATGTGTGCAGGGTGACCCAAAATATGTTAGTACAATATGGGTATCAAACAAAAGGTGGTAATGAGTGCTACAATAAGCGATGTGATAAAGTGCCATACCTCAACTGGTTTCGGAGATATAATGATTAAAATCGGACGCAGTTTGTTACTATGTAGTTTTGTAAAGCAGCGAGGCGTGGGATCGGTCTTCTTGCTTGTGATAAATTTGATTATTGAACTGTTAGGCAGTTTAGGACCTATAAATATTTACTAACTTGTGGATACATATATAAGCTGACTGAGAATTACAAAGAATAACCATCTTATCGTACCAAAAACAGAGTACCGAAACATGTCTACGTGAATGAAAATAGCAATGCCTCTGTGTTTGTTAATTTATCTTATTAAGAATATATATTCTATAAATTAATATTTCACTTAAAGCATAACTTAAACAAATAGCTTCCGAATAAAAATACACTCGCTGACATATATTTATTTATTGTTGTTATTACATGACATTCGTATGTTCATATGTAAGTAAACATGCACTTAAGTAGGTAAAATATTTAATATTTCGTTTATTGCCGCCTTTATTTGCTGCGCTGTGAAGAAGAAAAAATCATTGAAATATAATTAAAACGAGTTGAGTCCGTACTACGAGCAGCTTGTACTAAATGCAGCAACGAAGACACAGAGCGCAAATAAAAAGGACAACATAAGCAAACATATGCAACATAAATAAGCATAAGTATGCACGTATGTAGGTAGCTGTGTGCTTAAGCATTCGGTCCAAATCCACATAGAGATATTCGTTTCACAAGTCAATACGAAGAAAGCGGCAGCTGAGCGAAGGTACGCACCAACAACCAGCTCAGCTTAGCCAAGCAAAGGAGTGTGCGCACGAATACAAAAAAGCAATTAATAATAATTAATGTTTTATCTACTCTTTTTATTTTCATTTCATATGTTTTCCCAGTAATTTGGTTGTTGTTGTTGTTTTTGTTGTTTTTGTTGTCATACCAAGTTTTATGCGTTTGACTCGCTGATTGTGGTGGACGTTGTGTCGTTTGCAGGGTTTTTGTGGGCCAGCGAACATCAATATGTTGAGCGTACACTGGTGGCGAAAATAATAGCAGCAGTATTCAAGAAAAAATTTCAAGCAAAGTGAGAAGATGACCACTCACCACGAAATCGACGCTACGACTTCTTACAAGCTACTTCCTATTCGAGTATTCTCTAGATAGCTCATGAGCATCCGCGTTCAGAGGAAGATAAAGAACGCAGTAGGATCATATGTATGTATGTATGTATATAGATCGCTGAATGCTACCTTGAGTTGAAAAGGGAAGGAAGTCGTAAGCGAGAAGAACGTGAGCTTCATATAAAGCGTTTGAACAAATAAGATGTACATGGACAACGAAAAGCTCGACTATTAAAACCCCAGCGGTTAATTTGTCTGGAGTATAAGTTCTTAGATATTTCAAGTAGAGTAGATTAGATCGCTTAGTAAAGCAAATAGCCATAAAAATCGAATTTTTTCTACTTCGCTGCAACAAAAAAAAATTTGTCATGACTTCACTATTTTTCAAGGCCACTGTACATCCAACTAGAGACATAAAAATGCGCTTATGGCAGAGCATGTTCTTTGGCTAGGCGCTCAATGCTGTCTTTTTAATTTTATTTTTCAATGTTTGTGTTCTTGTTGTTGTTGCTCAAGTTGTTGTCGTCGACGTTATTGCCGGTTTTTCTGTCATTTTTATTACAATTTCTCCACTGAGTGGCATTTCAGCATACAACAAAAATGAAAACAAACAAATAAATTATAAAAATATAAAAAGACGCACGCTGACTTAATTGATAATTGGAATTTCTGAATTTAAATATTTCTCTTTATTTGCCATGTCTTATTTGGGTTGTTGCTTGCTATAATGTTGGTTTTCATTGTTATTGTTGTTGTTGTTGTTGTATAACTGCCTGGTTGCACGGTAGGCGGCCTGTTGTGTGCGCCCAGCCTTTTTGAACTACCTCAACCAAGCAAGTTGTCTCTATGTGTTGTTCTTTCCTATGCTCTTTGGCCATCATAATCAGAAATGTATTCAGCAACACTATATAATATAGCAGCGGCTTGATTTGTTATTCAACTTAATGTACCGCGAAATGTTAATATGAGCGCGCGCGCGCAGGCGCAGACAACCGATCGTCAGTCAAGTCATGCGACCTACCAACCAGCCAAGCAACCACAACGGCAGCTTTAACAACAGGCTACGATGAGACAGTGGCAAAAGTGTTGTGAAGAGGCGTTCTAGCATTTCAAATTATATCTCAGCGACGGGAATACTAAATGTGAATACATAAACATACCTTAAATATGATTACATATGGGTAACAGTGGTGCACAGTGGCGTCATACGAGCTAAACTGCCAATGCAAGCGAATTGGTTAGTAGTAAAAACATGTGTTGGGCCTGGGTTGTGTGCTGGAAGTGCAAGATGACTGATTCAATATAGAACTCAACCCTCTAACTGGCTCCATCAAGCGCTTTGAAACTTCATATTTCTCAAAAATTAAGAGGAGAACATCTCAAACACCTAAGAAATGTGTAGCTCTTGAGTGCACGACTGGCTTATATTTAGACAAGCCAACATTAGCGCTGCAAATGATTAAAAGAATAAAATTATAAAAAAAGTGAAAATAAAATTGTTCAGATACTCATAAGAATAGTACAGTAGCGCGTGAATCTAAAGCACTGAAGGCGGCTTTGAAGTATTAATTTATTTTATTTTATTTCATTTCATTTCGTTCCACTTCATTTCATTTCGTTTTATTTTCCTTTTATTTTATTTTATTTTATTTCATTTCGTTTCATTGCACTTTATTTCGTTCCATTTTATTTCATTTTATTTCGTTCCATTTTATTTTATTTTTTATTTCATTTCGTTCCATTTCATTTCGTTCCATTTCCTTTCATTTTGTTAAATTTCTTTTCATTTTATTTTGTTTCATTTTATTTCAGTTCGTTTCGTTTTATTTCCTTTTATCGGTTGCAAAGCCCAATTTTTATTTTATTTCATTTCATTTCGTTTTATTATATTTTTGTGTTTTATTTTTTTATTTTATTTCATTTCGTTTTATTATATTTTTTTTTTTTTATTTCATTTCATTTTGTTTTATTATATTTTCTTTCATTTTATTTTATGTATTTTATTTTATTTTATGTATTTTATTTTATTTTACTTTATTTTATTTGATTTTATTTTATTTCATTTCGTTTCATTGCACTTTATTTCGTTCCATTTTTTCTTTTATTTTATTTCTTTTATTTTGTTTTATTTCATTTCATTTCTTTTCATTTTATTTCGTTTCATTTTTTTTATTTTATTTTTTATTTCATTTCGTTCCATTTCGTTAAATTTCATTTCATTTTATTTCAGTTCGTTTCGTTTTATTTC
This sequence comes from Sphenella marginata, assembly GCA_951509765.1. Classification (NCBI taxonomy): domain Eukaryota; kingdom Metazoa; phylum Arthropoda; class Insecta; order Diptera; family Tephritidae; genus Sphenella; species Sphenella marginata. The sequence continues at coordinate 25,049,256 of OX608080.1, read as the reverse complement.
CTTTTATCGGGTGAAAAGCCCAATTTTTATTTTATTTTATTTTATTTCATTTCATTTCGTTCCACTTCATTTTATTTCGTTTTATTTTCTTTTTATTTTATTTTATTTCATTTCGTTTCGTTGCACTTTATTTCGTTCCATTTTATTTCATTTCATTTCGTTCCATTTCATTTCATTTTGTTAAATTTCTTTTCATTTTATTTTGTTTCATTTTATTTCAGTTCGTTTCGTTTTATTTCCTTTTATCGGGTGCAAAGCCCAATGTTTATTTTTTTTATTTTATTTCATTTCATTTCGTTTTATTATATTTTTTTTTTATTATTTTTATTTCATTTCATTTCGTTTTATTATATTTTATTTTATTTTATTTTATTTCATTTTATTTTATTTTATTTTATGTATTTTATTTTATTTTATTTTATATATTTTATTTTATATATTTTATTTTATTTTATTTTATTTTATTTTATTTTATTTCATTTCGTTTCATTGCACTTTATTTCGCTCCATTTTATTTCATTTCATTTTATTTCGTTCCATTTTTTTTTTTATTTTGTTTTATTTCATTTCATTTTTTTTCATTTTATTTGGTTTCATTTTATTTTATTTTATTTATTTTTATTTTATTTTACTTTATTTTATTTTATTTTATTTTACTTTATTCTATTTTATTTTATTTTGTCTTATTTTTTATCTATAAATTTCATTTCCTTTTATTTTTTATTTCATTTCATTTCATTTCATTTCATTTTATTTTATTTTATTTTATTTTATTTTATGTATTTTATTTTATTTTATTTTATATATTTTATTTTATATATTTTATTTTATTTTATTTTATTTTATTTTATTTTATTTCATTTCGTTTCATTGCACTTTATTTCGCTCCATTTTATTTCATTTCATTTTATTTCGTTCCATTTTTTTTTTATTTTGTTTTATTTCATTTCATTTTTTTTCATTTTATTTGGTTTCATTTTATTTTATTTTATTTATTTTTATTTTATTTTACTTTATTTTATTTTATTTTATTTTACTTTATTCTATTTTATTTTATTTTGTCTTATTTTTTATCTATAAATTTCATTTCCTTTTATTTTTTATTTCATTTCATTTTATTTTATTTTATTTTATTTTATTTTATTTTATTTTATTTTATTTTATTTTATTTTATTTTATTTTATTTTATTTTATTTTATTTTATATTATTTTATTTTATTTTATTTTGTTTTATTTTATTTTATTTTATTTTATTTTATTTTATTTTATTTTATTTTATTTTATTTTATTTTGTTTTATTTTATTTTATTTCATTTTATTTTATTTTATTTTATTTTATTTTATTTTATTTTATTTTATTTTATTTTATTTTATTTTATTTTATTTTATTTTATTTTATTTTATTTTATTTTATTTTATTTTATTTTATTCTATTTTATTTTATTTTATTTTATTTTAGTTTATTTTATTTTATTTTATTTTATTTTATTTTATTTTATTTTATTTTATTTTGTGCACCACTGTAAATTGGAAGCGTTGTCTGAGCAAGTTTTCCCTTTCTTGCCTCATATTGCCCCTTTTTTGCATCTCTTAAACATCACTAATCGGTCTTTTGTTTATTTGTATCCAATTTTTTTTTTTATAACAAATACATTCACACACACACATACACAACTACAAAAATAAATAAATACAATTTAGAAATGGCAATTTATGCAGCAAAGTGGCGAGTAGGCAGATCCAGCCGATCTGTACGTGGCAACAAAGTGGAAGTAAGAAATAAATGGAAATAAAAGAAGCAACACAACAACAAACCACTGTAAGCCGCTTGGAATGCTTGGGTCGGGAGATGTGTGCGCTAGGCAGTGCAGATGCTCTGCCACGTTTGCGGCTTCAACGCGACAAAGCAAATGTACTCGCATTCACATTAGTTTCGGCTTGGATATAAAGATTTTTTTCAACTCTTCATGTATTTTTAGCTTTTTTTTTCTTGCTAAGAATTGCGAGCTTTTTGCTGGTTTTGTTTTTAATGCTAAACTCAGCGCATTGTTTTTGCCACGTTGGCCAAGTCTTTATGGGTTTTGTACTTGTTGTACATATGAACGTAGGCGCATCTTATTAGATTCTCTCGTTCTGTTTGTTTTTTTATCCTTTTTTTTGTTGGCTTAGAAGTCGGTAGACTTGGTTTAAGGCGAATTAAGTTAATTTAAAAACGATTTCAAATTAACTCAAATGCTCATTTGTGTCGCGCGCGGTAACAACAGACATAATCACAGCAATACAGTGGTGGCCAACTATATGGTAGCGATTTTGGGTTAACGGCTTAGAATGCCAATTTGGAAAGAAACTTCACTCTGTGCAGAAAACAGTTGAAGTCGAAACTTTATATTGGTCAAAGACGTTGGACCGCCCACTTTTCCAAAACTAAGTATAGACTTTGGACGTCTATAAAGGACACACAAATTCTTTTTTGAAAATGATTTCAGAATTTACAAGGTTGCATTCTTAGCTTGAGTACCAATGAATAAATATGCAAAAAGAGAGTAAAGTAGAAATTGTATCCTTGCCTTGAAAGAACTTTAAAGCACAAAAATTCCATCCACCAAACCAATTTAAATAGCCGCCCAAAACTGTGCCACCAGTTAAATATACATACATATGTATATCTCTAGGTATTAGCATACTTGCAGTGGGTACATAAATATTTTTGTCTAAGCAACTAGCAAGTTGTTCCCGTGCCAGCAGAACGGTCAGGTGTGGGCGATTAGTGTAAGCACGTAAGCTTAATCGATTTTGTTATTTGCTGCGCTCGTTGCTTGACCCATTTGACAGTCGCGCTATAAATACTTGAAGTCTGTTGAGCAAATAGTCGAATGACAAAGTAATTGCAAAATAATACTTAAGTAACTACAAGCAGTCATGGAATTTGCCGACTTACTTTGGAAACTTTCAAGACACAAATGTTTTGCTGGTGGGACATAAAACAGCAGGTGAGCGAACTTTGTGAGGGATTTGTAAGGGCGAACAACTTCAATTTGAATAGAAAAATGTTTTGTGGCGGCCCTTAAAAGTTTGGCTATTCTAATGCATTGCTATAGTCGCTGCCGTGAACATGCCGTGACTTAATGCTATTGTTGCATGAAAAGTTGTGCTTTAAGGTGTGCGAGATTTAGAACGAGTTTCTCTTTAAATGTCTGCTTCTTTAAATTTACGCACACATTGCCGGTTCTACGTGTTGGAATAACAATCTCAACTCATCATCGTCGTCGAATCAAGCCCTAGTTCAATGTCTATGCCAAGGAGTTGAAATAGTTCCAGAGCTTCCAGGGAACACTCCAGACGCAACTATCTCGCTCTACACATTTCCTAGTTTTGAGAAGAAAACTACAATCCCCATTACCCAATTTTTAGCTGTGTAAACTGAAGAGGTTCTTGTGAAGCTCCGAACTTAATTTTTGATGTAAATCTTTCATAACTAGGCAACCGCTTTTACTTCACGAACTGTGACATGATCATGGCGCAATAGCATGAGGGCGTTAGAGGGAACTCGCCACACTAAAACACCTAGCAACATATTTTCTCTTGTCGAAATGATCTCAAGGATCTGCAGCGTTCCCAAGACAACCGAATCTACGACTGCAATACTAGAGCCTTAGTCTAAAAAGGTTTTATGTTTCAGTATAGACCTGTTTAGTCCACACCCATGGACTTTCACAACGATAACAACGGCATCCAAGCACCAAGTAGTTTCAAACAGTTCTTCAAACAGAAGAATCTGTCGTGGGAGCATTGGTAAAACTACCAAAGTCTCTTTAAAAAATTGTTTCGGTTGCCAAGCCCAATGTACAACGCTGCTGATGGAAACAGTGAGTTGACGGGCTCAAAATAAATCCGAGGTAAGGAGACCCGTGGGTATAAAGAGTCAAACAAAAAGTTCCTCTTTCAATTCCCAACTTAGTAGCGATGCCACCTTCGTCATACTTCTGCAAAATTCTGCTAGTTCAAAATTTATTAAGCACTTCATGGAAATATGCGCTTCACTCTCTATCTCACCCTTTCCATATCGAATGCTCGCCACAAACAATAAAATCAATGCTTTATGCTTATTAACCACAATCAAACAAGAAATGATGAATGAAACGAAAAAGCACGACTAATTCTGTGCACCGTACCAATTTGATTGCTCTCCCCAACGCACGCCACATTTCAATTTTACTTTCATACAAAAAAAACCACAACACTTTACTGTTAACTTTACAATGCAAAATACACATTTTAACCCAATTCACACGTAATCCACATTATGGCATTGCCAACATAGCTGATTTTCAACACAATTTAAATTATTAATTTACCACAGCAAAAAATGCCATCAATTCAGCATTCAACTGGACAAAACATGCAAAAACAAAAACAAAAAAAAAAACAAAAAAAAACAAACAAAACAAAAAAGATGCAGCAACAAAAATAACCTCAAATAAATGCAGGAAGCCAGAAATGCATGTACTCTGCACTCATACACTGACACACAATTAGTGGTGAGCAAAGGGAGTTGAACGAGTTTCACAATGAATGCAGCCAACGCCAAGAGCAAGCTGAGACGAGAGCAAAATTGCAGTTGTAAATATCCAGCGTTAAACCACTAAACTTGACTAGCGGGTGGGTGGGTGGTGTGGCAGGAAAAAAGCTACTTCAGTTATAGTTAAGTGAAGGCAGGCAAGTTAAAAGTGCTGCTGATTCGTTTTTCGAGTTGGTTAAGACTTTTTGGCATTTTTGGGGTGCCATCATTGGCAGTATGCCATCGACACTGTGGTCTATTTGGTTGCAGCAAAATAGAAATATACATACAATTCGTAACTGACTTTTACTACCCACTCAGTGATAGTTATGGACACACACACACACAACTGTGACGAGTTTGTTAGTTAGTGCTGCCAAAGTCACTTCATAACGAACGAAACGAAACCAAAAAAAAAAAACGAAACGAACGAGAAAAGTCTTAAAATGTAGGAAAAGTCCCAACAGCGTTGCAATTTAATGCATTTAAAATTCAGGCAGTTGGATTGTGCTAAGGCAAAGCGATTGTGTGACAACAACATCAATCAAATTGATGATGATGAGTTCAAAAGCAGCAAGACCAATAGCAAAATAGGATAACTAACTGTCTTTGCTATCGAAAAATAAAAAATTGTGAATAAAGACAAATGCAATGAGCAGAAGCGGCACACCGTACGCTGTGGGCAAATTTCAAATAGCAACCAAAATGGGAACCTTGCACGGGAGATGCTACTATGTGATACTTATTGATGGTCCCTAGATGGTAGAGACACCCGATGTCTGAAGCTTAGTTGGGTATCACCTCAACACGCTTAAAGGTTAGACAACGTCCTATCTCAGCAAAATATTGAAATATATTCGAACAACAAAATTGTTTTCAAAAGCAGAATTTGGTTCAAAAAGGCTCTTCCTCAACAAATTTTATACTTTTTCAGATGCGAGAAAATTTCTGATTAGACGTTTTTGAAAACAGATTTCTTCGAAAATACTCCAAGTTGGCGCTGAATATGGAGATTTTCCTCTCAGCAGACGATATGTAATTTTTGGTACGGCGAATATGATACAAATTAATTATTTACTATGTACTATGTACATATGTAGGTCCGTCGAGGTGAGTTTAAGTGAATATTGGATCTCAGTTTCAAAACCTATTCTAAGGAACTGCTTTAGCTCTTATTATTGTCAAGTTATTCCATTTTGCGATAAGTTTACACCAAACACCCCACAGTAATGAGTACTCACCTCTGTGTAATGAATGAGTATGGTGGGTGAGTTTGTTGAATGGGAATTCCAACAATGGTGGCAGTGAGTGAGAGTGAGTGTGGTGCAGTTATGCCTTGAGGTGATTTTCATGTTAAATGACAAAGCGGCATTGCATTGAAATCAAGAAGAACAACAACAAACTAAACTTGCAGAGTAAGAGTAAAGGTACTTAAAAAAAGAGATTACACTAAGGAAAGCAAAAACAACAAGAACCAAAGCACAACAATACACATTGATAACAAAAAGCATAGACAAAGTGAAGTTGCCAGCAATAACAAAAATGTATATAACAACAATAACGACCTCAAAGTCAGCACTAACAACAATGCAACGACTTTCCGACTTCCTTCCGACATTACGCAATTGCAAATGAAACAAAAAGAAAAAAAACAAATAGGAAGAAAGACAATGATGACACAGGCCAAGTAAAAAAGGAAGCAATGCAATCAAGCACCAGCAAGGAGCAAGTACCAGCAGAGAGATGTGCGAAGAGTAAGCAAGTAATGAACAAATCCGCAATGTAGTGTGTGTGTGTGTGTGGGTGTATTAGAGTATACTAAACAATAACAAAAAACGCATACAAACCAAACGGCGAGTACAATTCAAGCGGAAAAAACATAAAACTCATTCAAGGCGATAGACAAAAGATGCAAAGCAGCACACGCACGCACATTTATTAGTTTTAACCAACAGCTCATTTATTACGCTCGAGCTCGACGCGGTCAACTCACTGCAAACGAAAGGTGTCACAATCATTTTTGCGCACTTGGAGCGTAACAAAATCACGTCGCACCATATACACCGCCTTTTTGCTGTACATTTTGTACCTCCTTTGCATTACTGGATTGCTTGCTCTACCTTCACAGCTATGTATGTATGTATGTATGTATTTCCTGTCTTGGCATGCAACGCACACAAAATCTAATATCAATTAACACACTAAATGAGAGAGTCAGTGCTAAAATGAAATAAAAGAAAGCAGGTAGAAGTGTATAGAAGCAAGAAACAAGAAGAAGCAGAAGAAGTAGTAGAAGAAACAAAAAATTAAAAATAAGGATGTGTAAATGGTAGCACAAACTGCTGAGTGGTACCTATTTGGAAATCCTACGTACGTAGAATAAAGATTGTGCTGCCAGCATTAGATAAAAGACAGTCAGACAGACAGCAGGTAGATGAAGCGCTACGTACTTGACTAGTACTGTGAGCCACTTTGTGTTAGGACAGCAGCATATGAAGGTTTGTATGTGTGTATGTGTGTGTATCCACCTAGTTTTGCAATTAGCACTTAGGTAAAAGCAAGAGGGTGTGTGTTTTAGAATATGAACTCAATAGGTTTGTAACAGAAATTGTTAAGAGTTGTGCAGCAGTGACTTTAAATTTTTTTTATTTATATACAGCAGTTGGAATTATTTAATGTTGAATGAGTTTTAATTGTCTTAATAAGCTGCAACTTGACTACTGGTACACTCAGCATAAGCGATGTGAAGTTAGCATTTGAGTGACTGCTGCTATAGCAAAATTCTGGAAAGCAGGGGGCGAATGGCCACAAACGTGAACGAGCAACTCGCTACGAAAAAATGTCAATATCGAATTAGTTATGACAGCGAAATTTCGGATGATAACAAACGTGAACGAGTAGATGAACGTGCTCGTTCATTCGAATAGCCTTTAGTTCACAAATTGTCGATCAAAGACGCAACGAATAGAAGCAAACATTTAAAAATGAATGCATATTAAATTTATATTTGTATATATTTACTATTTAAACCATCTTTTTTGATAAAAGACAAACTATAATAATAAACTTTATTTAAAGCAAAAGGACATAATGGTGAAATTTGTTAGCGAACATTCCGACTTGGCCAAAACTTTGCTAACAAACTGTGAGTAGTTAAGAAAAAACGGCTGCAAAACAATTTCGGTAGGAGGTTTTAGGCATCCGATATGCAAAAATGGCAAAATATGAAATTGCACACAAACACTAGTGCTAATTCAAATCAACTTCGGAGAACTTTATGTTTTTCCATAAACGACTTTTCACTTCTCTGCGAATCATCCGTTTCGAAACGTATAAACTCCGGATCCATTGGTTTTTAATACTATGATTTTATTTGTGACAGACTTGTTTTGACATTTTAGATCCTATTGTAACTTCCAAAACTGAAGAAGAAGAAAAAAATAATCGATAACGAAACTGACAATAAAAACTAATTACCCGATATTCTTTACTCGCTCTTCGACTGACTTAATGTTTGTTTGTATGATGGCGAACTCGTTTACGACTGTGACGATTCGGGCCCAGATGTACTCAACATACGTCAAGGTGAACACCCCCGCCCTGCCCAAACACACATTTCAAACGCCAGAAATTATCTTCTATTTTCGACTAAAATCACATATAATTTTTGTGCTCAGCATTTTTTTTTTGGGATTATCGCTCTTCTCCTCATCTCTTGCCCAATTTGGTTTTAATCGTGCGAGCCGTTTCTATCTGGCTATTCAGCTAGACCCCCCTTTTTTGAGGTGTCTTTCATCACGCTGTCCATCGGTATTTTCTTCTTCCTAATTTTCCTGTTCAAATGCTTCTTCCTATCTGACTTTAGGATTCTGTAAGATTCTTTTTAAACATCGAACAATTTAGCTCCGCTCTGCTGTGCGTTCAATGCACCTCACGTCCCACTCCAATCACACACGTTTGATGTCTTCGTGTTCCCACTCACTTCAAGGATTGTTAAAAATGTGTTTGAATACATTTAAAGAATATAGCAGCTTGAAGAAGAAAGATTCGTGGCGACCAGCGAGCGACAGGATATTCTACAAGTACTCAGATACTTATACATACAAATGTACATAATTGGTAATACAACATGAGCATGAATATTCGTCGCAAAGTTCGAAAAACACCCGTATACATGAAACAATAACAATAACATGAGTAGAACACCCACCAACATTTTTAACAACAACAACAACAACATGATTTAAACAATGTAAACGCTGATGATATGTTGACTTGAAGATGATGATGGTGAGTCGATGACAGAAGCACGCATGCACGCAACGCAGCAAAAGTAAATCGACCAAAAAATGGCTCATAGAAACCCAGTAGTAAAACATTGTTGGTCAAAGTGTTACGAAGAAGTGGTCAAAAGAGAAGCGTGAGGTATGAGTTGGCAGCGAGGCTCTATCAACTTTTTCCTCCTTTTCCACCAAAGACTCTTATTTCGGCCTAACGATGTTTAAGCTCGATTCATGGGAAAGCGTACTGACTAAGCCAGTCACTAGCGCAGTCAAAAATATCCGCTGGGTGGGTTCACTTTTTGAGAGCATAGAAGGATCAGATTTACAAGAGCAATTTGTAGAGCAATTTTGGGTTCAGTTTCTATGGAGAGCTTCTCTACTCAATCAACGATAAGACAAACTCAACAACATCCACACAGAGTCGGAAACGTCCTCTGTAAACTAGTCAGCTAGAAAGTGGTCGCACAGTCACAAGCACCAACTGTAGGCGCAGAAGAAGATGAACTTCCTAACGTCGCGAATACCAGTATGATTGATCTTTCATCTGCTGTCTAATTAGACAGGATGAAGTGTAGTGACAACAACAAGAACACAGTATCACTAACAAGTCACAAGATATTTACGACTAAACAAAGCTGTCAATGGAAGAGTTTACACACATCGCATCTCTACTGCATTGCACCAGTTCGAATCCATAAACTAGAACTAGTCACAAAAGCTCATGGACAATATTTTTTATCACATTTGACGACTTAAACTTCCGACACATGCAGACCTACGGGCTTGCACTTACACTTTTGTCTTGCATTTACATATTAACACACACATAAATACATAAATACATGTGTATGTGTGTGTTTGTATGACTGCCTGACGTATATCCTTGTCACTCGTCATATCATTATTAAACTCTGAGGCTCTTCACTGTCGCTGACATTGTTGCTACTTTTAAGTTGTTGTCGGTGTCGTTATTGTTGTTGCTGCACCTACTGTCACCAGCCAACCAAAAGAAACAAAAAAAAAAAATAAAATAAAATATACAAAAACAAAAAGCATTTGCATACATTTTTGCATCGTTTATGGTTGTTGTTGTTGTTGTTTTTGTTTTAACAGCTGCTTTTCAATAAGTTCTCGGCGTTGTTGTCATTGTTGTTCTTGCTGTTGTAACATTAAGTGTTTCAAGGAAGGCGACAACTTCCTTTCGTTAAGGATATGTCTGTGCAGATGCCCGCAGCATGTGTGTGTTGAAAGCAAGCAAGCAAGCAAAAAAGACAACAACAACTACAACAACACACAAGTAATATCAGAGGCATAGATATGATATGTTGGTTAAAACTTAAGAAAGTATAAAATATGTCCTCATACGAATACACTTACACAGTTGCACAAATAAATATTTCTGTGAAAATGTTTTTACTTTTATGCAAGAATGGATTAAAAAACAATCAAAAGCAACACCCACACACACACACACACACACACACACATACATATGTATGTAATTGTCCTTACTCAAGGCGAGATAAAGAGTTACAAAACTGACAATGAGTTGCAAATGATAAGCGCTGATTTTAAAAGCACACACGCGCACCACACACCCCGTTATGAAACTGTATCAAGAGCAGTTTTTGTTGTTGCTTTTTTAAAATATATGTGCACATGTGTGGGTGTTTGCGTTTAGTGAACATTTTCTACGCTGTCGCATCGCATAACCCTTTCATAGGCATTCAAGTGTGTTCTTTAAATACAGCGAAAGACTTTTGTGCAAAATAAACCCCCCACCTACATATAAACCCAACAAAAAAATTGTGTATTTGCTCAAGAGGTACAAAATATGAGATCTAAGATTCAAAAGGAGTGTAGTCGTGTGCAATATTTCTAACTGGAGTTCGTACTGTCGAACGATATTCACCACAATAAAAAAACTTCATGGATACAATTTTTTCTCTGCTTTGGTTTCGTTATAATTTGTATTTTCTTTTATTTTACTTTACTTTTTACAAAGTTTTTCTATTAAATTTTTTTTATTGTTGCAAGTATTTACTTCAACTTTTTGATTTTCCTTTTTTTATTTTTCTACGTTCTAAATTTTTCCAATTTCTATAGCTTTTTTATAGTTTTCTAAGCTTTTAAATTTTTGATTCTAGTTTTCCATTTTATTGCTTGTACTTTTTCAATTTTTATTTTGACTTTTTTAATTTTTTTTTCTTTATAATTTTTGAAGTTTTTTTAGTTACTTATTTTTATATTTGTATATTTTTTTTCTTACTCTTAATATTTTACGATTTTTGTCTTGTCGACCTTTTCTTCTAAAATTTTACTTTCCTGGGTTTCTTTCATTTTAATTTGTTTCTACTCTGCTATTTATTTTAGTTTCTTAATTTTATATACTTCCTTATTATTTTAAATTTTTCTTTAATTTTTTTTTTATTTTAAAAATCATTTTTTTAATATTTAAATTTTGTTTTATTTATGTTTAGTTTTATAACTATTTTTTGTTTTAAATTTTTTTTCTTTTTTCCCACTTCTTTTACTTTTTAATTTTTGTCACTTTTTTAACATATTAGTCTTCTTTCACTTATTTAAAAAAAATTAAATTCTTTTTATTTTTAATTGGTTTTAGTTTTTGTTCTTTTATTTCTTCTACTTTCCTGTTTCTTTTAGATTTTTAATTTTTTTCTTTCTCATTTCTTGGTTATTTATTTTTATTTCTCATTTCTTTGTTTTTGATTTTTGTCACTTTCTTATATTACTTTATTAGTTTTCTTTTATATTCTTATTTTTCAAATTCAAATTTATTTTTACCTTTTTACTTTCCTTTTTATCTTTTTTTATTTTTCTTATTTTTTGTTGGTTTTTTGTTACGTTCTTGTTCCTCTACTTTTTTCGCTTTTTACTTTTTTAAATTCTTATTTTCATTCTTAATTTTTTTCCTTTTTATATATTTTTTTATTCTTTCTTTCGTTTTTTTTTATATTTCTTACTCCTTTTTTCTTATTCATCTTTCTTTTACTTTTCTAGTTTATTTTCCTATTTAGTTCTTAACCTCCTATTTTGTTTTAATTTATTATATTTTTCTACTCTCTTAAATAAATAAAGAAATAACTTTTTTTACTTTCTTATTTTTCCTCATCTTAAAGTTTTTCCTATTTTAATTTTTCCTTTTTTTTATTTCTTTATTGTTTTTTTTTTTGATTTGTCCTTTTTTTCATTTCAAAATTTTTTTGTAAGTACTTGTGCTCTTTACTTTAATTTCCGGTCCTTTTTAAACATTTTTTTTTCACTTTCTTATTGCTTTTATTTGTTTCCTTTTCTATACTTTTTTATTATTTTTATTTTTGAATTTTTGTTTTGAATTTTTTTTACATTTTTAAACTTTTTATTTCCTAACTTTCCCATCTCTTTTTACTTTTTTAATTTCTTATAGCTTTCTATATTTTTTGTTTTTCCTTTAAATTTTTTTGTCGGAACTTTTTTAATCTTTTAAGTTTATTATCGTTTCCCTTATTTATCACAATCACTTTCACAATTTTTTGCTGGCCATCATGCCTGCTAGACACATTCATTTGCACATTTAGCCCCTGCTCCCGTTTTAAATTCGTTGACATGCTTTCTAAGCCATTTTTACATAGCAGGCTTCCACAGAAATAGCCAAAAGCGTTGGTGTTGCTGCTTTCCTTCCACTTTGCGTCACTTTCCGCAATCACATTATGGTCGCATAGGCTTGGCTGGTTTGTGTTTGTGCCTCGCTTGCTTGCCAACTCTGCCGCCTAGTAATTTTGACACATCGATTTTTCTTTTTGCATGACTTTTTTCTTCACTGCCTTAATTTTTTTGGAAATGTCACAGTGTTGCTTTCGTTGCTTTTTATTTCAAAATTCGCTAGGCCACAGGCACATGAGCATGAAAAATATTTTTGACAGCAAACTTTAACTAAATAACACACTACTTCGATGTTGAAGACTTTTTATTCGGCTCCAAGTACTAATAATGGAAAATATTAAGTTTATAACTGATGACTGTCATCCAAGCAGAGTTCTCAGAAAGCTTGTTTGGATAAGAAGGAATGGGTGGTGCGAACACTACATTAGGACCAACTTAAACTCTAGATCATTAAATAACTGTGGACGGCTTGTTTTTGTTGTAGCAGTACTTTGAGGTGCCTAGTCGGAGTATCCTTCCATATTGGCAGTCCTTTAACTGAGGAACTGCTTCATACGACAGACATACTCGTATGTAGGTACTTCGAACAAAGACAAATATCAAAGCAGTCAGGGCTTCGTCCTGCCTAATGAGCACGACCACTCTAATTCATTTACTTCCGGCATCCAAACAAACCCTTTTAAACTAAACAAGAAGATCAGGATTAGATCTAACTAGGTTGTGGATATGCAATCCACATTAGACTGGACCATTTTTTATAATTTTACTTCTAATGCACCCAAATTCGTAATAAAATCTAATAAAAGTTTAAAAGCTAGAGCTTACAAAATATACTTAAAAAAAATGCTCCTTCGAAGGAAACTATTTTTACATACATAATTTCATATCACTTAATAAATAACTATTTTATATATGTACATAATTTACAAACATAGAAATTTTTTCAAAAAAAATATTTTCCTCTAATTTTCAAAACAAAATAATTTTCATATAATTAAAAACAAATAATAATTTTCATATAAAAATATTCTAAAAAAAAATGTATTTCATATAATTTTGAAAACAATTTTTTTTCAGTCGTCTTGAAATTACCACAAAAAAAAAAATAATTTTCATATAATTTTTTTTTTTTGTTCAGTCCAGTCCAGAAATTTTTCACAAAAAAAATTATTTTCATATAATTTTCCAAAAAAAATAATTTTTATATATGGGCATTTCCATCCGGAAAAAGTGAAAATCGTAAATTTTTTTTCTTTTGCTTTTGATTTATATAGCATGTAAGTTATAGTAAAAACATGCAATTTTCATGAAAAGGTGTTATCTTGGTCAAATTTAAAACCTAACTCCATTAAATGCCTACTTAAAATGGGGACTACATTAAAAAAAAAAAAGTAAAAATAATCCAATTTTTGAGGAGATATTAGTGTCATTGTTTTTTAATTTTATCTATCTTTATATCTACTACATTCATTACTGTTGTCTTAACAGTGAATTTCTAAAAAAAAATTAGTAGCCTACTTATAGTTTCGTTGTTATTAAGGAAAATGCAAAGTAGGTTCCGGTATGTAACGTGAGTTACGACAATACAGGTTTTTGCTCTTACAATCCAAGATTTTTGTTAAAATTGAAAAAAAAATCATATTCTCTATTTGACCAGGAGGTCATCTCGGTATAATGTGTTTTTACCGCTTCATCTAATCGAGGTACATTTTTATTAGTGATTTATTGTTGTAACGTGAGTTACGATTTTTATAAAAATCTTCTAAAATACCAATATAACTACATTTTTTAACAAATATTTAATTTTTCATAGTTTTGTAGCCGTTGACTTTCGCCAGAGGGCAAAAATATATTTTTTGGTCAATATTCAATTTAACCGCCGTTCTCAAATTGTGATGTCCACATACCGGATAACAGATCATTTTCTGTAGCCTACGGTAAATGATTTTTTACTTTCGAGATCTAAGAGGCTTTGCATGGAGTCCTTCGTCGATTTAAAAAAAGTTTGCTATATACAATACTAAGTTTTTTCAAATAGAAATTTAGAGGGATTAATACCTTTAAAAAATTCACTTCGTTTCAGAATGTGTACCTATAGCTTTTTGATTATCTCAGTAGCCTGCACATAGTTTTCATCCCAATGGCATCTCAATCGTGAATTTTTTATAGTACTTGACCTGTATGCCGATATGCTCGCGTTTATAAATAAAAATGCGCAAATAAATTTTATCATTATTAAATCGAAGTGTTGTAATAAATTTGTTTCAAACTTAATATTATATACCTATTTAACGGGTAAGTCCTTTAAGATTGTGTTTTTTTTTACATCAACGAAGATGACGTCCCCTTGGCTAGATTATTGGAATAAATGCTTATAGTTGCTTATAAACTTTATTCAATACTCTTTTATAGCTCGTAAAGTAGAATTAAATAAACTTATACTGAACTATTACTTATGTTTTAATCTGTACCTCCTTGCATGTACTAATGTAATAAAGCTGCTTCTGCAAAATACGTATACTCTCTTTCGATAAAGCCGTTTTTTTTAATTTTGGAACCGAAAAATGTATGTGTGGAAAAATGTTAATTCTGGATAATAAAATGGTACAAAATTCTTTGATTAGAAACAAAAAAAAGAAATGCGTGTCTCTATTACTTTGTTTTAGGGTATTTTCGACAAGCCTGTAGCCTCAGTATTGACTTTATAAAGTTTTACTTTTGTACAATTCGCAAGTAACGTGAGTTACGAAATGCCTGTAACGTGAGTTACGGAGGTTTTTTTTAAATATCTTTGAAACAAATTAAAGTAGGTTTGCAAAATTTTCATATATCGTACTTCAATCAATTCTAATCAAAGTCCCATTATTAAAAACAAGTTAATAATATTCACTTCAGAGAATTTTGCATAACACAAAACCCTTTAAAACTCTTTGTCCAAAATTGTAACGTGAGTTACGAACAAGTTTTTTTTATTTTTTATTTAATTTAATTTAAAAAAAATTGGCATATCCAACAGAGCTCCAAATGAGGGATATAACGATGTTACAATATTATAAAAAAATGTCCAATATAAGATAATATATAGTTTTAACTTGTGAAATTTTGTCTCTGATGTAACGTGAGTTACGATGGAAATGCCCATATGTAATTTAAAACAGTATATACTTAAATTTCAATATATTTTCAAAATAGTACTAAAAAAAATATTTTCATACATACATAGTTACATATGTATAATAATCATTTTCAAAACAAAAAAATGTTCATATGTATGTATAATTTTTTTATAATTTTCTAATTAAAGTAATCTTCAAAAAAAAAGTTAATTTTCATTACGTACATACATACATACATAATTTTCAAAAAGAAACATTTTTATTTGTTTTATCCAGTTTACAACTTTGCTCGCACTTTCGCTATTTTCAGGTTTTTTTGTTTTCTTTTGGCTCTAAAAATGCATGTAAAAGCTTTGTATTTGTGCTATTGTTGCACTTGTTTTGTTGTTTTGTTTGTTATTTTTAGTATTATATACTTGCTGGTTAGTTTTGTGATTTTTACGACAGGTGTTTGGTGATGGCGACGTTGGTGGCGCTGGTATTTCCTCACGTGCATTTGGCCAAATTACGTGTGCATTAAGGCAACAATATCATTGACAATAATACTGCTCGTACTCGTACAAAAGTGTTGCACAACAACAATAAAGATAAAAGCAAGCAACATACATACTTACATACTACCTGCAGATATAAATACAAATAATAAACAGCAAAGTAAACAGTTGCAACATGCAAAGTATAACAACAACAATAACAACACGAGAAATGCAAAAGCGTAGTGTTGGACGAGCTCCACTCGCTCTACCTTGACCCCATTGCAAATGAGCTGCAACGCCATGCCAGCGGTAAGCACTTGTGCATATTCGTAATGGTAATGGCAGGCGGTAATGTTGCCAAAGTATTTATGTACTTACTTTTATTATTGTTCATACTTCTTGTTATGAATGCATGTATGTATGTGTGTAATTACAAGTAGACGGAGAGTGCACAACAGCTGCTGCGTGCAACGTCAAAAAAAATAAAAAATTATTGTGCATTCAATTATGTTTATTTTTATATAAATAGTTTTATTTTCTTTTGTACTTTTCTATACCCAGTTGTGTTGCGCATACAAGGTTTTAAATAAAGCTTTGTGCACTTCTTCAAGTGAATCGGGCTAATGCCACGTCCACTTCACCGTTATTTTAAATTTTAGTCAACGGAAATATTTTATAAATTTTCTAACTAATGCTGGTGGTGCTGATAAGTTTGAACGCCTTGATTGTTCTTTCTATTTTAAAGACAAACTTCGAAAAATGGGCGTGACACTGCCCACATACAAAAAAAAAATTTTAAATCAGCCGTAAAATATTCCTTTTCAAAAAACTGTGAATAACTAAGACGGTTTACTTTATGGTATACGACAACCTATATCCCGACACAACTATCCCATCAGCTGCCGCTCGAACGATGTGGACCCCTTTTACTTACTTTAGGGTTGTTGTTATAGCGCTATTTAGCCCTACCTAGGTAGTCAGTGTCTTACCCAGTAGTTTCATCGAACTCTTTTAACGGAAGTCCTATAAACCTAGCGGCTTCGACAGGGGTGGACCAGAGGGAAATGGGTGTTAGAAGAGTAGGCTCGGTTGAGCAGACAAAAAGATGATTAGTGTTGTGGGGGGACAAGCCGCAAGCCGGACAGACATTCGGCAAGTCGGGTCGTCGACTTTGATTACCTCGTACTACTACGGTTATCTGTTCGCTTTTAATCGAACTTGTACTTCCCTACTTGTTAAACAACTTCTCTTTTTGCATAGAAAAATGTGAATTCAACTCGTATTTATTGTTGTTGCACGAATTGCCAATAAGTTGCTATGGAATTGGTATGAAGCAGCGAAGAACGAAATTTGGTGCTCGTAAATAACAAAAATGTTAAGAATTGCATGAAGTCACGCAGAATATTTTAAAATATAAAAATGTGATGAAAGCGCTTAATGCATGTTTGAAGCCAGTGATAAGCAGCGAATGTATGTAAATAACGAAAGTGACGAAAGAATGTTACAAGTTATAATTAGTAAGTGGAACATGGTAACTCAGTGGCGAACATTAAAACTTAAACATTCCGCAAGTAGTTAATATATTGAAGACTACCTTAAGTTCGTTATATTGGCGGGTAAAGGTCAACAAAAGAACTTTACTAAGACCAAAAATACCGTTAATCGAATCCTTGCAAAGAACCTGCATATAAATTTTAACTTAAATATTAATTTCATCACACAAAACAAGAATGAGGAAACCAGTAAAGATTTTTGGGTGTGAGCGGTCCATTACTGATCTTGAGTTGGTGTGGTTGCTGAAGCAGTACTCGTTTGTTTGAGGAGCGACAGAAGCCATAGCTGTTTCATTATTATCCAACTGCAAGTTACCTAGGACTTAGATTAAAAAAAGTGCTGAAAACTGAGAACTACAGCATATATCCACCTCCATGTCGTTTTTGTAACGACCAAAAACAACTCCCGATGGTTTCGGTGTTGTCGAAAGTGACGATCCTTTGCTGGAAATGCAACTCAGTACTCCCTTGCGGTACATGTCTGACTGTCTCCAGTCCACCTTCCGTAAGGAAAAACAAGATGGGCAACGAGAGTCGTCCGTAGATCAACCATCGAGTAGCACGTCATTACATTTGGGCACTTGAGTAGCCTCTTAGTATGCCGACCTCGTGCATATTCTAAGAACCTTATCCACTGTGGGTTGATTTTATCTTACAAAATTGATAGCTCCCAACAAGTATTCTAAGGCGTAACTATAAGCCAGCGAGTGGATTACCCATTACATAACTACAATGTAGTGGACCTGAAAGGTAATTTCACCCTTATTATACGAGTCACAATTATGGGAAACCCTTTTCAGTGAAATCTTCGGTTAAACACACAGTAAGTTCAGGCCATCATCCACCTGTTTATTATATCACATTGGAGGTGGAACCTTCGTATGCTGCCAAAACCAATTACTCATAGAATAACCTTCTTATTATTGCTCGAATTTTCTTACGCAACATCTGGTTAATGAAATTGAATGATAGCTTGTCTGAAGAATCATTTGATTTCGAAAGGCAATACGTATGTATGTGTAGCAGTTGGTATAGCTGATTCGTGCGAATCATGTCCAATCGTTTTGCAACACCTCTTTTCACATCTTGCGGCTACTACATACATCATTTCCCGACGGTATAACATTTATCAATCGGAAAGTTGTTACCGCATAGCCTGCTGATGTAACAAATATTCCAATTCCGGTGCATTTTCTAATAATGCCTTCCCTCAGCATCTATTGTGAATAAACGATATGGATTAAAAAACGTAGTGTCCCGTAATGGAGTCATTTCTGACCCTCTTTTGCTGAAATCTCATACTTACTACATATGTATTGCCATATTTACTATGTAGAGTAAGGGCGGGTATTGTGGTATAGGCGGGTAATGTGGTACACCAGCTTTTCTCGGAAACTACAAATGTGCAAGTGACGAGACCTATCTAAATAGCTCGGCGTTCATATAATATCAAAAATACGTGCTTTAGCTTGTGTCTCACATGCGATGCTGTTAATTGGTTTTAATAAAAGTGCGTAGTGGTATGGTTGACTTTTTTTTGTGCCCTGACAAAACGATTTTTTAGAAAAAAATCAAGAACTGTTACTTAATCTTATTAGTGGGAAAGTTATAAGAGAATATTGTTATAGTGAACTGTTTTTGCAAAGTTTTGTATATATTTGTGTATAGCTAATTATTGAAAAAAAATGTGACAAAACTCGATGTCGGCTATTGTGGTATAGGTGCTGGCGGGTAAAGTGGTACAGTATACCATATAAAGCTTCCGATCACAAACAAGCCGAAAAAGGGTGAAATGCGAAAATGGAGAGCAAATGACATGAAAAAAGCTATACAAGCAGTAAGGAAAGGAGATATGGGTATTCTTTTGACTTGGTGTCCCCCATACTACACTGCAGCGCATGTCCAGAAGTGAGAAACCCATGGCTGAACTATTGGACACTAAACTTGGTCGGGCTCCAATTTTAACTGCAGCAATTGAGAAAGATTTGGTTTAATATTTTCTAGAGATGAAGTCGAGATATTGGGGACTAACACGTCCAGATGTCCGGTTATTTTTTCTATCAAATTGGGAAAAAAAACAATATTCCAAATAAGTTCTCTATCATGAAAGAGAGCGCTGGTAAAGATTGGCCTAAAGGCTTTTTGAAGGGTCACCAGGATGTTTTATATTTTTGAAAGCCAACTGGTACAAGTGTCGACCGTGTGCGTGGTTTCTGTAGGGAAAATGTGGAAGAATTTTTTAAACTACTTGAAAATGAATACATAAAACTTAATTTTCCACCAACTCGTATGTATATGGCACGTGGACGAAACCGGAATTTCGGTAATGCCTTCACAACAACTACAAATAATAGCCCGAAAAGGCGAAAAACAAATTGGGACAATGACTTCAGCTGAACGAGGCTCACTTGCAACTGTCATCACTTGTATGAGTGCGGGAGGCGGGTTCGCTCCACCATTTCTTATATTTCCACGGAAAAGCCACAATCCTCTTCTCATGAAGGACGCTCTGCTTGGCTCAGGATCAGCTTGTCATTGTTCAGGATGGGTTCAGGTCCCCATATTCACTGAATGGTTCAGACATTTTTTAAACGCTATAAAATCATCTGCATCTGAACCTGGGCTGCTTATGTTAATGAATTGAACTTGTTTGAAGTGTTGCAATCCATTTCTTTCCCAATTTGTAAGTTTTTGATATAAAATATAAGTTTTCCAACTAAAATACCTTTCTTTTAATTTAAGGATGCGATGTGCGGGTATTGTGGTATACGTATACCACATTATCCGACATGGTATACCACATTACCCGCCAATTTCTGCCAAAGCTTGTTTATGACTTTTAAGATATTTTCTCAAAAATCTCGAATACTTCCAGTGGTACGGCTATTGCGTTATATTTTTTTTGTGTGCAATACTTGTGGTATCTTACTAGCCTAATTTGGTTGAAATTACATGCACATTACAGAGTTTACAGAGGAAAACAAAATAGGTATACCACAATACCCGCCCTTACTCTATTAAACAAGAAAGGTTTCCATAATGGCTCAAATTGAATATTCACACAATTTGTATGTAAGCAAGTATTTCTTAAGGTAGACAGAAAAGTGTTTGTGCGATAAACGATGAAATAATTTATTAAAGCTAAAAGGCATAAAAAGGACATGTAATTGGACAGGTTCGTTGAGTATATTTACACAAGTATACATACCTACAAATATTCCTATGTATAGGTATATAGCTATGGCATAGAAGAGGCTATGCACCTAAAAACACTTGTAAAAATGTTGAGACAAAAATAATATTTACATTTAATGTGATGTGATGCGGTCGTTATCTTCTCTCTGCTATGCCATTAATGTTTTTAATATCGTCGACGGCGTTGACTATGCTGTTCAGCTGCTGCTGGTGCATATTTTGTGGGCGAGACGTAGGTTTGTATGTAGAAGCGGCGACGCTGACTGCGAGCAGCGTATGAAACGTAAATTGTCAAATCGGTGTGCAAGACGTCGGCGAAGTCGACAGCGTTGACAGAAGAAGAAGCGAAACAGGTAATAATCCAATAATCCTACACACACTTACACAAAAAATACCATACACACAGATACACTACACTTTTGGTTGAGAATAGCAAAATTGAAGCACCAGACAGAAAAAATTAAAAATTTGCGTGTTTCTCTGCTATGTTTAATATCTTCCACCATTTTCTTTAAAAAAAAAAAATTTGTATTTATGCATTTAAATAAAATCTTAAGTTGCAGATACTTTAGCGGTTTACTTGTTTGCCAACTTTTTCAATGGTTACTCTCTTTTCTCTTCTTCAACACTGAGCGCACACAAATTTTACAACTGCTGTATTTGTTGTTATTGCTTTTACTGCTGGCACATTGGAATGCAAGGGATAAACTGCATGCATTTTTCACTATTCGGAAAATTCACACACACACACATGCATGTACATCCCCCATTGCCTGTTGTGAAAACATTTGTTAGACTATTGCAGCTTTAACGCTGCGCCAAAACAAAAAATATTTTTAGAAAAACAAAATTTAAATTTTCCTACTTTTTTTTAGAGGATTTTCACTCCTGGTTTTACAAATTTTCGCCGTGATTCCTTTTTCACTTTGATTTTCGGTAACGGCGCGACGGCAGCAAACTTCGCTGCTGCTTCGTATACTCGTTCGCTCGTGGAGTACACAAAAAATTCTTGTTTTGCGTACACTTTTCTTGCACTCCTTCTCACTTTGCCTTTACCGATTTCTAATTAAATTTTCTTGTACAATCACGATTTTACTTCAAAATTATACATCGCACTGCTTTTTATTTCACTTTCGACAATATTTATGTTAGTTGAGTTTACTAACTTGACGCGTTTTGAATTTCCACAATGTAAATTGTTTGATTTTTCACATAAATTTTCTTCCACCACCACTTTTCACGACTCCAGTAAAATGCTCTACCGTAGCTAAATTGATGCACTCCGTTGTTGTGTCCGCGTCGCTTGTCGGACGATTGTAAACTGTTCCATTCTGGTTTTGGTTTTGAATGCAGACTTGAAGATGCACACACAAGTTGAATTGTTTTAATAAATATATTTTGCTGATAAAGTAGCAACTTGCTGTTACGGTTTATTCGCTTAAGGTACGTAGCAGCTTGCAGTTTATTCAATTCAATAAATATTGTTATAATAATAAATAAACTAATTACAAATTTGGATTAAAATTATTTGATTGTTTTCGCCGTGGAGTGCAACGCAGTTTGGAACTTGTTTATTGTGAATGGTTCTATTTCACACAGCTGTCAAATTCAAAGGCTGCCACCCAATCTATATCGTGGTAATGCCAGATGCGTAAACGGAAGTGAAACTCTGCATTGGCCACAGAGTGTGGTAAAAGAAAATACCAATAACGCCCTGTACTAAATGTTAAAATGTTTCTTGAGCCTATTTATTATTATTTTTACTAAAACAGCTTACTCACTGGTATCCACTTCAAAAGTGATTGCTCAAGAAAACTTTAGCTGGTTCTTGCGTAAAAAATAGTAGTAGTTGACATCTAAAAAACCATGGTGAAGAGTGAAACAAGCGAGAAGAAGAGCAGATAAACAAACGAACAGAAATAAAGCTGGAGGCATTGATGTGGTAGTCGTATCGCTGTAGCCGTATCTTTACCGTAAGAGAAAAACCAACGTGACGGATCGTCGGACCTCCCGATATTTTTGGATATGTTTTCTTGTTTTTGTACATCGTCCTTCAAGAAATATATGCCACTTCACATATTGTTTGCGGACACCTGTGTTGCCGCACCCAAATTTCATGCAAAAATAGTAGTAAAATTGCGTTGAGAACAACTTACTACCTTAAGAAAATTGAGCACAAGAAATTTTCTTAAGTGTTTTTTTATATGGAGCTGTTGTTTTTCTTATGCTCTTCATTGTTCAAAAATGCAAGTTTATGTTAGCTTCCTGTAATTATTCAGACACAGATTTGTTAAACACCCTGTACTCATGAATTTAATGTAATATATTTGACACCTGTACGCTCTGTGTTAATAGCTGTTTGGTGGAAAACCTCGCTAAACTTTGAATTAGGTTAATCGTTGAAAGTTGAGACAGAATAATAACGTGGATGCAAAGACCCCGCTGAGTTGGACCAAAGAACTTAGATATTCTAACTTAGGTATATCTAAGTTCTTTGGTTCAAGTCCCACTTCGAAGACCATAAACCACCGTTGAAAGAAATTCACACAGGTTCTTACGTTTGATCGTTTTGTGAAAATTTTTTCGTGCATTGACTACAGGAAAAGGAAAGGTCTGTTCACCCTAATGCCGCCATCTTGAATGCCACTTGTAATTCTAAAGTTGTTGCTACAGAAAATTCCTTTTCGGTAAAGAGAAAAATCAATTTGTTTGATTGACTTTCGTATTGTTATTTTTCAAAATTTGTTAGTCAAAAATGATGAGCCTGATGACAATTTTCAGAGTGATGGTTCACGCTAAGCAGGGCGAATCACTGTTACCAACAACAACAACACGTTCTGGAGTATGTGACTGGATACATGCTTCGTAAAGTAGAGCTATTACACTACGTCAGCAAGAATACTTCAAGTACATACATAGCTATGTGGGCTGACTATCGAGAGAGTGACTTATAATGCTCTCAAGGAATTTTCGAATAAAATTTTGAAGGGCGATCTCGACTATGAGATAAAAACAACTTCTTTTTAGAAGTCTCCTACTACCGCGGGCATCTAGTGTATAATAAAATATTGATTTCGAGTTTAATTTGTCATTTTCATAATATTTTCATTGCTTATCAATTGGATTAAATTAGTTAGTATGAATTTATTGAGCTAGACTTACACCCATTACAATACACAAACAAATTATATTAAATATTTTTTTTTGCTGGAAGTACTAACTAAATATACAAAATTAATTTACTTTTTACCCAAAAATTTTTAATTTTGTAAACACTTGTTTATGTAACAACTGTGTAATTTTTGTAAGATCAAATATCATTGATCTTTTCCTTTTTATGTTTGAAAAATAATATTTTAATTGTGTTTTTGAATACAAGAAAAAGATATCAAATAAAGAAAAAAGAATAATTTGTACATTCGATTGTATATTATTTAATATAAAACGGACTTTACATCATCAGGTGTGGTCGAATTTAAAAATGTCATCGTCTGCAAGAGAAAGTTTTGCTCAGATTCTAAATGATGCAGGTGTTGAGTTTCCGCCAACTGCCACGCTTTCGCAACTCAAACGCATGGCAGCGGAGATAGTTGGCGCTACAGGTGAGCCATTATCTACCTATCAGAATATGAGTAAAGAAATTGTTGAGAATGGTTCAAAAGAAATTCGTCATCGTTCTTTTGCTGGTGTGTCTATCGTTGGTGTCTCTGCCGCTGATCCTTCTGCCGTTAATGATTCTGCCGCTGATCCCTCTGCCGCTATGTCTGCCGTTAATACTACTGCCGTTAATGCTTCTGCCGTCGGTTGTTCTGCCGTTAATAATTTTGTTGTTGATACTTCTACGGCTCATATTTCTGCTGTTGAGGTCCCTGTTCAAGATGCACGTATTCCTGTACCTAAATCCAGTTCTTTTAATTTTGCCGAGAATAATTTAACTGCAAATTTTGTCATGCCTGCAGACAAAAATACAGAGGTTTTTGAATATTTTTCTATTCCCACTGATCGTGTGGATGAAGAGTTAAATTATTTAAAAAAGAAACTTGAAATATTAGCTCTAAAAAAACGTCTACATGAAATGGAACAGAATATAAACCCAATAGTGCATACTGATCATAAAAACAATTTTTGCGATATTGAACATGCGTTAACAAAATTTAGTGGGGATGATATTGGATATTCAATTCAATTTTTTTTGAAAGATTTTGAAGAAGTTATGAATACAATTAATGCTGATGATCGTTTTCGATTTTTAAGTTTACGACGTTCACTCACTGGTACAGCAAGAGTTTTTCTTGAAACAATACCAGCAATGACATACGATCAACTTCGTAAACAACTTATTACCGAATTTGATAAACATATTAGTCGTCAAGATGTTTATAATATGTTACGGCAAAGGTGTTGGAAGAAAAAAGATGAATCTCTTCATTGCTATATTCTAAGCATGCAAGCGATCGCCAAGCGCTCCGACATCACTGAACCTGAAGTGATCGAATTTATTATAGATGGTTTGGGGAACAACATCTCAAACATACATCTCCTTTTGAGTGCTAAAACCATTAATGAATTAAAGATGTTGGTTGCTAGATATGAAAGGAAATATTTAATTCGTGAAAACGAAGTGGTTACTAAACTACCACTGAAAGATTTTCCCAGACTAATAAATAAAGGTGATGCAAATATTTGTTTTAATTGTTCACAAACGGGTCATATCAAGCCGAATTGCCCTTATCCAGTAAGACCAAAAGGATCATGTTTTCGTTGTTGGAAAATGGGTCATGAATACCGCCACTGTCCCAACCCAAAGAAAGTATTGCAGAAATTGGAAAAACAAGTAGCTTCAATTGAAAACATCGACAAAGATGACGTCATAGGCGCCTTAAATGAAGTAGGTATTTTATTTCAAAATAATAAAAAAAAAATTCTTAAAACATATCTATCTCTATTTGACACTGGTAGTCCGGTTAGTTTATTGCGTGAATCTGACGTTCCAAGTGAGTTGGCAAGAGCAGACATACGTCCAGTACAATCCAAACTTGTTGGGGTTGGAGGGAAACAATTATTAATTCAAAATAAATTAGATTGTTTTGTTAATTTTAAAAATGAAATAAAAATTGTTACATTTTACATATTATCTGACGAATGTTTGCTCATGCCAGTTATTTTAGGACGTGATTTTCTATCTAAGTTTAATATTTGTTTGAGAAAAGTCAAATTAATATATACAAAGGAAAAATTAATGCTTCTTAGAGAAAAAATTATAAGTAAAACATTTGGATCGAAGATTAATTTTAATTTCAGCAAACACGGTATTTTAAAATCAAATGATAATCAAGAGTCTTCAACAAATTTGAGTGAGGTTTTAGATAATGAATATCACATTCAAGATGTAGATGTGAGTAAAGGAAATGATATATTTTGTATAGATATTTTTCCTGATTTACCTGATTTAAATATAAATCCTAAATTAGAAAAAAGAAAAGCATTAATGTTGCAGGATGTAATAACAAAATCTTATATTAATTCGAAAGAAATAGAAGTTCAGCCACTTGATTATGAGATGAAAATTCATTTGACGACTGAAACGCCATTTTATTGCACTCCGCGACGGTTGTCTTATTTAGAGAAAAGTGAAGTGCAAAATACAATTGATGAATTGATTAAAGAGGGAATAATTAGGCCTAGCAACTCTCCTTATGCTTCTGCGATAGTTTTAGTAAAAAAAAAAGGTAAAATGCGAATGTGTATAGATTATAGGGGTTTGAATAAAATAACGGTTAGGGATAATTATCCTTTGCCATTAATAGACGATTGCATTGAGTATTTGGAAGGGAAAAAGATATTTACGGTATTAGACTTGAAAAGTGGTTTTCATCAAGTTAGTATGTCTCCTGAGTCCGTTCCATACACATCTTTTGTAACACCAAATGGACAATATGAATATTTAAGAATGCCATTTGGATTGAAAAATGCACCTGCCGTATTTCAGAGATTTATAAATACTATATTTAGAGACTTCATTGATTCAAAACAATTAATTATATATATGGATGATATAATAATAGCCTCACAAAGTTTTGAGAAACATAAAGAGATATTGGATTTAGTTTTGAGCCGAATTTCTCAGAAAGGACTCAAGTTGAATCTTACCAAATGTAAGTTTGGTTATAATGAAATTGAATATTTAGGGTATTTAGTTAGTGCTAAGGGAATATCGTTAACTGATACTCATTTAAAGGCGATTAAACGGTATCCCATACCTAAAAATCAGAAGGAATTACATTCCTGTATTGGTCTTTTTTCTTTTTTTCGGCGTTTTGTGCCATCATTTTCCTGTATTGTAAGACCATTGCAACAATTATTAAAGAAAAATTCTCACTTTGATTTTAACGATCAATGCATTAGTTCATTTGAGAAATTAAAAACTAAATTGACAGAAAGTCCCGTTCTTGCTATTTATAATCCTTTAAAGGAAACGGAACTACATTGTGATGCTAGTTCCTTTGGGTTTGGTGCAGTTCTACTTCAGCGTCAAGAAGATAGTAAATTTCATCCAATTTCTTATTTTTCAAAAACGGCATCAGATGCTGAAAGCAGATACCATAGTTTTGAATTGGAGACGCTGGCTATAATTTACGCTCTAAGAAGATTTAGAGTATATCTTGAAGGAATTCCCTTTAAAATTGTTACTGATTGCAACTCATTAGCAATGACTCTAGGCAAAAAGCAGGTAAATGCACGTATAGCAAGATGGGCATTGGAACTTGAGAACTTTAATTATACGATTCAACATAGAAAAGGTGTATCCATGGGGCATGTTGATGCGTTAAGTAGATGTCAAGTTGGTAGTATAGAAATAAGCGAAGCTGAGTTTCAAATACAATTAGCTCAAGAGCGTGATGATTTAATAAAAGATTTAAAAGAACGTTTAGAAAAAGAAGAATTAAAAGATTTTAAACTATTGAATGGTTTAATTTACAAAGTCAAGGAAGGTGGAAAATCTACGTTGTATATACCTGGGGAAATGGAAGATAATATAATAAGGTTGATACATGAAAAAATTGGACATCAATCCATTGAAAAAACCTTTACAAAGTTGTCTTTGTACTATTGGTTTCCGAAAATGAAGCAAAAGATTGAGAAATTTGTACGAAACTGTCTCAAATGTATTATGTATTCAGAACCAGTACGACTAAATGAACGGAATTTATATAATATATCTAAAAGTCCCCTGCCTTTTGATACTATTCATGTTGACCACTTTGGTCCTCTACCTTCAATACAATCCAAAAGGAAGCACCTGTTAGTTGTGATTGACGCCTTTACAAAATTTGTGAAACTTTATCCAACAAATTCAACAAGTACCCGAGAAGTAAATGCAGCATTAGATAAATATTTCAGCTACTATAGTAGACCAAGACGATTAGTAAGCGACAGAGCTTCATGCTTTACTTCATTAGAATTTGAAAATTTCTTATTAAAGAGAAATATATTACATATAAAAGTGGCCACTGCTTCACCACAGGCAAATGGGCAGGTGGAACGTGTAAATAGGGTTTTGAAAACGATGTTAGGTAAGCTTAGTAATCCACTTAACCATGCAGATTGGACAAGTAAACTTCTTGAAGTGGAATATGCTATTAATAATTCAATTCATAGTAGTACAGGAAACTCTCCCAGTAAGATTTTATTCGGTGTTGAACAGCGAGGGGAGATAATTGACGAGTTTACAGAATATATTGATAATAAAATAAACGTTAATACACAGCGTAACCTTGACCAGATTAGAGTAAATGCTTCTGATGCAATCAAGAAAAAACAAGAATATAACTTTAATTATTTTTATAAAAATAGTGTGGGAGTAAAAGAATATAAAGTAGGAGATTTTGTAGTTATAAGAAGTGTAGATACTGTTGTGGGAACAAATAAAAAATTATTACCAAGATTTAAAGGGCCCTATATAGTACATAAGGTATTGGGAAATGATAGGTATGTCGTGCGTGACATAGAAAATTGCCAACAAACTCAATTACCATATGATGGAGTTATTGAAGCTAACAAAATGAGAAAGTGGCTTATCAAAGATATTAGTAATACCGTTTTTGCTGAAGAGTTAAATGAATAACAAAATAAATAAAATATTGTGAATGTTATTTTATATTTATTTATTAGTTTTAAGTTATATGACCGTGGTCGGTCTTAATCAGGTTGGCCGAGTTGTAAACACTTGTTTATGTAACAACTGTGTAATTTTTGTAAGATCAAATATCATTGATCTTTTCCTTTTTATGTTTGAAAAATAATATTTTAATTGTGTTTTTGAATACAAGAAAAAGATATCAAATAAAGAAAAAAGAATAATTTGTACATTCGATTGTATATTATTTAATATAAAACGGACTTTACAATTTTTAAATTAAAGACCTACTTTGATTGCCTTAAAAATACTTACATAAATATTTATATGCGTTAGTACACAAAATAAAAATAAAACACTCCACTAAACTAAACCAAAATAGAATAATTAAAACTAAAACTAAAATACAAAACTAAAGTAAATATAATATCACTAGAGATTGATGCATACTTCATGGCGCACAAATCAACGAAAACCCCACAGCAGCTGCCAATGGCGCAAGAATTTACGATGCCAAAAACGCAAAATAAATTAAATGCAAAACAAACAAAAAAGTTGCTCACAGGACGCGCTCACCCAATGATGGTGTACGTTGCACCAACAGTGAAGCGGTCTTCGGCAGCGTTTCGCTAAAATCCGAGCATAATTCGGTTGTGTGTTTCAACGGTATGACGCCGTTGCGAATGACTTGGTTGGCTGCAGTTTTGCCATTTGATTCCAGTTTTTGTGCTGGTCTAGCAGAAGCGATGGGCGTTGCAATTAAAGATTTTTGCGCAAAGCCCTGGGGTGCAGCATCTGGTACAAGACGACGCAACAAACCGCCAACGCAACCCCAAGGGAATATCCTATCACAGAGAAGAGATGAAAAAGTACGTTAGTTAAAATAAAACCATATTGAGTTTCAAACTGAGAAGTGCACGACTTACCATTTGAGGGAAAGCAACATTCTTATATAGCCTGGTATAATTGTGATTTTCTCGTTTTTCTTGATCGCCTGTATGATACGATCGGCTACATCATTGGAGTTTAATGTGGGCACCCATCTGAAAGGTTTTGTTGTATTTAAATGCTTTCCAGTTTCTTATATGTAAATTTCATAGTATTTTTACTCACCTAGCATTAACATCATCAAACATGCCAGTGGATTGAATGAAGAATGGACAAATGCAAGTTGTTTGAATGTTGCTGTGGCCGAGACATTCCAATTCTAGACGCAAAGCCTCGTCAAAGCCAACCTAAAAGGGAGATAAAAATTTGTTTTGTTGACTTAATTGATATCATAATGTGATTATGCGGGGTAGCGAAATAACAGCCTTTGGTCGGGAAAAACCCGAGTTATTCCGGTACATAGAACCGGCTGTCGTGGTAATGGACCCGGCAGACGTTGTTCTGCCCAAATTTAGGGAAAAAATCGCACGATAAATACAATATTTCGGTCCCTGCTACACTTCCCGGAAAAAATTAAACCCCGAATTTTAACAAAAGTAAAGTGGCACCTTTGTACCAAATTTGAAGAAAATCGCACCATAAATAAAGAGTTTTGGAATATTTCGGTCCCTGATCCACTTCCCGGAAAAAATTAAACCCCGAATTTTAACAAAAGTAAAGTGGCACCTTTGTACCAAATTTAAAGAAAATCGCACCATAAATAAAGAAGTTTGGAATATTTCGGTCTCTGATTCACTTCCCGGAAAAAAAGACACCCCGAATTTTAACAAAAGTAAAGTGGCACCTTTGTACCAAATTTGAAGAAAATCGCACCATAAATAAAGAAGTTTGGAATATTTCGGTCCCTGAACCACTTCCCGGAAAAAATTAAACCCCGAATTTTAACAAAAGTAAAGTGGCACCTTTGTACCAAATTTAAAGAAAATCGCACCATAAATAAAGAAGTTTGGAATATTTCGGTCTCTGATTCACTTCCCGGAAAAAAAGACACCCCGAATTTTAACAAAAGTAAAGTGGCACCTTTGTACCAAATTTGAAGAAAATCGCACCATAAATAAAGAAGTTTGGAATATTTCGGTCCCTGCTCCACTTCCCGGAAAAAAGTAACCCCAAATTTTAACACAAGTAAAGTGGCACCTTTGTACCAAATTTGAAGAAAATCGCACCATAAATAAAGAAGTTTCTAATATTTCGGTCCCTGGTACACTTCCCGGAAAAAAAGAAACCCCGAATTTTAACAAAAGTAAAGTGGCACCTTTTTACCAAATTTGAAGAAAATCGCACCATAAATAAAGAAGTTTGGAATATTTCGGTCTCTGGTACACTTCCCGGAAAAAAAGAAACCCCGAATTTTAACAAAAGTAAAGCGGCACCTTTTTACCACATTTGAAGAAAATCGCACCATAAATAAAGAAGTTTGGAATATTTCGGTCCCTGGTACACTTCCCGGAATAATGAAAAATAGATAACGGCCGATTCTCACATCTGCTAAATACGCTCACAAAATTTTATGAGAATCGATCAAGCCGTTTCGGAGGAGTATGGGAACGAAAACTGTGACATCCAACCACCATTTTTTATATTTTTGTTTATTTATCTAAATGTTTGTTCATGCATCACTCAAAAACCTTCTTATATAATTGAATCGTATTTCCACCAATAGATTGCTAGATGTCCAACTAAAAGTTTAGTCTTCATTTTAGCAACCAAATATTTTATTTCCCGTCGGCCACGATTATATGAATCCTGCGCTAGCGAGTTAAACAACCCAGAAGTTTAAAAGGCGCAGTCGACTCATCTTTAATTTATAACTTAGACTACCAAGAGGAACCAACTTACCGCAGCAAATTTACTAGCACAATAATCGACTAGCTTGGTAATGCCCACATGACCGGCCAAAGAAGCAATAGTTGCAATATGTCCACGTTGTTGTTCAATCATTTTAGGTAAGAATGCCTTGGTGGTCTGTATTAAAAAAAGAAACAGAATTAGTGGAAAAAGATTACTCTTTATATCTTTGAAGCTAGTTACTCACCCAAAAATGTGCCATTACATTGACATTGAATGAACGCTCAATAAGATGATCTGGCGTATCCAAGAAGTAACGACCAGATACAACACCAGCGTTATTGATTAATAATGTTACCTGGAAGAAGAAGTAGGAGAAATCGTTAAATATTTTGTACTTCGTTAATCAATATTTAGATAGAGCACTTAAATATTTTCTTCGTTACCCCGCTTCAGTTGTAGGATAGGTTAGGTCATCCAAACAACGTCCATGGTGATGGCACAAGGTATAAGGGAGACTTCGCTAAATATCTATGTATGCTCATAAGCAATAAAAGCTTAATTCGACATATCAGAATCGGTGCCCCCATAAATTCAGAGATTCAATTTTTCGGAAAAATTTTTTTAGAAATCATTTTTCAGAAACCAAAAGTCAGAAGGAATAATTCAGAAATGTTTTTTTAGAAACCAAAAATTCAGAAACACATTTACGGTCATGCATTAACCTACTCGTTATCTACATTTTTATTTTTATAACGATATTATGAATAATTTTTTGGTTAGGTTTGAATGGGTGGTGCTGCACTTAATTGGTAAATATTAGCCCATTGACGACCTCAATTTTCTTTTAACTTTGAAATAAAACTTTTTCACATCAAAACAGTTTTACATAGACCTAAGTAGTTGATTTTAAGCGTTTTAACCCTTTAAACGCCATGCCTTAACCCATTGGTGACCTAAATTTGTATTTTTATAATTTCTAAATAAATGTTTTTGCCGGTATGTTTAGCGTTATAACGCAAGTAATTATGCATTATGTGACCAATTTTTTATTCTTTAGAATTCAAAATCAAATTCTTTAAATAGAAGTTGCTGTAAATATTTGTAAGGTTCTTTGACAAAGTAGCCTATCTAAATATTCAGAAAGTAAAAATTCAGAAGGGAAATTCACATCTAAAAATTCAGAATGTAATGAGACGGCAGAAAAAAGTTTAATTTTGCGCAAAATCCGTCTACAGTGGGCTTCAATTGATCGCAACTATTACGGTATATGCAGGCATAATTGGGATAATTCGATTTTAGTTTCTGTAGCTTACTTTTAGGCGATGAAAGTAAAGTTGTCTGACGGTACCCGTAGGCGAACAAAGGGAATCTCTCCGATATTATCCTTTTGGGCATGAAAGGGACAATTTAGTAATAAATCTTTAGTCTCTTCATAGAACATCAAACATCATCAAACAAAAGGCATCACACATCAACCCATACAAAGAAATCAAAACTGGCATTGGTCGAATGTTCCTTTTTGACTCATCCTGCATTCATCCCAGACCATTCGGAACAAATACCGTAGGTCCCATCTACTGTAGAATTAAGTATTTGAAAGTTGTAATTTGTGCATTATTATTAATAATTAACCACTTCTACTTGTGTAGATACTTAAGTGAACCTGCCAATGACTGAAACGGAAATTAATATCGTAAATCTCGCTTCAAACCTTTGCAGGTCCGACTCGTATTTCCACATTTTTGTACTTGGCGTTATGTGCGCGTTGCTGTAATTCGACATATGGTGACCTCAATTATGTACACTCCACCACAGTTTTCGTTTCATTTGCATTAACTGGCTCGTTTTTCAAATTTGTTTTTATTTTTCTTACTTTCAAATAAGTTTTCATGCAACTTATTGCGCAATTAAAATTTATCGACTTGCCACAAGTTCTAGAATCTAGACTTTACTTGCGAATGCGTTAAAAAACGAGATTTCTGTTGCATAGCATTTGAGAGATATTGACCATTTGTAGACGCTGTTTGCCGTTCTAGGTGTGGGCTCGTACAAACATACATACATATGTATGTACCCACATATATGTATATGTCTTATTATTTAAGCGCCAGTCAATAATTGATATTGATGCCAAGGCAAACAGTTTGAACATTTTTTAGAAACTTAACATTTGTTGCGAGTTCTTGTTGCTGTTTCCTAAGTTATGTAATGAAGATATTGCGTAAGCTAATTTTGATATTCTAGACGACAGTATTTCAGCGTGGGCTGTATTAGTTGCTTCAGCTAAGAATTTATCCAAGTACAGCTTTAAGAAAAAGTTCAAATGCTCAGTTTATGTTAGCAAAGAGCACAGAACAGTTCCTCGCAAACCAGCAAGTGGTAAAAATCTGGAACCCAAAAAGAGTATAAAAAGATGGACAATTGAGTTCGCTGAGGTTCACTTTTAGATGACGTTGACGGCACAAACCTCAACCGTTTATAAAACATTAAATGGGATGTTGTTCACGAGATTAAATGCAAGCATTCGTAGTAGGTTTTTTTTTTAAAATTATTTTTCTAAAAAATTACACTGTGTAACAAACTTAAAGAATTAGACTTGTTTTCTGTGGCTTACACGTGAATACCCCATTACAATCTCGAATTAGTGACAAAATACTATTTTTCAGTAAGTTAAGGTTCAAAACCGAAATGATTCCGCAAAGGTTTGATATGATGCCATAAACACCCCCAAACTGTTTCCGAAAAAGTTTTAGAAGCAACCCTGAACTGATCCCGAAAATATTCGAAAAAGTTACTAAAAAGTTCCAAAATTATCCCGAAACCAATCTTGAAATAGTCCCGGAAAGGTCCCGAAGCAATCTTGAACGGATCCCTATAATTCCCTGAATAAATCCAATAAGCCCTACGAAATACTGCTTTTTGGTACATATCGTCGGGGTGCCCCCCCTAAATTCAGATAGAAAAAATTCAGAAATACAAAATTTCGGAAAAATTTTTTCAGAAATCATTTTTCAGAAAAAAAGTCAGAAAGAAAAATTCAGAAAACTTTTTTCAAAAACCAAAAATTCAGAAACACATTCACCTACTCGTTATCTACATTTTCATTTTTATAACGATATTATGAACGATTTTTTGGTTAGGTTTGAATGGGTTGTGCTACACTTAATTGGTAAATATTTAAAATTATAACCCATGAGCGGCCATACGTTAACCCATTGACGACCTCAATTTTCTTTTAACTCTGAAATCAAATTTTTTCACATCAAAACAGTTTTACATATTCTTAAGTAGTTGATTTTAAGCGTTTTAACCCTTTAAACGCCATGCATTAACCCATTGGTGACCATTTTTTTTTTATAATATCTAAATAAATAAGAAATTATGCATTAACTCTTTGGTGACCAATTTTTTTTTTCTTTAGAATTCAAAATCAAATTCTTTAAATAGGAGTTGCTATAAGCATTTGTAAGGTTCTTTGGCAAAGTAGCCCATCTAAACATTCAGAAAGTAATGAGATGAAAGAAACAAATTGCGCAAAATTTGATTTTTTTCTGCCGATAGATCTGAATTTCACTTTCTGAATTTTTCAAAAAAAGATTTCTGAAAAAAAATTTCTGAAAAAACGTGTTTCTAAATTTTTGTTTTCTTAATTTATGGGGGCAGCCCGTCGACTGAGTGGGAGATCGCCCTATCTGAAGGTAATTTTAATAAACGCCCTATTTCAGAATTTTTTTCAATAAAGTCCTATTTCAGAATATGGCTGAAGAACACCCTCAGAGTTTTTTTTAATAACGCCCTATTTCCAAATTCGTTTCAAAAATAAGCTATCTAAGGCATTTCAGAATATTTAATTTGTACAACCAATGAGGTGATAGAACATCTCTGCCTAACCTAATAAGTGTTTTTGTTGAACGAGGAAAGCTTTCAAACTGCTTATGTCTTAGACTGTCTATATGGAGATGCTGAGACCACTTAGGTTCCAAGTTATTTATGGTTACCTTCATTCCACGGGAGCCATACCAACAAAAACAAAATATTTGGCAGCACGTCCCTAAGGAGTATTGATTTTTTAACAATTTCCTTAAATTGTAACACTGCCAGCGCTATAAAAAGGGCTTCCCTCCTGAACCAAGACAACATGCGCTAACTTGATAATTGGAGTGTAGCGTAAAAAATGTGTTGTAACCAGATACCACGAAAACACGTTTTTTATACCAAAATGAATTCTTATCGGCACTAAATCACATTAATGTATAAACACAAGTACTCCCCTTCATAAGCGTTCATCATTCGCATATGTAGTACACTGAAGTCATTTAAACTGGCATCCAACTCTAGTAAATATAGTACTTAAGCAATTAATTTTCCTGGGTGTCAACGTCTGTCGGTTTAAGCGAATTCAATTTAATACAGCCAATTATATCAAAGTACGAAGTGCATACAACGACGTCAAGCATGCAACTTAAGAGAATCCGAAAGCAAGTTCAAGTTGCACACCAACAACTTTTCACATTCACACATCAGACACGCACATACACACACACGCCTACTTATTTGCATAGGGACATGGTTGTGTAGCAGGTCAAGTTGCCGCTTGATTGGCTTCATTGTTGTTGAGGTATCTTCTGACAATTAATGCCATTTACTAAAAATTTCTCAAGGTTAATTGCGTGTTATATAATGTTTATGTTCTGGTAATGAGGGCTATTTCACTTTGGTGTGATAAATTGTTTTATCTCTAGAGTCATAGGAACTAGTTGCGAACTACTCTGAAACTAGCGTGAACGCCAAGGCAAACTACTAGTAAGTCAACTCTGTTTTTTTTTTTTCAAATGATTATCAAGCAGAAATAGTTTTTCAGAAATAGTAAAATATATTTCAGAACAGTCAATTGTAAAATAAATAAAAAGAAGCTATTAAATGTACTTCGAATTATTCAGTTTTACTTCAGAAACTATAAATTCTGAGCTTCACTTAATTATTGTGAATTATAACTTGTCGTTTCTGAAGTACAATTGACAGCTTCTGAATTGCAATTGACTGCTCTGAAATACGTTTTATAATTTCTGAATTGCAATTGACTTCTCTGAAATACATTTTACAATTTCTGTAATATAATTGACTATTCTGAAATTAATTTTACAATCTCTGTAATATAATTGACTATTCTGAAATTAATTTTACAATCTCTGGAATATAATTGACTATTCTGAAGTACATTTTATGATTTCTGAAATATAATTGACTACGCTGAAATGCATTTTACAATTTCTGAAATATAATTGACTATTCTGAAGTACATTTTGTGATACCTGAAATATAATTGACAACTCTGGAATACATTTCAGGATTTCTCAAATAGAAGTAACTAATCTGAAGTAAATTTTACAATTTCTGAAATATAATTGACTATTCTGGAATACATTTCAGGATTACTCAAATAGAAGCCACTATTCTGAAATAAATTTTACAATTTCTGAAATATAATTTACTATTCTGAAGTACATTTTAGGATTTCTCAAATAGAAGTCACTATTCTGTAATAAATTTTACAACTTCTGAAATATAATTGACTATTCTGAAGTACATTTGATGAGTTCTGAAATATAATTGACAACTCTGAAATACATTTTAGGATTTCTCAAATAGAAGTAACTATTCTGAAATAATTTTTACAATTTCTGAAATATAATTGACTATTCTGAAGTACATTTGAAAAGTTCTGAAATATAATTGACTGTTCTGAAATTAGTTTTACGATTTCTGAAATACATTTTACAATTTCTGAAATATAATTGACTATTTTGAAATTAATTTTTCGATTTCTGAATTACAATTGACTTTTCTGAAGTACTTTTGATACGGTATAGTTTAGAGATAATTCTGTGCTAGTCCAATTTTCTGTAGGGTCTACACTGTTGTTATAGGTGGTGATTGGCCCTAAACTAAAGCATTAAAAAATTTTAATTTAATAAAAAAAAGTGATTTGCTTTGGATGGTAACTGGTGCACAAGATTGTCCTTACATATGTGGACGGCGTATTACGACCTTTGTGGGGCGGATTAATCTGCCCGTTAAAAATGTGTCACAACCGAATCTTAAGTAGTCAGTAAGAAGAAACTATATATGACAGTGAAGCTAATATAAAGCATAAATAAAAATTCATCCTAGTCTCACTTGCTTCTTGCTGACACACAATACTGAAGCGTTTGGTTTTACCAAGTACAATTTCCATTTTGAAATGCCACTTTGACACTTTTACTATAACGTAAAAAATTATTCAACTTACATCACCAACTTCATTTCGTATCACTTCAGCTGCTTTATACACTTCATCTTTGTTCGAAATGTCAACAACATATCCTTTGCAATAACCACCGTCGGCTTCAACAATTTCTATGGTCTCTTTGATACCTAAAATTTGAAATTTTTAATTTTTTTCAATTTTTTTAATTCAACCAAAAAGTTTTACGTTACTTTTAATTTAAGAGAGGTTTTATATTTCATTTATTTTTTAACTTTTTTTGACATATTTACTCACCTTCTTTATTTATATCCCAAACAATTACTTTTGTGCCTAATTTTCCCAAACGTTGTGCAAGCAAACGTCCAAGTCCATTGCCACCGCCTGTTATTAGTGCAATATCGGTATTTAATTCTTTTTCAGGATAACCAAAAGCAATGTAAAATAAGTCCTGAAAGAAGAATACAAATATTTTATAAATTGATTTTATTTATTTATTATATTTATAAATTGATTTTAAATTTGAAATTAAGTTCATTAAAACTAATACGAAAGAGTTTTTTATTCCATAGGAAATATTACGATGTTACGATCAGTGCCGGACATATTTTCAAAATTTAGTAAAATTCAGAATTTATCGTCTGAATCGTACTTTTTGGTAGATTCAGGCATTCTATTTTAGTATTTTTCCAGATTTATTGAAATGCCAGAAAGGAAGAAGCGAATTATTTTACTTAAAAAATAAAAATTAAAAGTAAGTGTGTACAAGTTTGGAGATAAATGAAGAGTACGCTGGAGCTGGAGCGATTTTGATAAAATTGGTTTAAAATAAAATATTCGAAGTATATTTAAAAAAGGTGTAGCAAAAGACTTTGGAACAAATATTGAAACTGCAAGCGAAAGCTTTACTTCAATTTAATTTAAGTGGAACATCTTTCAAACATCAAAACTGTTTATCCAACGAAGCAATAAATTTAATTGGAACAAATTGAAATTTCATGCTATTTAAAATTGCTCTCCTATGATACAAGTTATGACACATTTTGTACAAATAAAAAAAATAATTAGAGGAAAAAGTTCGTTGCTTAAGTCTTTCGTACCAACCAAAACAAATTGTCTAACTATGCGTAGCATGCACCGTTGAACGCACAAATTACAGGAAATACAAAATATAATGAACGGTTACAAAACATTGTGTAAATAATATACATATTTAGTACATATGTAAGTATGTCAATTGAAGTATGCAAATATATTGTTTATATATTTGTTAATGTACACTTTAAGTGTACAACAAAAATGCCCTTTTTATTGTTACAAGAGATTTTATTTTAAACACAGCTTTTATTGTTCTGCTGCACGGCCTATTGAGCACTAATAACATACTTATTAGACAGTTTAGTTGTAATCAAAAGCAAAACAATAACAAATACTCGTATACATATTTACATAAGTCGAAGGTTCACTGTAAGAAGCAGCGATTGAAGAGTAATCAAAAACTTACAACAGCGGGCATATGTATGTAAAAGCGAACGTGACCTTGACCGGCTGCAAAATGCATGCTAACAACAACAAGTCGTTAAACTACATTTTTAACACATCATTTATGCATAATTTTATTTTACAACAACACACTTAAAAATATATAGAGGATTTTTATAGTCATTCTTGTTTCGAATATTTTTAATTGACAAAGCCATGTCAACGTGCATTGTCCGTCATTCAACTCTTTACATTTAGTTATGTATATATGTATGTATATTTTTTAACAACTTTAAGGTATCTAGTCATGTATGTGCATGTTTCATACTCTTCACTATCTCTTCTGTCATTTTGCATTGCCTTTGGGCTGATGACTTACATTTAGCGTTGTAGTCTTTTGCCGACCACCAGCGATACGATCCCGGTTTCCGTTTTTTTTTAATGCGAGTATAGCGTGAACATTTCTATCCAAATTCGTATAAATCTTTGTGTATCAGTATACGGATATATGAGTATAATGAGGAAATGAAAAAAAAACGATTTCGGCTCTTTTCTGTTTTTAATATTTTGAAAAATTGCATTACATTGAACAAAACAAAAAAAAAACTATTTTCAAATATCAACTTTTACTCAAACTGTCGGATGTACACGGTTGGTCGGACCGATGTGCGCTGCTCTATCAATTTCTCTTCTCATCCTAAGAGCTTTGGTACTTAGAACTCTAAACCTATCTCTTCCGAAGAAATTAAGACCGAGCTTTACTTATATTTTCGTCGGGGAAAACTATACAACATCTCGGGATCATTTCGAAGACTAATGTCTTCGAGTTGTAGAATAGAAATTTGTCTTTAAGCAAACCAATCTCAAAAAGAGCAACTAACAGCAGACTTTAGAAGTTTTCAATTCTTCGACGACTCTTCACAAAAAAATTAAAAAATGTAGGATAGAATTCTAAGTTGTTATTCATGATGTATTTCATAAATTAACAGATGATTTTGAGAGCTTTACTGAGAGACCAAGAACTCAGTTATTAACGCAATTTTCCGTCTTCAAAGGAAGTTCAATTATCTCGCAGTGCGATGATCTTGAAATAATTGTTACCTAAGCCCAGGCTTACATTTTTAATGTCAAAATAATTGTTTTTTTAGCAACATGACGGTAGCGTGACGCAGTTTAAACTGTTTGGTTGATATAATAATACAAATTATGTGCTAGTATTTTGCTCATGTGACACACTGGAACATTTGACCGTGCCAAGAAAAATAGCAGTAACTGCATATTGAGCTATTTCTACTTTAGCTTTCAAATAAATTCAGAAAAGTTCCAGAAAATATTCTGGTCAGAAAGCTTCAGTGTATAAAGCCTCAGAGAAAGTAATGCATAGTAATTAATATGATGTAGTACCCAGGGTCAACAAGCATTACAAGTTCTGGTAGTGAAACAAGATTGCAGCCAAATTGGATTTATTCTTCTTTTAAATTCTCTTTCTCTATGAAATTTCTATCCATCTACTTGATATTGATTTCAATAAATAGATCGTCTTTAACCTCAATAGTGTCCTGAAGTGCTTAGCTAATCAGCACCATCTATGAAAATTTAGGACAACCAATATCTCACATGCTCCTCAATATAGCGTAAAAGGTTCTATCTATCGAAAGACTAATGTCAGCCGTCGATAATATGATTAGATTTTATGCATTCTTTAACAGATCCATGCGAAGAGAAAAAGTGCTGTAAGTATGCCGCTATGTCTGAGCTTGAGTTCACTTCGAAGCTTGCGAAATCAAACGAAACTGTAGACAAGTCACTTTTATAACTTGATAGAGGCAGATTTAAAAATATAGAACGTCGAGGGAGCACTTCTCCGGGAGATAGGAGATATGGACTTGTTTCATATTGATACCAGAAACGCTTTAGCCAAGAAAGAGATAGGACCCAAATAAGATTGAAAAAAAGTTGGAGGAGTTGACTTGGTGACCTCTGTGGTATCCAAACGTCGTCAGCTATCCGTAAACTCGACCATGCACGACCAACTTATATTTTTTTGATACTATCTAATGTGCACAGATATGTGAATTTAAAAATAATTATGAATTCTCATTACGATCAGGTTAACTGGCGAAAGATTAGTAGAGCTCTGCAAGCTTATATTTACTCTATAACTACCATGAGTATATGAGATATTTCACTAATAACAGGAAGTTGTTATTGTCATTATTTTGTTTATACATGAAGTTTATTACAAATCTCTCCTCGCATAATATTATATATAATTTTGAAATTATGAGAAGGCGAGTAAAGAAGATGTTGTAAGAAATAAGATAAGCCGTATAAGCTGCACTCAAAAGGTGATATAGTTCAAGGAATTAAAGGCCAGTGAAATTTACGAAATATCAAAAAATCTCAATTTCTGTTGAACGCTTTTGGTATGACTACCGGCTGGATTTCCTAAATTATCATTTGTCATCCAATTGGCGCCAACACCTAAAGCATAATTATTGTTGTGATATTTTCTTTTGTTATATATTTGCACTAAGTAATAATATTTAATATGGAGTTTAGCTTTAAATGATTTATAATATGCGCAATTGAAAATGATCGGACACGTGCCACAAAAACAGAGTGAAAAGTTACCCTGTAAGGAAATCAGGCCAATCAATAAAGGACAGTGACCTTATTGCTTTTGAACAGGATATTGCTCTTGTATGGCCTCTGATTCACTCCTTTCTTTGGAGGTTCGTTTTGATTACATCGCTCAAGAGAATTGACAAAGTCAAATCAAAGCCAAGGTCAAGTCAAAGACAAGTCAAATTCAAGTCAATTCAAATTAATTGAAAATTCGAGATAACATCAAGTCAAAATCAAGTCAAACTCAAGTCAAAGCAAATTCAAAGTCAAGCTAAAGTCAATTCGAAGTCAATTCAAAGTCAAGTCAAAGCTAAATCAAACCCAAAATCCATCCATTTTCAAGTCAAAGTCAAGCCAAAGTCATTGAAAGTGAAGGTAAAGTCAAAATAAAGCCACAATAAAGTCATATTCAAGACAAAATAAAGTCGAAGGCAAAATCAGGAGAAAGTCAAGCTAAAACCAAGTCAAAGGCAAGTCAACGTAAGTCAAATTCAAATGAAATCAAGTCACTGTCAAACTAGAGTCGGAGGTAAGGTCATGTATGTATGTTGTTTAAGGGTGAGGGTCTGCACAGCTTTCAGCTTTCGGAAGTCCACTTTGATTTTTTCCCCTTTTCGTAGTGAGCTAAGGGGCCCTTCTTTGCCCATCATGGTGTAAAAGTCGCCAAGCAACCGCACTTCTCCTCCATTGGTGGGTGGGCGCAGATTAACCAGACATGGAAAAATCTTGCATATATAAATATATTTAGTGCGAGTAAGTCATGACCAGGTGGAAAATAAATTACTACACTTTGTTTTTGTATTGAACAAAATATAATAATAAATCATTTACATATTCATGAATTTAACAGATGTGTGTTAAAAGTACAAAGAGTTTTGTCAGTACGTATTCACAAAAGGGTGCTATGTCACAATTACCCCGAGTAAATATACAAACAGGAAACTTCAACAATGACTTATGAGAATATAGAAAATAGTCAGTAGCCGTATCGGGTAGTTAAATAAATAATAACAATCAACTGTGAACTGAATAATAATTGAACAATTTGACAGCATCGAGTTTAAGCATTAATTGAATATGTTAATTAAGGCACATTAGGGGTGCACTCTGAACGATAAAGCAAATACATAAAAAATTAATATGGTTTATAACGCTCTTTAAAATGACACTTTCTTACCATTTTGTTGTATGTATAAGAGCTTTATAAAGCTTTTTTATTTTTTTTTAATAAAGTATAGTGAGAGAAGTTGAGACTATGTTAAACCCATAAGGGCTCCGTAAGAAAAACTGGCATACATTTTAAGCTTTACGGGACTCTTATTAGCTTTTATTAATATAATCCCATATTCATAAAAAAAAGCTTTATAAAGCTTTTCAAAATACCCTTCCGTACAATCTTTGAAGTACATGAACTTTATAAGGCTTTTTTATTTTTTAAATACAATATAGCGAGAGAAGTTGAGGTTATGTTTGTTTTGAAAAGGGCATTAACATAAACCCATAAAGGCTCCGCAAAGCTTTTAACCATATAAAACTCGGGGACTTGTTTGAAAAGTGGCATACATTTTAAGCTTTACGGGACTCTTATTAGCTTTTATTAATATAATCCCATATTTATAAAAAAAAAGCTTTATAAAGCTTTTCAAAATACCCTTCCGTACAAGCTTTGAAGTATATGAACTTTATAAGACTTTTTTATTTTTTTTCTAAATAGGGGGGTTAAAATATAGCGAGAGAAGTTTAGGTTATGTTTGTTTTGAAAAGGGCATTAACATAAGCCCATAAAGGCTTCGCAAAGCTTTTAAGCCCTATAAAGCTCGTGGACTTGTAGGAAAACTGGTATACATACGTTTTAAGCTTTATGAGACTCTTATGAGCTTTTATTAATATTATCTCATATTCATAAAAAATAAAAAAGCTTTTAAAAGCTCGAAGAATTCAAAGCTTGTGTGGGAAAGTCATTTGGAAAAGCTTTATAAACTAAAAATGTAGAAAAGTTATTATAAAATATTTGTTCTTGATAATTTGAGGAAAGTTGAAATCTTTAAAAAATTAAATTTAAATTAAGAACATCCCCATTGCACATATTATTTATTGGTACACGAATCTGCATATTTGTCAACTATAATATTAATTATGCTGCACACTCTGCGCTATGATAATTAGGTATATTCAGAATACAAATGAGTAAACTATTCAACAGATTTAGATATTCTTATAAAACTGTGCTTACAGTTGTGTTCAAAATGATGGCAGTGAAATTAGATTGGATACCGTTCAACGAAATAAAAAGCACTTATACGAAATTCGAAATGATATCCAACTCATGGTTAGTTAGTTATGAAAAATTCTGAGCTGCTTTTGAACGAGACCCGAACTGTTCTTGAGTTCTTGACGGGCACACTAGGGAGTCACAAAATGTTTAAACCCAATTGTCCTCTTTCTACCCACACCTACTCTTATTTGCTTACAATAACCTGCCTAACTAAAAATTCTTTTTACCATCGTTTTAGTTTCTGTCTATAAATTTGGTGTTTTTGGAACTAAACCTCGACTTTTAAAGTAAGAACAAGGCTAACAAACAATTTTGGAACACATGACCATATATGTTTTCGAAAAATTTTTAGAGCACCACTTTTAATCTAAATTAAGGTAATTCTGATACGAAAATTATTTTGCACCAATTAGGTAATTATTATGCA
This sequence comes from Sphenella marginata, assembly GCA_951509765.1. Classification (NCBI taxonomy): domain Eukaryota; kingdom Metazoa; phylum Arthropoda; class Insecta; order Diptera; family Tephritidae; genus Sphenella; species Sphenella marginata. The sequence continues at coordinate 25,004,480 of OX608080.1, read as the reverse complement.
ATTTGTTTACTTGCAAGTATTTTGCGTTTCAAATCACAAAAAAGCTGGCTAATAGTCATTGAGGAGTTAGACATTGAATTAATGGAATGCAGTTGGTACTCAAGCGCTTAAATAATATTTATGTTTGTATTTGTATTCTGAGCACAAGTAAATAATTGTTTGTATTGATTTCAAGTTTTCGTGATTACCTTGCATTTGCCACAAAACTCGTTTAGCACTGCACTTCTATTACTTAATACTCGTAATATAAACACTTGCATTCTAACAGGTATGCGCTATTAGGGTGGGTTGAAGATATATTTTTTTTCATTTTTAATAAATTTTTTTTTTAAATTGTATTTGTATATTATAAAAATTTGAATTTGAGAACAAAAAAGAAAGCAAAAAAAAGGTCAGAAGTTTGACAAAATTTGTGTGGTATTATTTTTGTATTTAAGAATAAAAATCAGAGGAAAAAAAGCAGAATGAATTTTGAACCAAAAATACTTTCTTTCGTTTGGAATTATTATTTTTTCATATTTAGTCATGTAAGCCTTTTTGAGGTCAGTAGAAACCAGACCTGTCAAATTCCCATTAGAATTGAGTAATCAATTGATTGAATAGCTTTTGCAATCATTAATGATTATCTTAATTGTTTTCAGAAATTTACAATTACTAATTTATTAGAACTAGAAAAAAATCAAAAATAATCAAAAAAAAATTAAAAGTAATCAAATAATCAAAATTAATCAAAAGTAATCAAGTAATCAAAAAAAAAATCAAAAATAATCATAAGTAATCAAAAACATTTTTATTGATTACTGTTGATTATTTTTGATTCTTTTTTTTAATAAAAAAAAAAATTTTTTGATTATTTTTGATTATTTTAGATTTTTTTTTGATTACTTGATTACTTGATTACTTTTGATTAATTTTGATTATTTGATTACTTTAGATTTTTTTGATTACTTTTGATTTTGTTTAAATCATATAAAAACATGATTGTATTTTGATTGTTGTTTAGAATCTATATATTAATAGGCTAACATTTTTTCCATACAATCAATTGCCAGAGTGTATCTCATAAAACAATGCATAACTCCAATTATTATATATTTTGATATGTTTTCATGGGCCAGGAGCTTTGAATAGGCATATTATATTTAACAAAAAATGCTTCATTAATTTGTAATAATTCACCAAAGTTTTCACCAAAACCCAAAGCTGTTAACTACAGTATTTGACTTTTTTGTTGTACATACAGCAGTGGCGCAGGTGGTGAGCGTGCCGGCTATGATGCGTGCGTTCTTATGTTCAAGAACGTGTTCAGGGCAGGTAGTTTTTTTTTTTTTTTTTACTAAATTGAATTTGCCTTAGAATATACGAAAACTTTTTATTATATTTTTTTTTTTAATTTATTATATTTGTAATCCAATATTTTTCTGTTTATTATGTTTATGACATCTATCTTGGAGTGAAAAACTCAAATTTTTTGAATAAAATCTAAAAAATTATTCCAATTTATCAATATTTATAAATTTATATTTTTTAAGAAATCTATCATATTTAATATGGAAAAAGTAAAAACGCAGTTTGTAGTTCTTCAATTTTATATTCACGAAATAGTTTGAAATTGCGTTAATTTTCCTAAAGACATCAACTATTTTCTTCCTAAAAATTTTTATTTGTAAAAGAGTCGACATATAACCCAATATTTCAATATTTTTCTGTTTCTGACATCCATCTTCGACTGAAAAAACCAAATTTTTTGTAAAAAAAGCTAAAAAATTATATCAATTTATCAATATATATTTTTTAAGAAATATATCATATTTAATATATAAAAAGTAAAAACGCAGTTTGTAGTTCTTCAATTTTATATTCACGAAATAGTTTGAAATTGCGTTAATTTTCCTAAAGACATCAACTATTTTCTTCCTAAAACTTTTCATTTGTAAAAGAGTCGACATATAACCCAATATTTCAATATTTTTCGGTTTATGACATCTTTTTTCGAGTGAAAAAACCGAATTGTTTGAATAAAAAAGATAAAAAATTATTTCAATTTATCAGTATATATTTTTTAAGAAATATATCATATTTAATATACCTACAAAAAGTAAAAACGCAGTTTGTAGCTTCTTCAATTTTATATTCACGAAATAGTTTGAAATTGCGTTAATTTTCCTAAAGACATCAACTATTTTCTTCATAAAAATTTTTATTTGTAAAAGAGTCGACATATACCCCAATATTAAATTGGGCCAGTTAGGTTATGTGTTTTCAATATTTCCGAGTTGAATTTGACGAAAAAAACCAGAAAACCATCATATGTCTAAGTTGTAATATTCTCCCGCTATACGGACTTCAAAAAATATACAACTAAAAGAAAAATTGAGAAAACTGTCTGTATACCAAAAAAAAAACACAATTTGGAAACCGGCAAATGTTAAGAAGTTAACGGAATCTCAAAATGAACTTTCATTCGTTTCAATCCATATCGCCAATTTTGTTCGATATGGCATCATTCTATGTGACCATTATATATATTATAAGTCTAACTATGTTGTTGGTATATGCCCATGAAATTTAATTTTGTTTATTGAAATATTGACGGAATATGAAAGGAGTGGTGGGTCTGATGGTGGACTTTCAAACATTTTAAAGTACCGTTTTTGCCATCTCCTATTAATGATTACTGGTCTTTAATGGACGGATTTTTTTTGGTTGTCAAATTACCCGGCTTTAGAGTAAACCAGCTTTTATGAAAGCGACTCTCAATAACTCAACTATAAATAATTATTTTCAGCAATAAAAATGTCTCCAATATTTATGCCTCTAGGCATTAGGTACTGGAGAAAAATGCGAACAGAGGATTTAATAAGTTAAACTAATTTAAGGTGGTCGAATTTCGACCACGGGATATACTAGTAATCATTAAAACAATAATTAAAACCCGTAAAGAATAGGTAATCAATCATTACTCTGCTTTTCCAAAAAGTAATCAATCAAATCGGCAATCATTAGGATTATTAATCATAACTTAACAGGTCTGATAAAAACTATTTAAATGGAAACAAAATTTTTTTTTTAATTAAAATTCTCCTCTCATTATAAAAAGAACGGTTTTTTCAAGTCACCCTAGCATATGTATGTATATATACCCACCAGCAAATTGCGAATTCATACCAGACCACTCGGTCTTTAGTTTGCTTCAATTGCTTGCTGGCGTTAAATGTGGCCAATGGAAGTTGCACACACCAGTTAGAAGTCTCAGCCATTTGTTACTGGGTCGAATTGTCTAACACAGAACGCATTTAACTTAACGCTTGATAAATAAGCAAAAATAATCAACAATCAACATTAATGCTTGGTATCGTTGACACAGCATTGCGCAAATTGTTTTCACAGCGCATGCGCACGCTTCGGGGCAGCAAATAAGCCACTTGCAAGCATTCTAAGCCATAAATCAACGCGTACTATGTACATATGTGCAACAACTACAGCATAGAAAAAAAAATAAATAAGAACTATAGCAACAAGATATATGTATTTATGATGCTGCTTTGACGGTGTATACTATCTGGCGGTGTATACGTTTTTTTTTTTTTTAGCTTTTTACAGAGTTTTTTGTTTTTATACAGAGTTTTTATGTATGTGTGTGTGAATATGACTATAAAGATATTTTTTTTGTTTGGTGCACTAATTTTCTTAGTTCAAGTTTTTCATTGAAAATTGTGTCCAAAGTTCGAAATTTTGCCTAAATGAGTTTGCAAGTCGCATTTTAATTGCCTCATAAAAAGGAAGGTTGCCGCAAAAACGACAGCATGCATTCTGAAAGAGGGGAAGTGGAGGTAAAAGAGTTCGTTTATGTGAATTGTAAATCAATTATGAATACAAAATTAAAAACGAATACGAATTTTTTTCAGAGGCGAGTGACAGCTCCTTCTATAGCTAAGTTCCTGTGCCTGCTTTAGAACATTCCATGCCGAATCATCTTTATATATTCTCATAATAATAATTCCTACTAGGGCTGTGCGATTAATTGATTAAACAAAATTTTTGATTATTCATAATTTTGATTGCTCAATTAATCGACTAATTATGATTTTTGTTTAATCAAAAAGGGTGTTTACTCGATTAATCAAGGTTTTGATTAATCAAAATTAAAATTAATTGATTAATCGCCTTTTTGATTAATCGTTTTTTTGAATTAAATGATTAATAATATATTAAAACGTCACAAATTTAGAAGTTCTTTGATACTTCAACTATTTGTTGCATCTTCGACATTTTGGCATTCCGCGATCGGACAACATTTCACAATTTTCTTAAATTTTTTTAATTTTCAATATTTTAAAGCATTTTTGGTTGTTAATGTTTTTTTTTTTTCAGCTATTTCAAGGCAAACTTTCACATAAAAAAATTAGTAAATTAATCAGTTTTTATTAACCATTTTTGAAAATACTCGAGTAACGCTCGTTTTGATTAGTCATAATTTTGATTAATCAAGTAATCGATTAACTGAAAATTTGATTAATCAACTTACTCGATTAATCGAAAATGAGTAAATTAATCAGTTTTTGATTAAAAATTTTTGAAAACACACGAGTAACGCTCGTTTTGATTAGTCATAATTTTGATTAATCAAGCAATCGATTAACTGAAGATTTGATTAATCAACTTACTCGATTAATCGAATAAAGTTGCATCCCTAATTCACCTATTCGGCCCCACTTACTCTTTGTTTTTGTTTCTCTACCTAACCTAGCAAACCCGTCTTTGGGCTCTAAGATATTTGCTTTCATCCATCCGTACTTTGCTCATGCGCTATGAAGCACCAACAAATTTTTAAATTTATTTCATAAGGTAATACTTTATCAATTTACATGCCTTCAGATCAATATCAATGCATTTGCCTCTGTGCTAAGTGTTGTTTTGTCTTGAACGAATATAAATGCCATTTTTGAGATACCATCTTCATATAAACCAATTAACGTAAAGAAGAAACGAAATGCCAAAAAACAATCAGAATACTACAAATATTACTGAAAATATGTAATTACTAAACAGAAGACTGAGGCGACAAACTTGACAACTCCCAAGTGCGCACGCCAGGCAGCACAACCAAACACGAAAAAAAGTCTGCAACTGCAGTTACACATTGCTTGCCGCCAAAATAAAGCATGCGCCAATAAACAAACATTCACGCACACACACACATATATAATAATAACACCTGAAGACTTGCACACACACACACATATATTTACTTGAGCAAACAAAACAAACTTTGGACTGCAATTGCATTGATTCGTTGCGGCTCTGACGGCGCTGTTTTGACCTTCTGTATGAAGTTACCAAGCGAGCGTAGTGTTATTATAAAAAAAGCGAGAGCAAGGAGTACTAAGAAGAAGTGGTGCTTGAAAAAGTTGTAATAAAGGCAAGAGCAAAGTGTAGAAAAAAAAAAATATAAAAATCGAAAAATAAAATAAAATCACAGCGCAACAGCTAAAGCTTTGATGAATCGCTTCCACCGCCAATAGCTACCTCAATTGCAACAACAAAAGCAGTCAAACCATGTTGCCTTTTGCCAATTGCACTGATAGTTTAGTTAGCTGATTTGTTAGCGTAGATAGGCACAATTCGTTATGCTCAATACTAATCTTAAATTACAACAATAACAAACAAAAAATTGCTAATTGAAACTGAGCTTTAATGGAAAACGAGCGTTTGTAAGTGGTAGAGCATAAATAATACCATACATTAAGACGGTTGTATTTAAACACGTTCTTTCGGCGTCTCTCTCTTGCAGTCAGTTGAGAAGGTTTTGGGTAAAGAGCTTTTGTGCATCGCTTCCCCGTAAACTGATATGTTCGTATGTTCTAAATAATTTTGAAGTATTTTCTGCCATCAAATGATGAACCGCAGTACGTAAAGTACACTCTCCACGAGAAAAGACCACGCTCTATGAGTCGCTATATGTTATAATTCTAAGAATTGATATCTAGGTGTTGCCACTTATGATACTTTTATACTTTAATGGGGTTGCCAACTGTCTGATTTTTTTTGTAACCAAATGAGCTACATATGTATATGGGTATCAAACGAAATTTAATTAAAAGTTTTTTTCGACAAAAACAAAAATTAAACTTAGTCTTAGCATCTAGCGTTGCCACCTATTTTAATTACATGCATTTGTTTGCATACCCCATATTATCTCTAAACCGACCTGCTTCATTTGGATTAACTTTTGAACAAAGTTAGTATACTTCGTTTCAGGTTTCCTATGCAAGCGTTGCCACTTTGAACGTTTTTTAGAGAGTTGCCACCAATTTGAAATGTTTAAGAATTGATTGGAATATGCCATTAAGGGTATAAAACAAATGGGATTTGAAGTCATATTTAAAAAAAAAAAAAAAAAAAATAACAAACAAAAAATTATACGTATTGTTTCCTCAAAGGGTTGCCACCTAATCAAATTATATTTTTTTTTCATACTCGCTATTATCTCGAAAATTGTCACACATTTTTATTAAATTTTGTACATAGCTTATCTGCTCAAACCTTAGCTCTCTTACATACATACATATGTAAGTGTTGCCACTTGGGAGATTTAACTGAGGGGGATTTTTAACAAAAAGATTTCTAGGTAGTGTTGTGTACATATTTAAATACATTTTGGCAAGTAAAGTTATAAAATAAAAAGGAATAAAATATTTTTACTAATAAGAATCGTCAAGAAAGCAAATGATATGGCAACATCGTAAGGTGTTTAGCAAAGTTCGATTGGCTTGGTACTAAGCAGTGAGCTAAAGCTTAGAGGCAGCCGAAGGCGGCAGAAGGCTTTCTTATCTACATCCGAACCTAGCTAGACCTAATCAAAAAGGAAAAAAAAACAAGGATGTCTTGGTCTACCTTGATATTTCCGTTTGACGTGAGCTACATCTAAAAGGAACATCTAACATTCGATTGCTCATCGATTCTATTTATGATGACTACTTTGACTCAATTATAGGAGGATGTCTACTTCGAATTGAATATGCCAAATTTTTCTTGAGAGCGTTTAAAGATTTCTTGTGTATCTCATCTTTCGCGGATGCTCAAGACTAATACTAACTATATCTTATCTCACGTTAAGCCATTATTTCTTCAAATAAAGCTTACAAATTGTACTACATCACATATTCTTATTCATCACACATACATATAACATTCATCTCTAATCTCAAACAAAACTAATGTGATTCATTGCTTTTTGAGACTTTGAGATTTTTAAATAATTTTCAGTTTAGCCAAATGAAAAAAAGTTGAAATGTGTAAAAAGTGAAAAAAACTAAATTTATAAATACAAATGCATTTGTACATACGAGCACATGTAAACATGTTTAAGCATTGCTGGTGATTAAAATAATTCGTGCTTAAGGTTA
>OX608080.1:24897071-24992071 GCA_951509765.1 Sphenella marginata | reverse complement strand
TTTGTTGCATACGTGGGACCCGTCCCCGTTACAATTGATTTGATAAATTAAGTCCGATTTCTCTAGTTTTTCTATTTTGCTTTTCGTGTTGCTAAATAATTGTTGTAGTGTGTTAGTGTATTTAAATGTATATTTATATGATTTATAAATATATGATTTAAACAAATTTAAGAGTTTTTCATCATATATATATGGGTGGCCTAGAGCTCAATAATAAATATAATAATCAATTCCAAAGGCCGAAAAATACAAAAGAAATTATTAATATTTATATTTTATTATTTATCAAAATCTTTACAATCAAATAAAAATGCAAATTCGTAGACATGATTAAACAAAAGACTTAAGCAACAAACTTGTGCCACTCTTATTTCAACGGACATACAATTTTAGGGAGTGCCTTTATTTACATACTTAATACATTCTTTAAAAGGTCATTGTATAAAGTCAATAAATATATTTTGTTGAAAATAAAAATAGACACAAACCAAGTGAGAATTTACAGTCCATCAATGAAAGGAATATTTACCGGCTATGCTAAGAATATTAAAAATAAATTATTTACACAGAAAATGAAATGAGACTTGAATTTAAGGAAATTATGTAAGAAATATAATAAAACCTAAGCCCGATTTGTGTTTCAAAATAACATAAAGTAAAATACTTTTTTTTTAAGGTAAAATTATACAAAGTTGACTTTAAGCTGGTGGAGTAACCTGGAATTCGTCAGAGCCGAGTATGTAGTTTGTGGTTTTGGACAACTTTCGTGAACATTAACTGATTGATGTACTAATTTAGGCTCGATGTTTTGTAACTACCAGAAGAGATAGACCCATCAGAAAGATAAGTGGGATGTTCAGGACGACTTCAGTTGATTGATTTAGCCATGTCGATTGAATAGGTATTCAACATGTATATATGTATATACTAAATCTTTTTAAGCCGAAAATATTAAAAAGCAGAATAATAACCGGCCATGATAGGTAGTAATCAAGAGTTTTTATGTTAAGCTGCTACTTGTATATCTGCAAAAAATACTATTAAATAAATTTTTTTACTTTGTAAACGAGAAAAACTTTAAATCCAATATTTTACGACCAAAAAACCAAACCACTATTGCTTTTAGTTGTGGGTGCTATCAATGTGACTTTATAAAGATTGCTGGCTTTGTATGGGACAATTAAAAATTATTACTTTGCTGAATGAATTGCAAAAATCTAACCAATAATCACAAATTAACTACAAAATAAAAACCTCCGAGAGGGTTAGTAAGTAGATGTAAAATTACTTTGAATTAGCTGAAAAAAAATAAAAATAAAATAAAATTAAATGAAATAAAATAAATTAAAAAAATAAAATAAAATAAAATAAAGTAAAATAAAATAAAATAAAATAAAATAAAATAAAATAAAATAAAATAAAATAAAATAAAATAAAATAAAATAAAATAAAATAAAATAAAATAAAATAAAATAAAATAAAATAAAATAAAATAAAATAATATAAAATAAAATAAAATAAAATAAAATGAATTAAAATAAAATAAAATAAAATAAAATAAAATGAATTAAAATAAAATAAAATAAAATAAAATAAAATAAAATAAAATAAAATAAAATGGAAATAAAATAAAATAAAATAAAATAAAATAAAATAAAATAAAATAAAATAAAATAAAATAAAATAAAATAAAATAAAATAAAATAACATAAAATAAAATGAGAAGAAATGAAATGAAATGAAATGAAATAAAATAAAATGAAAAGAAATAAAATGAAATGAAATAAAATAAAATAAAATAAAATAAAATAAAATAAAATAAAATAAAATAAAATAAAATAAAATAAAATAAAATAAAATAAAATAAAATAAAATAAAATAAAATGAAATGGAATGAAATGAAATGAAATGAAATAAAATAAAATGAAAAGAAATGAAATGAAATGAAATGAAATAAAATAAAATAAAATAAAATAAAATAAAATAAAATAAAATAAAATAAAATAAAATAAAATAAAATAAAATAACATAAAATAAAATGAAAAGAAATGAAATGAAATGAAATAAAATAAAATTAAAAGAAATAAAATGAAATGAAATAAAATGAAATGAAATAAAATAAAATAAAATGAAAAGAAATGAAATGAAATGAAATAAAATAAAATGAAAAGAAATGAAATGAAATGAAATGAAATGAAATAAAATAAAATGAAATGGAATGAAATGAAATGAAATAAAATAAAATGAAATGAAATAAAATAAAATGAAAAGAAATAAAATAAAATTAAACACAGTAAGTGGTATAGAATAAAAAATAGAGAAAATACAAGGGAAGTAAAAAGTCGGCGGAAAAGAAGGGAAAGTTAAAGGAAATAAAAATATAGACGAATCAGAGCAGAAAAACAAATGGAAAGCGTGGTAGAGAAAAATAAAATTAAATGTGATAAAATGAAAATTCCGTATAAAAATTTAATTGAAAAGAATATTAGTCAATAAGTTGAGTTGAAATTGCAAACCATGCCAACAACAATTTAACACCATGCAAGTAATGCTAACACAATAAAGATTTCGAACATATAGACCCAAAAAAAAAAAAAACAAATCTGACTCATCTGCGCGAAACATAAGCGAAATAAGTAAATTTGGCAAATGTTAGTGGATGAAATGCAAACACATATCTAATACAAAAATATACAGACTCTCTATCAAATCTGGCCAAGTCTTGTGAAAGATCAATATTTGCCATCCATTTTTGTAGTACAACCAAGTTAATGAAAAGAGAAAAACCTTGAAAACAACCAGCTCTTAATAGCATACCCGAATTTGTAGTACAACAAAGTGCGCGTCTGCAAGCATGATAACTTAGCAAAATTTTTGATTAAATTAAAAACAAATTTGGTATGCAGGTTCCATGGCATTCACCGGTACTTTTTATGTATCAAATATTTTGAAAAACCAGCAAGCGATTATACAGTTTATAATACAACTAAAATGGCCAAAGTTGGTATGCTATTGAAATTGTGGACTAAAATTAACTATTTCGTAAACTTTTTTAAAAGCTAGTATAACTGCATATTAATTCTATTAAAAAAAAAAAAAAACTTAAGCTTGTGTATTTAATATGCGGTTGCAGGCGAACTTAGTAAGTGGTCTAAGTTGTTTCCTATTTTTCTTAAACTTTTGGCAAATATAATTTATGCAAATCAAAACTTTATGTTTTCTAAGTATTTCGTTGTGAAAGTAGAAAGTCAACTATGAAACTGGTAGTGCGATAGTCGAAATATGGGATTTAATAATGAATTCAATGTCAAATTCTATGCGAGAAGCTGCGCACAAAAGAGATGACTGAGTGCAATACTCAATCTAGCAACGTAAGTCAGCAGAGCTAGGTATGTATATCCAGTTTTTTTTTGGGTTCGATAGAACCCTGGGGAACTAGTGATTCTTAAAAAAAGCAGGTTCACAACACAAATTAAGATAAACAAATTCTTTGAACAAGAACATACATAGATGATAGATTTTAGTAGAGCTTACAAGATATTACTCAATCAATACTTAAATCAGAATAACAATTATGTAGTAAAACACAAAAAAAAATGTTTATTAACCCTTAGTATTGCACAAAATTTGTAATTAAAAAAATTCATAAATTTTATCAGGCTCCGGAATAGTTCATTTATGAAGATATTATTTTGGGAGCATATATGCACTTTTTTGGGACTGGAATTCTTTTGTGATGAATTCGTAAAACTCTTTTGGTGTCGGAAATATCACTTTGGAAAATTTACAAAGTCACTTTTTGACACTATTAACTGAAGTGGGCGTGGTTAACACCCAATTTTTTTTAATTTTCAAATTTTTTATATTTAAGTAGTTATTCAAAAAATCATGAGAGAAGAAAATTTTTTTTGAAAAAGTTCTATTTAATATATGTACATTATTAAGGCGCCTAACGCTCCACACAAAAAAAAAATGGACACCCTGTTCCCATCGGAATTATTAACTTTAATGTATTCTGAGACCTTGGTCAAAATATTTCGAAAAAATATTTAGATTTACTGGAGCTAAAACGCGTTAAAAAAAACTCTTAAAATATCCTTTTTTATGTATAAAAGGAGTATGAAAAAATATTTTTTAATAAAAAGCAACTGAGATGATGAACTAGCTGGAGTAGAAAAGGTAAGCATAAAAAAGTTGGAAAATTTTATCAACGCATTTTTTTCGAAATATTTTGGGAGAGTCCTTAGCAAAGATTGAATTTTAAAATTTCGGTGGAAACACTGCAACTTTTTTGGGCGAAGCGTCTTAATGTACATATATAACATATCTAAAAACTAAATAGCTTTTATATTTTTTTTCTTAAACACGTTCCCTTTGGGGTGTTTTTGCAGTGTAAAATTTAAATGTTAACAAAACAAAAACAATTTTTAACAGTTTTACAATGTATGTTCTCGCTGATTAAAATACCAATTTTTTGAACCAGGCAAGACATTCCGTACTAATCACAGCTTAAAGGTACCTATTGCAGCCATTTTACAAATAATTCGATACCTTGCCACGCCCACAATTTTACAAAATGCATTTTCTATAGATAAAGTTGTGTTTGTTAAGAAACTGGTAGCGAGCTTTCATCAACATCTGAGTAAGTGGGGTGTTCTATGCATAACGGTTTTGATGTGAAAATCATCATATGATTCAAAGCTGAAGAAAATGGGGCTAAAATAAATTTCTTAAAAATGTAGGGCGACTTTAAAATCGGCATTTAGTTATACTTTAACAAAAAACGATTTGTAACAAATGTATTAATTTAATATACATATTTAATTAAACAGATTCCCCAGATGAAGGCGCGGAGAGCGTCGAAACGCGTAGGGAACAACAACAACTAACTTGTTTTATTTAACCGGCCGTAAGTGCTCAACCCAGCAAACATAAATTTAACAAATTGGCCCAACTATATAATGATTATTTTCTTTATCCAACAATTTTTCACAAATCGATTTGTCTTCAAAACAAAAATAAATCGATTATTAAGTAACTAAACTATTTTTCCGACTAGCGGTAATACATACTCCATAAACTATAATCAGTTGACTATGAAAACTAGTAAAAGTCCAAACGTTTTTTATTAACAATTGAGTAACATAAGAAGGTAAAATACTCAACACATTCATTCACACATCCTTCTCAAACGAGCAATCATAAATATATGTGTATGTAAGTACGTACATACATTTCAGTATTTGCAATGAAAAAATGTTTTTAATTAATTGTGAAGGCTATATAACATACGCTACTAAACTTTTGTTAAACACTAAATATAATGTAATATTTATTATTATTATATTCTTAGCGCAGGTTTAGTGGCAAATGATATCTACGTGCATTTGTGAATGTTCCTTACAATCCCGTATAATCCAGCCTGTATTTCGGGATGTGAAAAATCTATGCTAATGCTTAGTATGAAACATGTTTAGTATTAAATTTAGCAAAACAATAAAGTAATGTGCATCTCCAACTATTAATCCAAACATCTTTTGGAGCCATTTTATGCAAGTGAAATCACTCAAAAGTTTTACGAGATCCAACAAATGAAAAAGGTGACATCCAGAATAGTACCACAAGAGGCTTTAGTTGAGTGAAAAGAGTTACGTTCGTCATACGTAATACGCTCATATACGTCACTTTATATATAACTACCAACAGAAAGCAAAATAGGACGATACAAGTTAATGATATGATAAATGAAGAGTCTTCAATACAAGATCTATCAACAAATATATTGCACAATATTTATATATATCAACAAATATATTGCACAATATTTTCTGCCGTATAATTTCTATAAGAGTTCCATCTCTACTGAACTAGCCAATAAAAAGTAAAACGAAGAGTAGTTTTTTTTAGCATAGTAGCAAATTCGGGATCCCGGTATTGTATGCTCTAGCAAGTAGTTACTTAGTTGTGAACTGACTGTTAGGCAATGCGAGCAATAAAAACAGTTGTAAACATGCATTTTATTGTTGAATTTAATATTTTATTAGCATAAAACTTATGCTTAGAAATAATTAAAAAAAAAGGAATTGCCAACAATTTTCATGAACGATAAAACTACCAACAATGAAAACATGTAATGATCTACTTAAATGTACATTTGTGTGTGAAAATACGTACATAAACATATGTATGTTTTTCTATGTGTTTGTAAACTATTTCAGACATTCTACATTTAATTATAAATTACGTAGGTATGTACGCTCACTTGGATAACATGGAAATAGAAAATTTAATTAAATCTTGAGGGCCTTCATTTGTAAAAAAAAAAGTTGAACAATTATAAATTTGGTATGAACCAGTAGATACAAATGGTAGGGTAAGAAAAACTATAGTTGCACATACATATGTATGTATGTACATACACTCATAAGTTAGTTTGAGTCTTATTAAAAAAAAAATTGTAATGCAATCAAGGACAGGAAGTCATTTTAGGTGCGTATGTTATAATGAATTTTTGAAAAGTAGCAATTGGACAACAAAACCCGCTGCAAACATGACGAACCAATGCAGCGGAAAATTGAAGTTACATAATTTAAAAATAATACAGGATGAATTTTGTAATAAGTGGAAAGTAAAATCGCAAAATTTGGTCAAATCCAAAAAAAAAATGCTGAAAGTGGCAGACTTTTGGCTTACTCAATTCCTGTGTTTCTACTTGTACAAGGTAATCGACTACTAAAAAAGTCGGCACTTGAGCAAAATACTCGTGCTTAGAAAAACTTCTAAGTGAAAATTTAACTGCCTTAGCAAGTAAAGCATGTAAATTTATAGGGATAATGGAAAGCAGCATACCAAATGTTGGCTAAGAAACTTGCCCTTAATCTTCTCTAAATTATATGGCGCCAAATGATTATTATTATTATAAGGTCATAACAACCAAAGTAAGGTTTTAGAAATTTTGGTCCATTTGGAAGCCAAAAATATTTTCTGAAATCAGGGATATAAGATGAGTAAATAAAGAAGCAACCTTAGAAGTAAGATCTGTTAAAAAACTAGGGAGTGCCTTAGATTAGCTACAACGACAACTAAACATGTGCTCCGTTTTTATGTTAAACTAGAAAACCAGGCCACACTTCGCTGCGTCTCAGAATTTATAATAAGTATACTGAGTTGGATATTAAGAAATGTATCTCTGAAAGCAGCTAACTAAAACACATGACCTATTGCAACACTCATTAGCACCTTTCTTTTGATACCCATATTGTACTAACACATTTTGGGTTACCCTGGTTCACATATTGGTCGATAACTCTGAAACCGCTCGAGTTATCGATATAAGGGATTTCTAAAAGTTTAAGTTAGACTTCTGGTAAAGCAAACTTGAGTTTTTGGTTGTTTTCTATTGAGCAGTTTTCGAGTGATACGCGCGCAAACTTACAGACAGATCGACAAAAATTTTTTAAAGGTGTTGATTTTGATTCTCTTTTATATCTTTTTTATAATTTTTTCAGAGTTATGACGAATTGCAATTTTTAATATCCTTGGGGCGTGGCACCGCCCTCTTTTCCAAAACTATATATAGCCTATGTCGTATCCTACAAACTACTGAACCTATCGGTGAAGTCTCACAGAAATCGTCTTTAAACTTTGGTTTTTGGACGCCTATAAAGGACACACAACCACACACACATTTGGAAGCTACTAAACTTCACGAGCTTCAAAAGGCGCTTGTCATTCACTTAGCCATCACACATAACTTCATCTGTATGTTAATGGCTAATTTTTTCTTTAAGGGTATTTTGTATGCATTAACGCATTCAAACAAAAAATTTACATAAATATTTAAAAAGGCAAAACAAAGTCCGGTCGTGAACCCGAAAATTTTATTTTATTGCATAATTTATCATATATGTAGAAAGCAATAACTTTAATATAAACACAAAAAAATATTTGGCGCGTTCTGTGTTCGAGTAGAGTAAGGCCGAGCTTCTCTAACAATTTGTGATGTGCTGCTTCTAAAAAAAAAAATTGTTGGTACAACGGCGAGGGGCGACAGCGTTTTGAAAAACTTTTTTTTTGTCACCTGTCACAGGGCTCGAACCCATGACCTACGGTGTGATAGAACGCTACAAACTTGTGGCATCCGCAAATATAAGTTTGGCTGTTATTAAAAATTTAATCTGTATACGCGCTCTAATTTCGGCACAGCGTGTTTAATCCCGAAACGTTAATTGAGTTACATATGTAAACAATACGAATTTTTAATTATTCTGACAAAAAGAAACAAACATTTTATAGATGACACTTACCTGTATAATAAAACCGATGGAACAAATTATGAACCACAAGAAATCTCCGATGGCATCAGCATAAGTCCAAACGCTATGGAGAAAGGATTGTGGCGCTTGCATAGGTTTTGCTGTGGCCGGAGATGCCAAATTTCCATTGGGTATATGACCATTTGTTAAGCTGCCATTAGTTTGGGCTTTGTTATTGTTGTTGTTATGCGCCATTTTCACAAAAAAAAAAATTGTTTATGCACTTTTCTTAAAATTTTTTTTTTTGAGTTTTTAAATTGTATAAATTTTTTGTTATTGTTAAGAATTTTTGCTAATTTAAGCGTTTTATAATTCAAAAGCAATTGTTCTAGTTTGCTTTGGTTGCATTTGTTTTGTCAGCAAGTGTTTGAAAACTGTAAACGCGTAGTCGAATTTTCATAGCTACCAAAAAAAATTGGAATTAAAAAAAATAATAACAATTTTTATTTGTTGTCTTCTATATATGTATGTATTTGCAACTATATGTCCACAATAATAACAAGAACACTGCGCAAGTTAAATAAATTAAAACAACAATTATCTACAACAACTTTGCTTGTTCACACCAAATTTGTAGCAAACATTTCGCAAGGAGTTTCGAAAAATGCGAGTCTCTCAAACGCAAAAACACAAAAATCACAACAAAAAGAAAAACGCAATTCGAAGTTGAAACCGTAAAAGAATTGTACGTTATTACTGCCAACACTTGTTGTTGTTGTACGAGCGTTTCTATGTCCGTTTGTGAATATGGGCAATTATTATTATTATTTTTGAACGTATTAGCCTGCCTGTCTAAGACCGTAGGTGGATATTTGAATTTGTTAAAACAAAACCGTGTTTCGGTTATCCGCGCTACACGTCCGCTCTGTTGAGCATAAGAAACTTTTGTGTTCATTAAAAATCTTTTCGAGTAGCGCTAGACTTCTACTTTCGATATGCAGTAGTATGCCGCACAATTTTACGAGTTTTATGTGTTTTTATTTTTGTTTGGTATTATCGACAGTAACAATAACAACAACTACAACAGCCAATCAACTATCCAAAAGCAAACCAAAAAGCAAAACGAAAAAGTTAACCTCAAAAGAATATGCTCAAACTCAGGTATTGTACGTGCCAAAGCTTAGCCCAAATGTTGATAGGCTTGACAGCGCTCTACCGACCATTCGTACCAACTATCGTTTGTTTGTTTCAAAAGCTCTGCGTCGACGAGTCATGGCATGCAAAACGTACTTGCAAAGCTTCATAGTAGCGACGCAGCTCCAATTAAAGCCGGATCATGACGTCATATGGGATGTGTGTGTGTCTGTGTGCCAGTGTCTTGCGCTCCTCCCGTTTGGCTTTGCACGCGACATTCGTTGTGGCTTATTTAACATCTTCCCGGCAGTGAAACCAACTTCTTTTAAACCAATTCTCCAACTAGTTCTCTACGGGAAACGACTGTCTCTTTCTATATAAAAACTGGGTTTTCTCACATGGCGCTATCCTACAAAATATCAATTGTTAGACTTCGTAGCGATCAGAAGCGAATCCACAGAGGTGTCATACGTGTTGAAACCCCCTTCGGAATCCGAAAAGTCTATAACTGTGGATAAAAGATGTGTTTCCCAAAATCCTGGATCCGCCACTGGAACAGATGTACCAATCAGTTCAAAATAAACCAAAGAAAAATTTTAGTTCTGTAATTGCGACTGAAAATATTTAAAATGAGTCAGAGCTTAGTGGATAAGTAATCGCCTTGTATGGCAGACAGCTCAACTCGGATTTGTTGTACAACGCAACATCCTAACAAGCCTTTTCCAGAAAAAAAACCGGCTCCGAAATCACATACAAATGTTGTCTGAGGGCGCCAGCAAGTCCTAAAAACATCCTTACAGTCAGTAAACTGCTTTGTCAGTTCTTTCTTGGAGATGCAGGATCCACTCGGATCCATTTACGTTCTGGATACTGTATTAGTTTAAACAGCCACCTAACAACATTGTAGCTTGGTTGCCGAATGAGTGCCTGGCAATTAGTGTGTATCGATTATATCAATTTTCGATATCAATTTACCTGCTCATTGCAGCAGACTCTACCCGAAACAAAATTTCACACTGGTCGGAACCTATTGAGCTTCTAGTTTTCTAGGAATTTCCTTAGAAGAAATCGATGGCATACTAAGTAAGGAGCGTTTCAACAGCTCGTATTTTTCCAACTCTTAACGTTAGCCCCTTTTAAGATAAGTTCATTACTAGTCCCAGACACCTAGTTATATATGGGGGTGTTTGCCATTTTATTGTGGTTTTTAACTGCCGGGTAGCTGTGTACATACATGCTGACGTACAAATGCAGTTTCAATTTCATTCCACTCCAGGTTTACGATTTTCAATGTGCTTGTTTAACTACACTTCGTGCATTTGCCTTGGTTGTTTTGTTTTTGTTTTGTGCTTTCACAGACAATAAGTGTTAAGCTCAGCTGATCGTCTGGATTGCGCGCCAAAATTGTTAGTGTTCCCTGACAAGACCTTCAAGGCTATTTATTTTTTAATTTTCCCATTTTCTTTTGCTCATTTTCTTAAGTGAGTGTGTCGTGCCCACTTTTTGTTTGTGTAGCGAGCTTTTACTATGTTTTTGTTTTGTTTTCATCTTTTTTTTTTGTTTTGCTCGTCATTGCTAAGTTAGGCGAGGCTTTTCAATTGGCATTGTTTTGTTTCTGGCATAATTTGTTCCGTTAGGTGTAATTTGTTGCTATTTTGCAATGTGGGAAGTCTAGTTTTGTTGAAGCATGGGACCATCTCTATTATTATTTTTTTTAATTGTTTCTATAATTTTCAACGTCTAGCCGATTAATTGCAAGTTGCTAATGAGCTAATATTTCATTTATAACTTTTAATGTTTTAATGTATTAATAAAGCGCGTGCTAAGAGAAATTTTGAGAGATTATTTTCGAAGGGAATAGCGGTATGTGGGATATATAGCAGTCTAGGGAAAGATGGGGCACTACAATCAAGAGGAAACGAGACCGAGACGTGTTTGTGTGAGGAGCTGTAGATGGATTGAAATGACCCTTCAGTGTATAAACAGAGGTAACGAAATCAGCGGAGAGTTCCTGAAATGCGTTGAAAACGCACAAATCGCTTATAAAAAAATCGGAAAAATAAAAATTGGAAGCAGGCAAGATCCATTAGAAGGATTTTGTTCATTCAACATATAAAAGAGGTTAAGTTGAAACATTTGTTGCCTAACTCTACAAATAAAAATGTTTACATTTCTTTCCAATTTAGGAAAGGGGCTCTTCATCTTGAAGAGAACAAGAAGAAGATGTGTTTTTTTACTTGATGAATCTTCTATTTAACGCTCTTAATTGCCTTGAAGTACATGCATAAGATAACTTGAGCTGTTGAACTTTTTGACTGAGGACGATACTCCAGAACTGTGACATGAAATAAGAACATTTTTTTTCCCAAATCGAATCATTCAAAGAAAAAAGAGTCGATGTCGATATGAACTTGGTAAAATATTGTAACAGGAAGAAATATTAATTTCACAAATTTGGCGTTGCCATTCATTTACTTTTTTGCATTTGTGCTTGCAATGCAATTCAGTGTTTGAAAGCGCCTTTTCCGCATTTAAACTTATTTTGATGGATTTGCGCAACGTTTCAACAATTTACTTTTAAGTCGCACAAAAACATTTGGAATTAAATTAAGTCAACTAAAAAACCTTAGTATATTTTTTGTGATATATGTATTCAATTTCATCCAACAACTTAATAAAAATACTAAACAAATTGGTGGCAACACTGGTTTGAATACTTTCGTTTGAAAGGGGTTTAAATTTTCTGTCGCTCGATAAGCAATTTATGTAATTTTAAAACCGCTGTTGACTTTTGATTTTCAAAGAACTTATAATCTATTCAAACAAAATTGAAATTGGTGGCAACACTGGTTTGAATACTTTCATTTGAATTTTTTTACAATTCTCTGTTATTCGATAAGCAATTTATGTAGTTACATAAAGGTTTGTTAGTTATTGAAAAAGTCTTTTATTCTGTCCTTAAAAATATCTCTAACTTTTATTGGAAAATTAATGTCGGTACTTGAAGTTATTACCGGACTTTTTTTTTAGAAAAATTAGTTAATTGGCAGAATTTTCATCTTGAAATTCGTGGGATGTCCGAAAGTGTAATCATTTTTTGCAGGGACACTATCTAAGCCCGGACTTTTATAGGATTAAAAAATAATAATAACTTATGTTTTCCGTCCCTGTTTCAAGCAAAGAACAAAAGACACAATCAAACCACTAAATATTCTCAACTCAGGGTCATTTAAAACACATTTTTTGTTAAAGAAAACTTCCTCCTTGACCAGCAATTTAGTGATTTATGTTGTGGTTGTTGTTTTACAATTCTAACTGCCACAATTGGAACACTGCGCTTAGTCACCCGCTACTCAATATTCTTTCTCAGTTATTAATACGTAAGAATTTGTTCACTTTCATTACATTTTTTGCCAAAATATTGTAATTTTTCTTTTCTTATTTTTGTTAAAATTTTGATTGTTGTTAATTTTCGTCTTCACAATAAACTGAATCGCAAACTCGTATGACATTTAAAGCGTCTGCGCAGTTGTAATGTCAAAGCTATCAGTATAAGGGGTGAATTTTTACATACATATGTTTTTGGCAACCGAACACTCAGTACAGGGTACACACCCTTATTTAAAAATTAAAAAAGTCTTCCAAAGCGCAAAGTTTACAACATTGGTTCCAAAATGCAATTGGTCGCATTTAATGTGATGCGATTTGTACGAACTTTTCTCAAAGCGGAAGTACCTGTGATTCATAGTGGATTCTCCAAGTGAAGTTAAAGCTTTGGTTTTGCCTCGAGAACTATCAAAATTGGTTTGAACTCTACTAAAATGTATAAAAGCTTCCCAAATGACAACTTTACATTACTCGATTGAAGTGTTTTACTGTGACTGCCTTTGAAGCTTCTACTTGGCCCGAAAAGCTTAAAAAAAAAGCAAGCTTAAATGAAGTAAGCAAAGCTAGTAGAGCAAGGGTGCATTGCATCAAAATCTTAAGCTGTCAGTTGCCTTGCTCTAATTTATTTCGAAGAACCCTTTTCTCGAATGCCTTCAAAGCTGACTCATCAGATGTTGTCAGTGTTCAAGCTTGTGCAACATAAGTAGTTAAAGTAAATATATATAAAGAACATCACGCTAATTTGAAAAGCTAAGTTAAGTGTTTCGAAACTCCACTTAATACAAAAATAATAATTTAGAGAAACAAAAATCACCTAAGAAGATTTGTTCAGAATTGCATCAAAAAGTTAAAATGCTATCTGTTCTCTGTTGAAAAATACCCACATACCTCCAAATTTAAATCTTGAAATTATAATCTTTTTTTTAACAAACTTGTGCTAATTGATTTATTGCGTAGTAAAAATTAAGATAAACTAGAATCGTTCAGTTATTGTTTAGAGTGTTTAATCGACCTTGAAACTTAATTTTCTCACTTCGTATATGACACAAAGACACAAATATCATTTCGCAGGTTATATAAAACGGGAATTTACACTAGCCAACATAAACTTAACGAATTATGGAGCTGTGCGTCTCTGAAGTAGTCAAGGCAACGAAGAATAAAATTACAAATTAAAGAATCAATTGTAGAAAGAGTTTAAGTTCTTAGCCGAAAGCTTTCTTTCATCTAATTTTTTTTTATTTCTGTAACACGTTGCCCTGGAACTCGAACTATAATCGGCTTTTCTGCCATTTTCCATTTCAAAACGACGGTTTGTGTCTATGGTGCGCGATGTCACAACGCTTATTGCAAACTTGAGTTTGGCTTTTTTCTCCCAGTATGCTATGCCTTGTGAGTAAAATAGTGGGCACAGGTTAGGCCTGCAAAAATAATAAAATTTTAATTCATTTAATACAATCAGCAAAGTTTCAACGGAAAAGAATATTTTTTTAACAACTTTGAAAGAACGTTAACACCATTTGACTGAGCGTATCCGAATTATAAAAGAAATGACCTATAGCACGTTGCCGGATGAAAAATTTGGAAAATAAAACACAACAGTGTAATTATTAAATGCATGCTTGAAGTGAAAAATCAATTAGCAAGCAATAAAACACAATTTTATAACAGAATTAATGAATTCAAATAACACCCTGTATCGACAGACAAAAAAAGAAAAAATAGAATAACCCGCTAAATAGCACGAAAGCATAGCGCGCATTGGCACGCTTGCCACCCGTACACCTGCGCCACAGCGTTATTCAGCAAAAAAACATCGCACAAAATTTAATTCAGTGTGCATCTTCTTTCAAAAATAATTAAGTTTTTATTTCCTTTAGAATATTTTATAACGTTTTGAAAAAAAAACTACTTTGCTATCTTCATTATTCACGTACGAGGAAGTAAAATAGGCTAAAACACAACACACAGATACCATCCTGTATGTCAAATAGCAAAAAAATTAGCTAGCTAGAATTAGCCAATGTGCGGTAGTTTATTTAAATCTTGCGAATAAGGTTTATAAAAAAAAAAAAAAAAAGGAACAACATTTTTTTGCAAAGCATTTAATTAAACGCCATACCAAGGTCAGCAAACAAAGCAAAAAAAAATTTGTAAATCTAGTTTTTAGTTGGATTTTTTATTTATTATAGGAATGATTGCATAACCGACATAATATCAACTTTATATATACAGACAATATATACAAGCAGATTTGCCTCAATAGTTAATAGGTAAGATTGTTTCTAATTTATTACTTACTTAGTAATATGGTATATGAGCTGTTTTTTTATATTTAACTACTATTAATGAGAAGGGAATTCGCTAATAAGTAAAATAGTGAAATGATTAAGTAATATCAGAAAACGCAAAAAAAAATATATATATATATATAAATACATACATAATAATTTTAATCGGAAGCTCAATTTATAGCTCATTTAACAAATTCTTGAAATAATTTTAGTGTTTTTGTTAAATATCGTTTGTTAAGAGAGTTCAACGGCTTTCAAAGTTTAAGACCTCGAAATAAAACTAAAAATTACTAAACACAACTAAACAAATTTAAATAAATATCTATTTTTTGATGAGCGTGTTTACGTTTCAATAGCGGCTCTTTAACAGGCAGAAATGTGTGAGTATGCGTAGATAATCAATAACTGAAATGCGGTGGTCAATACCCTCAGAAAATATAAAAACCTTAATGTGTCGAAGGTCATCGCAAAATTCGGCGATAACCATGCCTATTTTTCCGATATCGAAAGCCGTTTAAAAAGATATAAAATTGCAGTTGCTTAAGTGATGTATATATATTACAATTGGTCAAGTATAAAAAATTATAAAACATTTTTTAATGATTATGCTTTATTTTTTGTACTAAAAAAATTAGTATTTTCCAATCATTTTAAATCAATTTTCAAAATATCACTATGTAGTGAAAATCAGCCAGATCGAACATACATAACATATAGCTCGCATACAATCGATTGTTCCAATAAATAGGGTTTGGGCTTTGTATATTTAAATAAATAGTTATACGTATTCGGCACAGCCGAGGACAGCCCTTTCCTTACTTATTCTGATCTACTTTGGTTTTCTCCAAAAATTTTGACTTGTAATAAAATTATTTAACAAAGCCTATATAAAAACATGTGTCATGGTTTAATTTAAATAAATTTAAAAAAAAATTATTTTAGAAATGTATGTATGTACATATGTATAATTCAAAGAAATTTTATCATTTTTTTTTTTCAAAGTAAGTATTTTTGGAATTTTTTGGAGTTAGCAGTTTTGTAGTTTATACAATTTTAATATACAAATTTGTCAATCATAAGTTGTGTCCCGAACTTAGACTAAAGTTTGTTCCGTTGATTACTTTTGCACTCAAAAAAAGTACCAAAAAATTCCCAAAACCAATACCGAAATTAACCAGAAAACTTTCTTAAAACAGTCCCGAAAATGTGTCGAAATGACACTGAAAAAGTCTCCGAATGAACCATAAAACTGTTCCGAAATGGTCCCGAAAAAGTTCCAATATAAAACTTAAAAAAATAAAATGCTCAAATGCTAGGTAGCACATTCGCGCAAAAAAATTAGCAACAATTGTCATGGGAAGTATATTTACAACAAAGCTTAATGTATTACTTGGCATGGATCACAACACGGTATATCAAATCCGGTTGACCCAAACGTAAACTTCGTTACTTTTTTTATTCCACTTCTATATATTATCTGTTAATAATTCCTGTTAATAACTTCGACACTTATTTTACACATTTTAATTAAATTCGCAAGTTAATTTTTCAATTAACAAACTTAGCAAGTTTACAATCAAGATTGAGCAGTTAGCACATTTCAATTTTGGGCAAGCGTGATCAGCGCTGTAAATGATCGCATATGACGACTTTTTTAATAGAACTTTGTTTTATAACACGTAGCTAATTTACTTTAAGCAGTGAAGTATGAAACAGTGTGATAAATAAATGTGAGAAGGTCAAAGTGCCACGTTAACTGAAGGCGTTCTTTAATATTTCAAATTGAATTTGTTAACTTGATAGCACTGGTAGTAACTTAAAATTGACTAATTGTTATGTATACAAGAGTTGCAAGACTTAAGGTAAGTGTGTAACTTAAGTTAATTTAAGTATGTTCCGTAAAGCTAATGCGCTGTTCATGCTGCGGGAGAATGCAGCATTTAGTATATTCGGACATTGGCTTCGAAAAATCGTTCATGGTGATGCCTTTAGTAATTTCGAATCATATGTTTTTTGTTAACAAATTTTTTATTTTTTTTTTGAGGTTATAAACATTTACAGCAGGTGTTCAAAATTAATTAATTGAAAGAATAAACAATATTGCCACTCTTTTGAATTCGAAGAGTGATATAGTTCTATAGTATCACTTGATGTTTCACGTCCAACTACCTTCCTTTTTATCATGTATCGTATGTATTAAGCTAAAGGTCAACAACAACTTTAGTTTTTTTTTACTAATAACATTTTATACAATTTTAAAATATAAAAATATATTACTTTCTATGAAACAAAATTTTTTCTACCAACCTCGTTAGAATTCTATCAAAATCGTAGCACTGATCTTGTTTTATTTGTGAACGATTTGGTTTGATCACATCAAATTTCAAGGCCAACCCTTTTTCACACGCCAACTTCCTTACAGACTAGGTTCCTACCGGGCACCTCTGTGAAATTCAGTTAATATTAAATAAAATACCTTCAACCTTATCGCTATTGTTTTACGAGTATAATTAGAAAAGGCCAATAAACTCGTGATATTATTTTTTGATTTGTTAGTAGAACCAATAATAAAATCTATTTCTGTTTCAGCAAAAAACTGGATTATGTATTTTGCATCTGCTCATTTGAATAAAATTTTACATCATTAACATACCAGCTCTTTTGCCCTTAGCACTGCTATTGGGTTTTAACTGATAATGATGAGAATGAGTTAGTCTCCAATGTTATGGTTGTTTACAACGAAGAAAAGTAGAAGCACTTAATGGTAAGTATTTCTTTTTGGTAGCCCATAAGAAACTTTCTTAATTCTTGTCACCATTTTACAGTTACAAACTATGTAGACGACCATTTTATCATAAATGCAAATACTAATTTGAATATTTTTGCTGTATAATTCTAAGAGGCTTAAAAAAAAAAACAAAATTCAATTAGAAATACAAAAAAAAATAAGTAAAATAACATAAAAAAAAATAAAAAATAAAATAAAGTAAAATGAAATAAAATAAAATAAAAATGAAAATAAAAACAAATAAAATAAAATAAAATAAAGTAAAATTAAATAAAATAAAATAAAAATGAAAATAAAAACAAATAAAATAAAATAAAGTAAAATAAAATAAAATAAAATACAATACAATAAAATAAAATAAAATAAAATACAATACAATAAAATAAAATAAAATAAAACAAAATAAAATAAAATAAATTAAAATAAAATAAAATAAAATAAAATAAAATAAAATAAAATAAAATAAAATAAAATAAAATGAAATAAAATAAAATAAAATAAAATAAAATAAAAAAATAAAATAAAATAAAATAAAATAAAATAAAATAAAATAAAATAAAATAAAATAAAATAAAATAAAATAAAATAAAATAAAATAAAATAAAGTAAAATAAAATAAAATAAATTAAAATAAAATTAAATTAAATTAAATAAAAAAATTTAAAATAAAACAATTTAAGTAAAATAAAATAAAATAAAGTAAAATGAAATAAAATAAAATAAAAACAAATAAAATGAAATAAAATAAAATAAAATAAAATAAAATAAAATAAAATGAAATGAAATGAAATAAAATAAAATAAAATAAAATATAATTCAATAAAATAAAATTAAATAAAACAAAATAAAATAAAATAAAATAAAATGAAATGAAATGAAATAAAATAAAATATAATTCAATAAAATAAAATTAAATAAAACAAAATAAAATAAAATAAAATTGAATTAAATAAAATTAAAAAATAAAACACAAAAACAAAAAAATGTAAGTAAATTAAAAAAATAAAATAAACCAATATAAAATAAGAAAACATAAAGAATTCAGATTAAGTTCAAATAAATTAGGACCTAGGGCCTTCTTGGCTAAGCCATGTTATGCTAGAGAATTAAGATCATCGGTTGATAGACTTCCACTCCCTTGGAGTATTCAAGAGAACTGTTCTGCAAGAGATTTATGGTTCTTCTCGCTTAACCAGCAGTGATTTTATATCTTTTCTAAACTAAGTCAAAGTTTGTGTGTATTGTTTCCGGTGTTTGATTATTAATTAGCTTCGTTATGATGATTTAGCACTTTTTCACGACTAAAACGAAACTTCTGTTATTAGTGAATATAAAATATTAACAGTTTCTTGTTTCGCAAATTGTGTTCAAAGCAATTAAAAATGTTTTTTACTTTTCGATTCTATAAATATTCTGTACAAGAACGATGAGTTCTTTTTAATATCTGCACTGAATTATAACAGAACACTGTACGCACTAGACTGTCCCGAAAAAAAGTAGTGGAGTGCTAAAAATAGTCTTTAAAAGTTTTAGACTTTCAAATTAATTTTTAGAGGTCTACCATCGCTAGTTTGGACTTTTAATAGAAAACTAAATTCCACATAAAAAAGTTGGGAGTAAAAATTTTGCTCGCTAGGACCGTGCCTGAAAAATTAAGCTCAGACATTGGTATGTTTCTTTAATTCGGAAATTCGTACTTTTCTCTTTTTGTCACTCCTTTAGGCCTGTAATGGCCCCATTGCAACACCCTTCTCAATTCAAAATGTAAATAAATAAAGAAATTAAAGCGCGATGGAAGAGCGCCAATCTTAACAAAATACTTTAAACATTCAAGCAACCACAAAATGCAAATGAAAAGGTGCAAAGAACTATATAGAAATGGGGACATTGTTTAATTCATAAAATATTAAAGCTAACCAAAGTCGCTGTTTACCATCACACAAACGTAAATTTATACAACCTTTGGCGCTCTTTATGGGGGAGAATATCAACCCCTGTTGAGCAATACAAATTGGTGGGTGTGGGAGTAATACAAGAAATACAAAAGCAGATGAAAAGCGTACAGTGGGGGAATAACACTAGAATGTTGATGAAAAGGATTTTTCAGAATAATGATTGTCGGCTAAACTTGTAGCTGTTTTCTGATTGTGTTTCGAAATTGCGTCTTAGACTTTCTTCAAACTTGGGAATGGTGGGTTTGTGGGGTGTTGTTGTTGTCATCTTAATTGTCATCAGGCTCTTCTAACGGAAGTCCTAGGAAACGCGCAGTTTCGACAGGGTTGGACCAGAGTGATAAAGGTGTTAGAAGAGTGTGTTCAGAAGAACATGGGGGCCATACCGCATGCAGGGCATGTGTTCGGTATTGTGGGGTTCAGTCTGGATAAATAGGAGTTCAGCCGACTGCACTATCCAGACCGGAGTTGTGCCAGCACGACTCTAGTTTCCCTCGGAAGGACAGGTTCTTCCTCAGCAAGAACAGGTGGGTGGGTGTCAATAACGGAGTTCACAGGCCGGGATCTGAGGGATCTGTCCACCTTCTCGTTGTGGGGTGTCTTTTAGACCGACATGAAAAAATTTATGGACGTCTAAGTTATCAAGTTTCTGCATAAACGATCGTGCGAGATACCTCAAGACGTACCTACTTCACACAATACAAAGCTACCCTACCAGAAGTCTGTTCTAGAGAATTAGGAGCCAATATCGAACCACTCTAATACCTTCTAAGAACGTAGAACGCTCCTGAGAGTTAACTTAATTTACAAGTTCTTTAAAAATCTGAATGAAAACGCTGGGTGGTTTGTGTTTGGTGGGACGAAGCATAAACACTCTCTCTCAAAGCGAAAGTAGAGAGTACGTCAGGCGCATAAAGCGGATGGCAATGGTGTGGTGGCACAGAACGTGCTTGCAATACAATAAAAAAATAAGAAATACCAGCTATTTGTGTCAGTGCTGCCAATGAGGACACAAAAAACAACAACAATTTTTACCCCCATGAAAACGTACAAAGAAGAAAGTCATGCCGCCAAGAGCGAATGCTCTCTCTCTACGCCAGAAGAAAATTGAACAAATTTTGATGTGCCGACAAATTTAGTTCGTTCAATGAGCTGCGCAGGAGAACACCGTTTTCGCGTTAACGGTACGCGGAAAAGCGAATTTTTTATTGAAAAAAAGGAAAAGAAAAACAACGTTGCTACACGCAACACAAATAAAGGTGAAGGCGTGCGTGAAGTACGGAGTGTTGTGCGCTTTGGGGAGTTAATGAAAACAAGAGAAATGTGAAAGTGATTGGGGAGAATCATTAAAAGAGCAAAATATAGACAGATAATCAAGGCAAAACATGTGAAAGTGATTAGCTGCTACGCCCAACAACTAAAAATAGTTCATAGAAAAAATATAACCAAATTAGCCAACAGCTAAATGGTATCTGCCACGTTAATTGATAAAAGTTGAATAAAGCAAAATCAGCAAACAAATCGATAAGTTTGGCTATACTTTTGGTATTTGTAAAAGAAAATTTTTAAATTACTATAAATCAAATTGTGAAGAATTCTGCTAGTATGTGCACATAACCACACACAAATACAAAAGAAAAACGCCAATATTTGGCTTAGTGCCATTGGAAAGCGGGCGCCACGAGCTCACGGAGGAATAGGCGTTTGTACAAAAGACAACAAAAAAAGAAAAAACAAAAAAAAACCATAAAAAAACCAACAATTAAATATAGCGTAATAGACTAAATGGCTAGCCCAAGGTGAGTGTATGTGGGTGTAAGGGTGTTTTGTTTGTAGCGGTTGGTGCAGAGCACTGCTGAACAACTGACAGATTTGCAGTATTTTTGTTTTTGCCACTTAAACGTGGCATACAAAAGTCACGGCTATGTTTGTTACTCATACATACTGCATTCATAAAACATGTGTTAATATATTTCCTTTGCATTAGGGTGTACTCATTTAAATTACTTTTTTTCTTAGCTGATAATCCCGACAATTGTGTAGCACTTCGGATTATGCATTTTGCTCTTATGTTATTCGTATCAGAGTTAGAGCGTGAGTGGGACTAGCTGTCTACCAAGAATTCGGCTATACATAAAAAAACTCACACCCATGAAATGGGTAAAATGGGTTTGGCAACGGTGGTTTCTACTCGAAACATTATTTTAGAAAATTGCACGAAATTAAATATCTTGCTA
Source organism: Sphenella marginata (assembly GCA_951509765.1). Lineage (NCBI taxonomy): Eukaryota > Metazoa > Arthropoda > Insecta > Diptera > Tephritidae > Sphenella > Sphenella marginata. Next base: position 24,970,024 of record OX608080.1, on the reverse strand, counting down.
GTAACGCTACTCGAGATTCTCGCTTTTTTCTAAGCTCAAAATCTTAGAGAATATACGAGTAAAAATTGTTAGTAGGGCTGTGCGATTAATTGATTGATCAAAGTTTCGATTAATCATAATTTCGATTACTCAATTAATCGATTAATTATTATTTTTGATTAATCAAAAAGTGTGTTTACTCGATTAATCAAGATTTTGTTCAAACAAAAAGAAAATTAATTGTTTAAACGCCTTTTCGATTAATCGGTTTTTCAATAAAACGATTAATCATATATTAAAAGGGAACAAATTTAGAAGTTCTTTGATACTTCAACCATTTGTTGCATCTTTGACATTTTGCCCATTCGCGATGGGACAACACCTCAAAATTTTCTTAAATTTTTTTATTTTTTAATATTTTGAAGCATCTTTGGTTGTTAATTTTTTTTATTTTGAGCTATTTCAAGCCAAATTTTCACATAAGAAAATGAGTAAATTAGTCAGTTTTTGATTAAAAATTTTTGAAAATACACGAGTAACGCTCGTTTTGATTACTCATAATTTTGATTAATCATGTAATCGATTAACTGAAAATTTGATTAAGCAACTTACTCGATTAATCGAATAAAGTCGCAGCCCTAATTGTTAGTCATATCGAATAGCTGCTCTTAAAGCAATTCAAAGCACGTAGACAAATAAACCAAGAAGAGCTAAAAAAAACGAGACAACCTTATTACTAGTTATGTATGTATGAGTATAACGGGATCCCGCGATGTTTCAGTTGCCGAAAATTTCAATATTTCGATTTTACAACTAGGTTTTCTCATAATAAACTGTTCGATAAAAAATAAAGCCAAATCCCGAAATCTTAACAGTATAAAAATGGATCCCGAAAATCCCGAATCTCCCTAGAATCTATGAATTACACTAAAACAGCCTTTTATCATTAATGCATGCATGTATTGTAGTGTAGAAGTGCATCGTGAATGATCATCTTCTCAATATGCTGATTGCCATCGTCATCATCTTCATCAACGCTTAAGTGCACATACTTATGAGCAACCTTAGCATGGCACTTTATATGCAACCGCAAATTTATGCAAAGCTATGCGCTTTTCATGTCGTTCTTTTGACCGCTTAACTGCTATCATTTTGTTCGTGTTCTTTGTTTTTTTTTTTAATTTCCAATTCACTGCTTGTCTGGGTTTGAATAGCGTTATGCATTTGCAGGCAGCTTGAAAGGCTAATCGATAAATTGATTTTTGTCCTTTAGAAAAATTAGTAGGTGCTCTCTTTGAGTTCATTGGTTCAATAAAGTTTAACTAGAGTGAATTTTAGGATAGTACAGAAATCAGTTTTTTCTCTAAAACATATCAAAAAACAAAGTAATGGTATAAAGTAAACTTTTTTAAAAGCTTTTAAAGCTTAATAAACGTTTAGATTTGACGTTTAAAAGTAGGCGTTATATGAAAATAAGAGAAGGGCAGGGTACTGTTAGCATAATCTATTTTAGACTTTTATGGTGCAACAGAAAATTGTATGGTTTCTAAGCTGTTAAAGAATACATAAATATGAGATTAATAACGGATTGTTCGGAAATTAATTATATAAGATAGTGCTCCTTTCAAACGACTTGAGATTCTTTGTAAAAACGATAGGTTTTATTTTAGGCTCAGTTAGTTTTTCTTGGTACAATTCAAGTACTTGTTCCATGATTAAAATTGGGACCATTTCCGAATCTCTTTCGGCTTTAAGACTATTTTTGGGATACATGACGGAACAATTTCTTCAATCTTCCCCGTTTTCTAGTCAACCATCGCGGGTTCACTTCTCGAACATTTTGGGACTGTTAACGGCGTCATTTCTTACTTTCCGGATCATTTATGGACTACTCCGGGAAATACAGTGGGACTATTTTAAAATCGTTTTAAGGAACTCATTTTGTTCTGTCTCGAGATCTCGTAAATGAAAAAAACTTGACAGAGAATTTAGTTGGGGGATATCAAAATCCATTTCACAGTGAGCTCAGCGGTTCTCTGGGTACAAGCTATATAAAATTACAATTCAATATAGTTACGAATTTATTTGATTCAAGTTCCAAGGAAATGTTATGTTTTACGAGCTATGAACATATCAGTGCCAGAAGTGCAGAAGGGGGATGTAAAAGAAGAAAAAAGAGGAAGATATAGGGCTAGATGAAGAGAAAGTGCCAAATGCGGTGGGAAGAGAGTTGAATTTCTCAAGGTAAGACACGTCAGTTTTTTGGTAGGACAACGTCTACCGGGTCTGCTGGTAGCATATACCTAAAGCAACATTTAATTTCCTTAGTGGGTATATGTATTTGAGTGCCAAAACCTTTCTCTATATATTTCGAAAAATATTTAGGCTGTTAGAATATAAGTATATATGTATATATATAAAATAAAAGCAATTTCTATAAATTTTTACGAAAAAGTAGGCATGGCCGGCTGACGGTTTTTCTTATTTCCACTTGTCTTGCTTTTATGTATACATATGTTTGCGTTGCCACGCCCATTATTTAAAATTTTACTCAACTCATTAGTAAGATCTTTAGGTATTTGTAACTACCAAATTATAGCTACCTCCTTTTTGAAAAAACGTTTGTCCAAAAGTGGGCGTGGTCCTACACTGATTATGCTTATTTTTCGTGGGTTTAAAAGCCTATACTTTACCTCGTATTGAGTTTTGTAATGCTATTTTACACGGTTTTGAAGTTATTAACAGTCGAATTTCACGCATATGTGGGCGGCGCCACGCCCTTTATTCAAAAATATGGTAAAATCGTCCATATAATCATGAATTAAATAAATAAATCTACCTAAATTCATTGTTATAGCAGCTTTTATTATTAAATTATCTCATTTTATACTGTTGGGAAATTTTCATTATCGAAAAAAGAGGTCGTGGTTGTGGTTTGATTTCGGCCATTTTAAATAGCAACCTACCTGGTCGGGAAAGTTTCAAATATCTAAATTTTGAATCAAGTTACTGGATTCTTTTGTGCATTCTAAGAACTTTGATATATAGAACTCCGTTACAAACCACCGTTATATGGACAAAATTGTAATTAATTCAGTTCTTGTAAAACTGTCTATTAAAAAGGGGAAAACATTTTCGTAAGGATGCCATATTAAACAAAAAATACTTGCACTATAAGTACCGTTATTACTACGTTTTTTAAATGGTTAGTCACCTTTGCACTTTATTTGTTTTCACAACATTCGTCCAAGTGAGCTCCCCGTCGTATGAGTAGCCTAAGTGGCGGATATATTTTCATGCTACTTTTCATTCATGTTGACTTTCAGTCATTAGGGAAATCCATTATGATATAATGAAAATAATTGTCGACAGCTGAGAGGTGAAAGAACGACTAATAAACAATGTACCAAATGAAAACAATTTGGAGAAAATGTAAGAAACGGCATCAAGGGCGAGCATAATGAAGCATACAAACTACATACGAGTACGTATGTTGGAGAGTGGGTGAGGAGGCCACGCTGAACTTGATATTGTATCTGCATGTATTTGTTGAGTTGCAAAGGATAATGTATGTTATTATGAGTGACAAGTGGGTTACTAGGCTAATATTCATTTGCAATGTGAACCAAGAATATGCCCGCGGTAGGCATACCGGTCGTAAGAGGCGACTAATGCGATATGCAACTCGATGGTTGATCTACGGACATGATCCTCTCACCTCTCATTACCCATCTTCTCTTTCCTTTCGGAAGGAGGGATGACATGAGCTAAAAGGTTACACTGGTCATAACAAATCGCTACCGGCCAAGGACTGTCATTTCGACAACACTCCCCAAAACCTTCGGGAAGTGATTTTGTTACTAAAACAACAACAACAACAAAAAAACGTTAAAGCAAGAACAACAACAGAAAACGAACACTTTATTTAGATGTACGAAGCGCTAAATTCGGTCCGATTTCGACACTGATTGACGAGGTTTCAGAAGACACCTTATTGCTGCCAAAGCAAAGAGAAATCTATGGTATATAGATAATTCATAATTTTAAAATAGTTAAATTCGTATATCATAGTAGCAACAACAACAACAATAAACAATTCTATATGGTGTAGAAGGGGAAAAATAGATAAAGCGGGCTCAGAATATACCCGACGTACTTTACATATCTCGACAGAGGTAACTAAAATTGACGATCGAGCGGGTTCTAAAAATCGTTGTGGGTTGGTAAAGGATTGCCGACATATGTAAGGGGAATTATTTGCAGTTACAAACAACAATAGAGAGGGAGAGAGATGAAAAGGAAAAGATGTTGGAAGAGGAGGATGAAAAGCGTAAGAAATAAAAAATCAGAAGTAAAAGAAAAAGGAGGAGACAAATATAAGACAAAGTAGAAAAGGAAGTATCGGTGGAGACGATAGTGAGAAAAAAATGGAAAAAGATAAAAAAAATTGTAATGAGAAGATAGACAGACTAAGAATACTGAAATCAGTAGCAGATGAATAATGATGATGGGAACGAGATCATTCCCGAGTGTTTGCAGGGGAACTATATATGTATATGTTTTACCCAACCATAATATATTCTTAATCTGAAACAGATAATAAATATTTAAATTTTAATTTAAATAAACATTTTTTTTTAAAGGTCTAATGTACAGTAATATACAGTAAATTATTGTTTTGTATTTTCAGTGCATGAAATTACAATTTTATTATTCCTACCTTTATATATATGTATTCTTTTCAGCGAGCTGGCTTTTACAGGCGGCCGTTTAGTGGTCGGTAGCACCATAATTGTGAGTTTACTCGTCTACAATGAAGCCTGCGCCACAGCTGTTTTGTTTGCCAATTTTTTGGCGCTCGTTTATGGTGCCATGGCAGGTAAGTTCAAATGGACATACGAATATTTAAGGCATGCACATTAGAGTGGGTTGCAATTTTGACTTTTATATTGATTTCGATTTTTAAAATGTCGAAATAAAAAACTGAAAACGTTTCAAAGCTCAATATTACTTTTGAAATAGATTGTCTTTGCTTTTTTAGATGGATTTGGAATCAACAGAACTCAATAACGGTAGCACAGCAGTTCTTCATTGAAATAAAAAAAGGAGCCGCTAGTGCTTCGTGCTCGATTTTTGTAGTACCATATTATCAATACAGTTTTCATAATAATTTTTTCTGTCCCAGTATAATAAAGGTACATATGTATGTACATGGGTAAAGAGCACATTCGAAAATTTTCTTAGACACAACCACTCTAATATTCTAAGCCTTTGCGTCAAAGTGGCAAGTCTTAATTACATTTACATGCACATACATACACAAATATAATAAGAGCATACAGCCTTTCCTCATTTGCTTTTTTATTCTTTCACTTCTCACCACTACAGCATATTGCAAAACAAAAATACGCGCCCTCCAAATGCCTTATATACGTGCCAGCAATAAATTTGATTTTACCTGCCTCTTTCTGGCCACTTGGATGGATGCTTTGGCTGTGTTGTGTGCTTGTGCCATTTTGGCGCGTACTATGAGCACCTGCTTGGATGCGATGACAGGTGGTATGGCACGTATTTTTATTTTGGGTAAGTATACATACTTTTTTGCAACACTGTAGATAACGGATTTTTTTAAATGAAATTCATTGCATACTTATAGGCCGAAATTCATCGGAAAATGAACCTTGGCCGGATGTGTTGGGTGTTGCAGTCGTGTTAGTAGTGACTGGCATGTTTATGTTGGGCTTGGAGGTAAATATGTAAATTAATTTAAAAATAAATTAATTAAAATCTTTGAAACCGAATTTGATTTAAGTTCAGTATTCAAAGCATTTCAAATTTAGTATTCACAAGTTCATAAACTCTCTATTTAATATTCTCTATCAACAGAATTCAAGAGTCTTCACCATGGTCATGCTGATCTCTTTGATGGTCATATCCGTTTGCAGTGGCATTTTGACTGCTTGGACCGTTGATTTGCAGGAGTGGACACGATATTATTTTCGTCCGAATGGAATAAGTAGTGTAAGTCAAATTGAGAGCATTGAGTTGCAATTTTTGTGTTGGTAATCGCCTTTAAAAATCACTCGCCACAAGCAGTGCCCTTGAGAAGTGTCATCAAGCTCTTTTAAGAGAAGTCAAAGGAATCCATCAAAATCTTTGGGGAGTGATTTTTTTTGTTAACAAAACAACAACAACTAGCTACTTCCTTCCTGAAAATTACTCGATTAACATGCCCATCGACATAACTTTAGCAATTTTCAATCAACCGGATTTTTTTTTAAGTCCCACAACAGAGCGATAGCTCTTTTCTTAACTTGGTCCAACTGGTTTCTCATTGGAAGGTCTAAAAACCTGACCTTTGAGCTGATCATTTAATCAGCGCTGCTATTTCAACCTAAGCTCGAACTCAGCCATGCCGTGAGCAACACGGATAACCAGAGCTTCGCTATATTCACCTCGTATGAGTGAGGTTGCCGCTGAAGTAGAGTAGCTATGCAAGTTTTCATTAACCTTAAAAACACCTTTAATCCCCTTGCTGCTCACTTTACCTTGACTGAACCCATTTAAATCAATAATTTTTATGAAAACTGACACTGACGTCAACTTTGGGCTCGGGCTAGAGGGTTTCGAGCATACTCAAGCTGAATCAGTTTACTTACTAGAGACTTCCCTCAATTTCTTAAAATGTGATTAGACTTAAAGTAAACGCCATCTGCCCGGGTATTGATCCGCTCCGCTACAGCTGATCTAATATCATTCCGGCTCAACTGTTGCTGTACTGCTATCGAGGTGATATTTTGCCGCTCAACGGCCGATATGAATATTCGTTAATATCCGCTGTCTTCATCTGCGACCATTAATCCTCTCCTCTCTCCGTCTCACGAACATTTTAAAATCACGGTTTATGTCTATGGTTGGGTTTCTGGTTTGTGAATAAAATAGTTTACACAAGGTGACCTTGCCAAACATAAAAAATTTCTTCCTACCACCAACCAAGTAAATTTTTTTTTCGTAAGGACACCCTGCTCCATTTCGTTTTAGCGTATAAAATGATTACGGACCAATATATTTTAATCTAATATATCACATTTTTGAATTAAATTTTGAAACACTTACAGACCAAATAAACTTGAATATAAACATTACCTAATAATTATCTTCTTTTTCATTCTTGCCAACACAGTTTCTCACAGCAACGGCGCTACTCGCATTTACCTATCCTGGCGACTATCCGGCGCATCGCTCCGGCATTCAATGTTTCTCAGCATTCTCACATATTCTCTTGGCTTTTATAGCGGTCATGTTGACGGCGCTTAGTTACTCCAGCCTCGTACATTTTACGTAATAATGGCAGCATTGCTGTTTTTACAAACTGGAATAACATTTAGTTTGTCTCCCCTTGCAGGTCCGTTCGCGAGTATATCGCGATTCCAATATTCACGATGCTTAACGAGCATGACTTTCATCAGCTTATACCAGTTGCGGCTTGTTTGCTAATGCTATGCTCATCCACAGCTTATTTAGAACTTTTTCCCGAGCTCTATGGCTTCATAGTACGTTTTGCTACCTCAGAGTGGAAATTATTTTCACGACAAATAAGCTATGAGAGCACGGATAGTGGAAATCCAGTGTTGGCTATCTTTATTGGCGGTGAGTTGACTGAATGCAATTCAAGTTTGATATGAAACTCATAACGAGTTAAAATTTTTTATTTGCAGGTAGTCTCTGTGCCATGTTTGCATTTGCTTGTCCAATGCAAAATCTCAGCTATATCCTAGCGGCTAGTCATCTATGTGCGGGCTTCTTCAGATCATTCTATTTATTGTATTCACCCTACCGACCGAGATTTGCGCAACCCAGCAGTAAGCTAATGTTCTAACTACAGCGCGCATTTCAATTTCGTTTATGATTTAACTTTCTCAATTACAGATTCGAGTTCCACGCTTTCCTACAGCCGCCTTTCCACCGCGCCCACCGCATGTGTTAGCAGTTCTTCTTCCTATAGCCGTACTAAGCGCAGCTTATTGAATATAAGTTTGAACAAGCAAGCCGGTAAAACGAATCCAAAAGCAAATAAAGAGCTGGAGAAGGAATGGCTTTTGTTGGGTGAGCCCACATCTCCTTGTCCAACGCGTGAACCAAGAGATGTGGAGTCTGCCATGCTGTCGGATTGTGAACCATCTGTGAGCAGCACTTTGTTGGATTTGGAGTGTAATAATAATTTTAGTTTTCTTTTCTATTTTCTAGCCTTCCGATTTTGAGTATACGGATAAATTTGAAAAGAGCGATTCCGATACCTCAACCGATATTGATGCCATTGTCGATGAGTATCGTCAAAAAATTAAGGTAATTTTAATTTAGTACTTGGCTGCGTTCCATATTTATGATTTGTATTGGTTACTCCAAAGGTCACAACTGCTGGTCCAACAGAGCGTGTGTTGCGCGTACCATCGAGCAGATCTTGGCGTTTTGCTTCGTTCGGCATAACGTTAATAGTTTCCAGCGTATTTTTAACTAATTTGGGAATAGCCTTAAAGCAGCCGTTTGCGATTTTCACGTATTGCTGTGGTGAGTATGTAACTCAACATGGGTTTGCCTCCAAGTATTATGGCCTATTCAAGATCAGCTGTTTTTTGTTGATATAACCGTGCTTTAATGCATTCAAAACTAACCTCTTTCCTTCCCTTTTCAGGTGTCACACTTATTAGTTCCATGTTGTCACTACTTCCTAGTCACAGTGGTACCGTGATCAACGTGAATCCAGTGCTTTGTTCTTCCTCACTACTAATTAGTGGCATACTTTTCGGTGCCAGTTCATATTATTCTTGGCCAGCGATATTGGTTTGGTTTATTGCCGGCATAATTATGATATTGCGTTGCGACAATTGGTGTTGTGGTTGTTTTAAACAAAGTGGTGGTACCATTCAAGAGCAACTCATACCAAGCGTTGTATCGGATAGTACGAATGCAACAACAACCACAATACGCATACCACGTCCACCAAATAATGTTGTAAGCATACCGACACGCGTCAATTTGAATAGATGACAATCACAGTCCTCGGAGAGCGATGATCTCTTCAATGAAGATTTAAATTTATGCGATTTTAAAGAGGATCGAAATGATGATGATGATGATTGTTGGAGCGAATGATAATCAAGTGGCAAAAGAATTTTATAGCAACAAAGAAATCTTATGAAAAATGATTGATTCAAACCACTAAGTACCTATATAAGTATTATAGAAACTGAACTCTCATGAGCTGTAAGCGGAAAAGTTCTTCAACCAAAGGCGGCAAAAAGGATTTGATTCGATTTATAAATTTGCTTTGCATTTGCCAAACCTACTGCAGTCAGCTCGTATGCTGCTTCTTGCTTGCTTGTCCAATTAGCCGAAAGGGAGAGATGTAAATATTTTTATAAAAAAAAAGAAGCAATATCTAATAAAGAAATACCAAGAAAAAAAAACAAACTGCTTTTCTTATAACTTTAAAAGCTATGTATATTTGTATATCCAGACTATCTCGAAAACGTATTAAGATAGTGTACCACATTCCACTGAGGTGTTGCCACATATATGTATTATTTTTACGGGGCTGCTACCTAGCTCAATTTTTGTTTAATGAAACGAAATACATATGGCAATATGGGTGTGAAATGAACGGTATTTCCCTCTGTATTAAAAAAAATTCCTCAGGAGAGTTGCCACTAATTGTTGCTACCTGAGCTTATCTTATAACTTTAGACGAGCTATACAGAATATCTCGAAACCGATTTGGATGAAATTCGGATTTAGATAGGGTACCACATTTTATAATTTTTACTCAGTTGTTGCCATTTAGGTTACTTCTACGGGGTTGCCACCTATCTGAATTTTTGCCACTAAGTGTTGCTACCTGAGCCTTTAAAAGAGCTATTCAGAATATTCAGACAATTGCTGAACAGATCATATTTTAAGAGTTTTGACTTAGGTGCTGCCATGTGAGTTATTTTTACAGGGTTGCCACCTATCTTAGTTTTTTTTTATGAAACGAAGTATAGCAATATGGGTAGGAAATGAAAGGAATTTCCCTTCCTATTAAAAAAATGTTACAATAGTTGTGTTGGTCTACAAAACGCGGAAAAAATTGCCAGTAAAGGGACAATGACGTAAAAAGAAAAGGTAGAACGTTTCCGCCGAGCAGGTACTCGTAAGAACTTTCTACCAAAACAGCTGTTACTCTTTTCATTGGCTAGTAATTCAATGTTTTAAGTTTTTGCTGTGTAACGAACAGCTGTTTTTCACTTACAAGCTTTGCTGGGTGAAATTTCCCCAGCAGAACATTGGAACTCCCTCTTACAATGAAATGTGAAAATGTGGTCTCTGCAAACCAATTTCTTTAGCCTTTATATAGAAAAGAGGATATACATATCTTAGTTTACAGCTAGAATTTCCTGCATTTAATTTTTGTTGTTGTTTTATTGTGCTTTTTCCAGCATCGGGGCTCGATACCATGAGGGCCGTATATAGCGCGATAGAAGAAGTATTCTGATACTGATATATTTTTGTTCGAAATTTGACAATTAACATCCCGAAAGAAGTACTACTTGTTTTACGGCACTATTTTCAAACCGGTTGCCTTGACTGGCAAGTGCATTTCGTTAATAAAAAAACACCCCATTATCTAATTATCTATAAGTTAGATTTTAATATATTTATATCATCAACACAACAACACAAACACAAAGCAATACCTAAGCACATTCTCAAGTTTTTCAATGTCAATATTCGAGATAAAAATTGTTTCTAAGCGGCTTTAGTCTTAGATTGCCAAGTGTTGCGAAAAGTTGTTTTTAGCAAATGGATGATAAAATTTCTCAAATTTTAAATGCACATGAATGTGAAATAATCGCCAAAAACACATTGAAAGGCAGGCACGATGGTGATGTTAAAATCAAAAATTATAAGCTTGAAATGGCATCCAATGAGCTGGAGGGGTTTATGGGTGAATATTATACGTTGAACATAAACGTTGTAGATAAGGTATGGTCAAGTATGGCAATATGACCACAGAACAAACAAACAAATATATTATTATTATTATTATTTATTTAGACTTAAAATAAATTTTAAGACTAACATAGAAGAAAAGAGCACTAGCTGCTATGGCTATCGGCTCAACAAACAAATATAATAATTACGGTTGTTGTGAAAAACTATTGACTTTACTCTATCACACAGGGTGCTGATAGCGGAATTAAATTATATTACTTTGTTAAATCTGTACCAACAAGAAATGCATTTCAACGCGCAGAGTGTGAGCGTAAAGGCTTTTTTCGCAAAGAAATTTGTGCATACACGAAAATATTACCGAACCTGCAGAGATATGGTGAGTTTGAGTTAAAATGAAAACAAAGGCTTATGTGATGCTCATGCTGAGCATTTTTCATTTTCGAAAAAGCGTACATTGTGGCGCATTTAACAAGCTCGAGTCATATGTTTTTTGTAGGTACACATTTTTTTTGAGGTTATGCAAACAAAAAAATTTTAATTAAAATTTATCTTTACTTCTACATTTACTTGTGCCTTAAATTGTTCTTTTGCTTTAATTTTATTGTAAATTTTAGTTTTAAACCTAGGGACACGATATCGAGTGCAAAGTATCGATTCTGTACTCATTTGAAGTATCGCTGTAAATGTATCGGGTATCCGATAGTATCGAAACAAAAAGACTCGATAGTCAAAATATCGATGCTTAATTTACATGACAAACAAGCAGTTCAATAACCCAATGGAGAAGTTGTACCTTAACATTGGCATCTTAATTTCCAATTGGAAGTTGGGGCTCTATCTCGCATTAACGATATCCTAACCATGAAAATAATTATTTATATGTACATAGATATTTATTTATAACTTTTAATTTTTATTTATGATGAATAAGGTTATACAAATGAATATGTACAATAAGTTTCAGTTTACAATCTTAAAACACTAGCCACATATAAGGTGTGTTCGGTGAAAAAGTTAGCCAGAATTGTTCAGCAAGGAAAAAAAGAGAATAAAGCGTCTTACTCTCTCAAAAAGTGAAACTTGCTAGGTTTTCACCGAACAGGAATTAGTAAATATTTGCAAGAAAGCTGCAAAAACAGTTGCTCAGTTTCCTCAATGCAGACTGCTAGTTGTGGAGGCAATGATTCCACAGCGCTGGCACTAACACATTTCCTTCTGCCGGAGACCTTAATTAATTATTAAAATGTTTTAATCATCCAAATACATTTATTAGTCACATTTTTTTACCCCATTTACCAACAAATCACTAATTTTAATATCTTTGAAATTTTTGTTTAGTTGACTAAAAATGCAGTCAGCTGATGTCAAAACATATGTTTTCTTGCTTACTAATTTCTGCTAACAGAAATTTGTGCAGCAGGAATTAGCAACTTCCCCTCCAAATGAAATGCCAAAATCGCGCTCTCTCGTTGCTAATTTTGGTGAGCTTTTGGTTCAATGAACGGAGTTTAGTGAAAATTATTATAAATTCGTACAAATTATCACTCACCGAACACAGCTATAGTTTTTTGTATTAAGCGGCCCGTGAAATTATTTCACATAATTTTGTCAAATATATGCATAGGCCGAAATTAAATACGAAAAATGTTAACTATATTTTTAAAACATACGCAAAATTCCGTGATACATTTTTCTGATTTCTAGCGGTTTTGTAAGAAAGAAAATGCACAATCCAAAAAAAAATTGCAAAATGTATTACGGCCTTAAGACTAACACCTTTGTGTACTAGGCAATTTAAAAAACTGCATACTCCAAACAAAATTAACTGTAAATATTTGGTTCTGATTTTCCTTCGATTCGCGTCACTACTTAGAGGGAGACAACCAGCAGAGCGGTATTTTTGCTCTATTAGTTCCACATTTATTTCGAAAATTCGATACGATACCGGGCTCTAGATACTCGATGCCGAAAAGTATCGTCATGAATGCATCGAGTACGAAATATCGGTATCGAAGGGCAAAAGTATCGATATGGTATGGTATCGTATCGAAATTCGTGTCCCTATTTAAACCTAAGTTTAGCTTAAATTTAAATTTGAATGTTAATTTACTTTACCTTTTAATTTTTTTATTTTAATTTTCCCTTAACTTTTCTATTTTGACTCTTAATTTTACTTTTCACTTTAACTTTGAATTTAATCTTTATTTTAATTTTAATTTTAGTTTAAATGTCATTTTATATTTAGTTTGAATTTAATTTTAATTTTGCATTCACTTCTGTTTTTACTTTTATTTTTACATGTATGCATTTTACATTTGATTGTAGCTTTAATCTTAATTCCAATTTTTACTTTAATTTACATTTAATTTTAGCTTTAATTTTATTTTTAATTTTAATTCTACTTTTACTTTTACATGCGACTTCATTTTTCATTTGTTTCCCCTTAATGGATAATTATTTGTGTTGTTCCTATGTGCTTTTTGGCCAATAACTGGGTGGTTTCCAGTCTAACAAATTAGAATTTTCCAATATTCCAATGTTAGTCAAACCCGCCATCAAAATACCACAGCCATCAACATCGAAGTGTCCTAACTAATTGTTAAAATTTGAGTGAGTAGGAAATTTATAGATTTTCGAATTCTTTTATACATTCACATGTTAGCTTCAATAAAATTATGCCCGGAATGTTACTATGCACGTAAGGACTTGCTAGTGCTCGAAGATCTCACCGCCTCACATCTGCACTATCGCCATTTAGGAAAGGACGAACCTTCTACAAATCAACATCGTAAGCTAGTGCTCTCACATTTAGCACAGTTACATGCAGCGAGCATCGCATGGGAGGAGAAAGAGAACATTAATATTGGCCAACAATACAAAGATGGATTCTTCGAATTGATGTTGACTCCGAAAAACGAGTGGTATGTTACAGGCGCAAAGGTGAGTGAAGCAAATAAAAATCCAAAAAAGATCGTTCAGAGTTCGTAGGTCTCTTCGCGATTATAATAGAAGTGAACCTCATACGCAAATTTGCTGTCTTCAGAAGGCGTGGACTTTGCTAACCATTTAACCACTTTCAATGTTATTCTCCAGGGCATTATTTATCTCGCCAAGAAATATCTAAAACGTCAATCCCACGAAATGCAAGCGCTCATCAATGACAAACTCTACGCTGTACTCATGGATGTGGAAAAGTACACCTCGCCCTCGAACAAAGCACGCAATGTATTCCTGCATCGTGATTCATGGAATCGCAATATATTTTACAAATACAATAGCTGTAACGAGCTTAAAGCTTGTTGTATTGTTGATTTCCAACATGTAAGCTATACACCGCCCGCACTGGACGTACTCTACTACTTGTACGGCCATACCAATGCAGAAGAGAGAAGGTGCTATATGCAAGATTATCTGAATCATTATTTTAGCGATTTTCAAGCACGATTGTACGAATTGTCGCTGCCATCGAATATAATTACAAAGGAAGAGTTTTTGCAAGAGTGTCGACGTGCCAAAGTGCCGACACTAATTTGCATTGCCATCAACAAACCGTTGACGTTAATGCCTGAAGGTTTATCAAACAAATGGCGCAACGAAGACCCCGAAAAGTTCGATTACTACTTGAATGTGGAGAGAAGTGAATTATTTGAGAGAGTAATGAAAATCGATCCCAGCTACATTACGAAAATAATGGCGCCAATTGAAGAACTCATGGAATATTTGTTGAATAATCAAGATCTTATTTAATATTCGAAGAGTGGCTCACTTGGACGACATGGAGGTAGGGATGGCCAAAGTTGAAAAAAAACCGGTTTGTGATTAATCGCGGTTTTTTATTCCGGTTTTAAACCGCTTTAAAAACCGGACACGAAAAAACCGGCACAATTTTAAACTTCGAAAAGAAAATTTATAGAAATACAACAATGAAGATACTTACTATAGGGTTCTTCTCTCTAAATTTTTAAAATAACTCAAGAAGTTCTAATTCAACAAATATTTATTTTTCAGTTCAAGTTAATACAGTTAAATCGAATTTTTAAAAGAGAAAAATTCTGAAAAAGACAATACTTTTTTGTACTAATACATATAAATGTGGGTGCTTGAATTCAAAAAAGTCACAGTAAACATGATTTCAAAAACTTGTCTGGAATTGGTGGCTGCCTATCAACAGTTCTGACTTCTTCGTTCGAATTAGAATCATCACAACACAACACATCATCGGTGCTCTTGTTGGTGTTACAAGGTAAATAATTTCTATCCCAACCGGCATGATTGCGCAGGAGGTGTCCTTTTAAGTTGGACGTGCCACCTCCCAGTTTTACTACCGCCCCACACAGCTTGCATAAAACTTCTTTATTCCCTTTTTCATCAAAATATTGCCAAAGTGGGCTTTTTTTAGATGCGGGGCCATCACTTATCTCGAAAAATAATTTAATATTTACAATTCAATGGAATAGACGTCGATAGTTCGGTTTTCGGTTTTTTTGAAAAAAGATCGATTAAAGACAGTTGCGATAAAAAGATCGAAAAAACCGAAACCGCGAATAGAAAAAACCGGTTTTTTTAAACACCGATCTTTTTTGGCCATCCCTACATGGAGGTCCTTTGTGGTGCCACATGAAGTTTTATATATTTTGTTTGCTTGTTCATGCCCAAAAAATTGTTTTCTCTCATACAAAAATACTATCGCTTCCGTTGAAATGGACAAGTTCTTTTTTTCCCTCCTGTATTTGGATTCATCAAGAAGCCTCGTTAGGATACTTATAATAGCTTATGGCTCAGCGGAATATTGGCCTAGCCTGTGGTATTGGAAATATGTTCATTAGCAAGCCTACAAATACAAATTATAATTATTTGAGCAAACAAATAGTTTGATGTTCGGTAAGCCAAAGGTGTGGTGGTGCACCCTGTGTTCAACTTTCTTCCTACAATCTGCTCAAATTGGTTTCTACTGAAGAAACACAATCTTATCAGTCTACAGAAAGCCACGGCGTGGAAGATTATCACACCTATTCCACAGCGCTTCTTAAACCTTGGTCCAATTGAGTATGACGGCACTAATCTGAGATAAGAAAGGCATTTCATTTCTATATATACATATAGATTGTTTATTAACTATAACATAGAACTGAAATATACTTTCACAATTTACTACATAGATATCGCAAGTACACATTACACTACACACACAACTGCAACATTTCATCAACACAGGCGAACATATATTTCTTAAATTTCTCATCCGTATTCACTATCGACAATACTTCGTCAACTCGACCAACATTCATATAACGATAAAAGTCGTCCGGATGGTTCAATTTCAAATTTTTCAAATAATCACCCGGCATACGTAGTACAGTTGCTGCGGTACAGTTATAGAGTGTACCCCACAGCTCTAGCGCTTTCACTGACTGATCAAATTCTTTACGACTTAGTTCTTGTTCTACATCCACTTCCTGACGCTTTAGCTCATCGGCAAAGTAACGGTAGTATGTGTCATAGCACCAACCTTTCAATGTACGTCTTTGTTCAGGTGTTATAGTCATATACACCGCCATGAGCACATCAATCGCAGGTGGGCTATATCGCGCCAATTGATAGTCTACTAGAACTACTGGTTTCTTGTCGGGTTGAGATGTGTGATAGAAGAAGTTACCAGCCCAGACGTCGCGATGGCAAAACACGTTGCGATATTTTTTTGATGGATTAACCATTTCATAGACGCTGTCCATATGTTCTGGCAGTTCGTCAGTTATGAATTTCTGCAATGCCTCACTCTGGTAGCGGGGATGAATACGCGCCACAGCTGAGACGGCCTGTAATTAGAAAAAATAGATATTTAAATAAGCAAGGAGAGCAATGCAAAATAGATGGCAATAAATATAGATAAATACTTTCATAAGTACAGTCCAAGTAGATAAAGGGATACAGAAAAGATAGAATATCCTTGGAAACTTGGCTTCACTTCAATCTAATGCTGAGTAATTGACCATATGAGGTTCCAACTGAGATTCGAAGTAGTTTATTAAAACCTCCTTCATTAATTCACGTACTGAATTATAACTTTTTTAACTTTAGAATTTAGAAGTCCCAAACCACAAGACAAGGCAAGCGCTATTTTTACCTCTAATCTAATCTAATTATTAACCCTCATATTTTTTACTTACCTCCAGCCCAGCTGTATAGAAACGTATACTCGACAAAACGGTCAACTCTTGCAATGCGTCCTTCAATTGTTCTCCGATATTCACACGATTCCTCACTTCATACGTAATACTGCAGGCGTGCATTGTGGCTAATGATTTAAGCAACATATCCAATTGTGATTTTGTCAGAAATTCTCCTGGATACTTTAAGGGCTCATAGCCGCAATCAGCGAGATTTTCCATAACGAAAAGATCATGACGAGTGAAATAACATCGTGGGCACCAAAGAGTCTCAGCTGATGAAGATAAGAAAAGAAATTTAGAAATTAAACATGAAATAGAAATTAAAAAAAATATATACATATCTAAGAAAATACTATGAGCCTTAAAGTATTCGAGAAAAAAGTGATGGTCCTTCCGGCTTGTATCGAAATAAATTTAATGAAGGCTGTAGGAATCTAATAATACATCTACGGAATGTTTATCAACCTATTTGTCTATTATAAGTACACAAGCCTTCCAGTACCGAAAATATTGATTTCAACACTCATATGCAGGTCGAATGAGCGGAAGAAGACAATACGCACCAGGTGTGTGAAGATTAAAATTCTCTTGCTTTTTTCAACTGTCACCAGTTGCAAAAATTGAATCTGGCAAGGCCAAGTTGAAGGTATGGCTAAAACGGAGCCTCACAAGCTGTTTCTTTGGACATCAGAACTTTTCAGACATCTAATCATTAATGATGATGTATTTATTATACATAGATAGGTACATACTCAATTTAGACAATTCATTCAACAGTCGTTCATAGATCGCTGCTTCTTTGACTAGCATGCCACAATCCGCCAAAACTGCTGCCATCTCTGGATTTTGAAAAGGTAATGATTTCACAAACAGTTGCGTAGTTTTGACTTTATCTGACTGAAAGCATAATAAAAGTACATTTTATGAGTGGTTTTTAAAAAGTTTATGCGTACAATATCAATACCAAAACCATATATTTATAATTAAGATAAGTATATTAATGCAATTTGTTTTAAATTCTTAAGCTGAAAGAGTTTCGCACTTTTACGGTCAAACCATAAAACTAGCCCGATTATTATATTGGGACAATATGCAGTTTTTTTTCCAAATTTTGAGAAAGTGCTTAGTTCCCAAATGGATATCCAACTTAGATATCAATTAGAGATCAAACCGTTGTTTCAAAGTTTGTTTTCAAATTGAGTGTCATTGGAGGTTAGTCTGAGGTATTACTTAAAAAATTATCACATGGTAATGCTGGCCAATCATATGTCAACAAATGTAAAAGCATCCAAGGGAAAACGTCAAACTCAAAATTGTCAGTTCACATGGAAGGAAACGTCCAACAAGTCATGTGTTAGGGGCCTCAGTACGACGGGATTGCTAAAGAATAGCTATTACATGTCCATTATTATTTTCATTTGTAATTTATGTACATCTATTTTATTTCAGAGGCTTGATCTCAATGAAGTGTCAAAATGCGCTCTCTCGCTGCAAGTGTTTTGTGTAAACGAATATTTTCTCAAAACAAATTATCTAAAAATTTTAATGTTATCGAACACTAGCTGTGTGTGTATATTTTTGTTTCATCTTAATCTAATTGGAGCTTCATGTTCGACTTCAAATTGATATCAAAGAGTTTCTGAAGTGGATAAACAAAATTTTTTACATGCCAAGAAAGTGCCGTTTCATTGGAGAATTTGTTGGCTCTCCAATCAAGGTAGTTTAAGTCATATGCTCAAAATCGTTATTAAATTAGTTATGAATACGAATTCTTAAAGATATTATACATCAACGCCAAGCGTTTTCCGAATCTCGGTACTACGCCCTCCTACATATTTTGATAGAAACGGTGAAAGAGAGGAAAAGAAATAGTAGAGTCGACTTATCTTGTAGCAAATAATATAACCAGCTGATAAGACATAAAAGAAAACAACTTCTTTATCTTGACCTAATTAATTTACGATTTGTCTGTCTGTTAGACATTTTATTTGTGTGAACCAAACATTTTTTTTATCGACCAGAAAAGAACATCTGTTCTTAGAGCAATATAAAACAAATAACTAAAAGCCGTTTTGTACATAATAATATAATATGTATCTTGCAAACTACTAAAAATAACCCTTCCCGGAATCGGAATATTATTTCCGGGTAGGTAATATGCGCCTTTCTTGATACCTCTTCTGGCAATTTTCGGACGTGTTTGAGCACTTGGTTGCAGTCGTAAACAATTACCATGATTTGTTATTAAAATAACAAATTACTAAAAATAAGAAATTTTAAAACCGAATGGGTTAACATTGTTTTCATTCGAACATGGGCTGGCTGAGAGCAGGATCTTTTAGTCTTACGAATAGCAAAAACAAAGTACATTGAAATTGTATGGAGGTGTTTTTGTAATTCGCCTTGAACAGCAGTCACACACACAATGCAGTTTCCCCTAAATAGCCGTTCCCTTTCATGCACAAAAGGGTAGTGTCGGATAGATTCCCTTTGTTCAATTACGCCCAAAGTCGGACTAGGTTTATACTTCGGATCAATTGCAGCCCACATTAAATGAAAGGTATTTATCTCAGATCACTCGTTTTAGAGACCAGTCGCTCGTTTTATTGCAGATTATATATATATATATATATATATATATTTAAATAAATAATATTAAATTACCTCCTTAACTTGATATTTCAGTTTCAAATAGAAATATTCGCCTAGAAAACCTGTTGCACTGCGCTCTGACAGTACTTCATAATTTAATAGCTGGGCCTCCGTTGACGTTTCTTTCAACATATTCTTAAGTATTTGCTTAACTTCTGAACTCGTGAATAGGTCATTTCGTATTATGGTACGTAATTGAGCTTCTGTGTCGTTCATTTTGGCGGATTTGAATTTCGATTTTCTTTCTAAGGCGATTGCATCAACTCAAAGCAATGAACAAATAACAACTGAATGAATTTATTCTTTACCCTATTATTTATACCAGATACGCTCTTATTGAACCCCATAGCCGAATTATTTTAATTTTATGATCCAGATTAGCCCCCACTTAGCAGACAATAACTCTCTCTGCACTGTGAAAAATTTACCTAAGTATGATTGCCAATTACTTGATTTACGAATTGATTAAATTGCAATTGATGCTCCGGGTGTTTCTAAATTAAATATTGAGTTTGCAAAAAGTATGGATATTATTTTGATTGGTACACGTTTACTAAAGTATGGCCCTTAACAATAAACCGCTACTAAAATTCTCAAATATTTTCTGAAAATTAAAACCATTAACAATATCCGTGTACCTACTCTCCAAAATTGTTGAAATTGGCACGTTCTATTTACATTTCATTCAAAAGAGAGTTTATTCTTGCTCAAAAATTATATGAAGAGAAAATAATGAGATTTGATAAGTTTACGCATTTTTATAATACCTCAAATTGTTTTTGGGTTCTCACTATCGTATAATTTTATTGCGTTTGACTTTCACGGATTTGCACTTGATTATAGCAAACAATAAGATATTTTTTTTTTAACAAACAACCAAAGCATGTTGTATTATTTCATCAGCTGATTTGATGTTTTTTATAATTCTGTACGTCTAGCTTATCTTTTTTCTTTTTTGAATGTCGACAGACAGATGACGTTGACAATCGATGCGCCGATTAGACTATCTTATTAAACCATTAATCAAACCTTAATAAAAATGTACCGAAATCAGCTGAAAAGCTTGTTTCTGATCTGTACCAGTTTTATCTGTAGCAATGTTAATCAAATACTATGATATCTTGCCTGCAATGGGAAAACTGTTTAATACTAATTTGCAAGAATATTCTTACCTTTTATCTTCAATGTTCTACATTTTCAATCCAAGTTGCTCTACTGTACTCTTCTAAACTGTAGTAACCGACATGGAAAATACATAAAGCGTATCGGAATCGAAGCTTCGCAACCACTTTAACTTGTTTTATATATGTATATAGTTTCTTAACCTTGAAAAATACCCTTAAAAAAATTTGACCAACTCAGAACTATGCCTGAGCTACACCGTTTGGAGACATTAGTAGTCTTAGCTCAATATCTAAGTAATGCTTTCAACTGTCTACTTTAACATGGCGTTGTCATTACTTGGCAACCCGCCCTGAACCGGTTCTGGTTCGCACAAACCTAAGATAGTTTGGCTTTGGCTAGCTATGAACTGTTTCTATTTTTGATAGTTTGGGGGTAGTTTTGTTTGCGGATGAGTGGATATTCGATATTTTATAATGTGTTTTAACTGTCACTTTCGTAACCGGTAGGCAAAGCGTCACGAAGTGGATAGTCCTCCAAAAGGGAGACTGGTTCGAAATTTTACTGAAAGGATACTAACTTTTTTCAGATACTAAAAATATATGTAATTTTCTTCTTAATAAAATCTTTATATGAACCACTTAAAAAAGCACAAATTTTATCTTAAAATGTCAACGGAAAATCAACAGACATCCAGTTCGAATTAAGTACATTTAAGAGTTGAGTATTCGGTTATATGTAAACTAAGTGAAAGTTCTCAAGCTAAGTCAAGTCTATGCTATGCAACAATAACAGTAGTCTTACTCTAGTTTTGGTATCAATATAAGACTGGGCCAAAAATTAAAAAATGAAATACTTTTTTTATATTTATTATTGCTAGTTTAATCTCATTTTTGTTATCAAACTAACAAATCTTTGTAGTACCTAAAACAATTCCATATACATATAAAGCTGAGCGGAATATTCCGCTGGCGATTTTGTCTTCAGCGTGTCAAAAAACATGTTAGGGTAGATGTGCCAGTAAGCGGACACCACCCATTGTCCGGAATATTTTCATTTTAAACGTTTGAAATAAGCAAACCGTTGAATTATTTTAAACTTCGTAAAATACAACGCCAAGTCCGTTTCTTTGTTTTCAGAAGAAATAGCTTTAGCTTTTATCAAAAAAGCTTCTTTGGTTGTTGAAAAATCGATGACAACATTTTGAGAAAGAGATTACACCTAGGGACTTTAAAAGTAATCCTTTCCATAAGAAAAAGACAATCTATAACTCCTTGCATGATATTCATCATAAAGGATAATATTCGGTCAAAGGCGATGACTATTCGGAAAGCTTATACTTAAGGCTCGAGGATGATTTAGGTTCAAATCCGCACCACTGCATGATGTGGGTGTGGCACCTCCCATAAACCAGATTTTCCGTGTTACATATTTTTGGAAGTGTTTATGGTAGGATATTGATAAGGACCTAAATGAGACCAAGTTTTAAGACCTCCAGAAAAAAAGGATGAAAGAAGAAGTGGACGTGACAACACCCATACAAATTACATTTTTATATAACTTGAAATTTACTTAAATGGATATAGAAATATTGCCTATCTCTATCCCCATCTATATCCATATCCTCTATATCGATATTACTTTGGCCAATACCTTAAAAAGAGTGATTTGATATTTATTAGAAGTTAAGGTAGACCAATGTGTAAGAAAAAAGAGGCGAAAGGGGGAAGTGGACGGGGTAGGGATATGGATAGACAACATTTCCTGATTCATTCAGGTAAATATGTGTTTTTTTTTATTATTTAATCTTAAGAAGTTACTAGTAAAATTACTCTTACACAGATTTAATAGCTATTAAGTGAAAATAT
Source organism: Sphenella marginata (assembly GCA_951509765.1). Taxonomy (NCBI): domain Eukaryota; kingdom Metazoa; phylum Arthropoda; class Insecta; order Diptera; family Tephritidae; genus Sphenella; species Sphenella marginata. The sequence goes on along the minus strand of OX608080.1, from coordinate 24,947,241 downwards.
AAAAATTGATATTTTGTTTGCCCACTTTAATGTATGTACCTATAAGTTCGCGCCCAATGGGCACTTTTATATTTTTACTGAGTTTGCATATCATAATTATGAAGCGGGGGATTGTGTGATCCAATAACCCTTGGGCGGCCCAACACCGGCTATGCGATCCCAAGTATTTCTGCTTCGAACACACTTTTTTCGCAGGCCTTGCTCTGTGAATACAACAACCGCATGAAAATCACAAAATTGTGAACTTTGATTGCAAATATTTCGCGAGCTACTACAAATAATTGTTCTCCGGAGGCATATTCTTGTTATTGGGTTCGAAGCACTTGGCACGCTGGTAAACAATTGCCAAAAATTGGATTAGCATTCAAAAGACCAATGTAACAATTTTACTAACACCATTAAAACTAAGGGAATTTCATCTATAAAATTTCACTCAATTTATTTATTAACGTTCAATACATTTGTAATTAGTTAATTTAATAGTGTTGAAAGTGTGTATTTTTACAATTTACATATTACATGTACAGATTACACTACAACAACAACTGCAACATTTCATCAACACAGGCGAACATATATTTCTTAAATTTCTCATCCGTATTCACTAGCTTCAATACTTCGTCAACCCGATCAACATTCGTATAGCGATAAAAGTCATATGGATGGTTCAATTTCAAATTTTTCAAATAATCACCCGGCACACGTAGTACAGTTGCTGTAGTACAGTTATAGAGTGCACCCCACAGCTCTAGCGCTTTCACTGACTGATCAAATTCTTTACGATTTAGTTCTTGTTCTACATCGACTTCCTGACGCTTTAGCTCATCGGCAAAGTAACCGTAGTATGTGTCATAGCACCAACCTTTCAATGTACGTCTTTGTTCAGGTGTTATAGTCATATACACCGCCATGAGCACATCAATCGCAGGTGGGCTATATCGCGCCAATTGATAGTCTACTAGAACTACTGGTTTCTTGTCGGGTTGAGATGTGTGATAGAAGAAGTTACCAGCCCAGACGTCGCGATGACAAAACGCGTTGCGATATTTTTTAGATGGATTAACCATTTCATAGACGCTGTCCATATGTTCCGGCAGTTCGTCAGTTATGAATTTCTGCAATGTTGCACTCTGGTAGCCGGGATGAATACGTGCCACAGCTGAGACGGCCTGTAATTAGAAAAAATAGAGATTTAAATAAGCAAGGAGAGCAATGAAAAGTAAATGGCAATAAATATAGATATGTAAATACTTTCATAAGGACAGTCCAAGTAGATAAAGGGAAGCAGAAAAGATGGAATATCTTTGGAAACTTGTCTTCATTTCTATGTTATACTGAGTAACTGACCCTAGGAGGTTCCAACTGCAATTCGAAAAATGAGTTCCACAGAGAGGTGAGTCAGTCGAACTCCTGCTACCTCTGTTAAGCTGTAGCTCTGAGCTCTATCAGAGGTAGACTGTGGGTTGGAATATGTACGTGCTCAAATTCATTCTTATGGAAAACTTTTTGTTCCATTCAAAAAAGGCTAGTGTAGTATACTACTTAACAAGCTTGTTCCAATTGAGTTTACTGTCCAGCATGAGTCTGAGGTACTTAACCTTTGGAAAATATGTGGGGCTCGCTCTATTTAGGAGTGGTGCTCAAAAGGATTCTGTCTTATTTTGATCATTTTGCCGTGAATAATCCTCCAGGAGGTTCAAAGTCTGAAAAGTTCGTCTAGTAATTAAAGATGCTTGCCCGTCGCGTAAGGGTCATGTCGTTGGCAAAGGCAATGAGTGGTCTTTTCCGGATAGATTCATAGGTGACTTGTTGGGTTCCTGAAAAGGGGGATAGAACCCTTTCTTTATTTGATTCGATATTTTTCCTTGAAAGTAGTTGTAAAACGAATTTCATCAGCGGATACTCCAGTCTCAATCGTTAAAGGGACTTGATTTCTGCACGTTTTAAAATTCAAAGTCCCAAAGTCAATCTAAATGATATCCTCACCTTTTTTTCTTACCTCCAGCCCCGCTGTATGGAAACGCGAACTCGACAAAACGGTCAACTCTTGCAATGCGTCCTTCAATTGTTCTCCGATATTCACATGATTCCTCACTTCATACGTAATACTGCAGGCGTGCATTGTGGCTAATGATTTAAGCAGCATATCCAATTGTGATTTTGTCAGAAATTCTCCTGGATCTTTAATGGGCACATAGCCGTAATCAGCGAGATTTTCCATAACGAAAAGATCATGACGAGTGAAATAACATTGTGGGCACCAAAGAGTCTCAGCTGATAAAGATAAGAAAATAAATTTAGAAATTTAACTTGAAGTTGAAATTTAAAAAAATATACATATCTAAGAAAATGCGATGAGCCTTAAACTATCCTATTTATGTATCACATGAGCCTTCGAGTACCGAAGTTATTGATTTCAACTTCAGCCCTCAGGCATTTAAGCTTTAATCATTAATGATGATGATGTACTATACATACATACTCAATTTACTCAACTCATTTAAGAGTCGTTCATAGATCGCTGCTTCTTTCACTAGCATGCCACAACCCGCCAAAATCGCTGTCATCTCTGGATTTTGAAAAGGTAATGCTTTCACAAACAGTTGCGTAGTTTTGACTTCATCTGACTGAAAGCATAATAGAAGTACATTTTATGAGTTGTTTTTAAAAAGCTTATGCAGACAATATAAATACAATATCTCTCTATATTTCAGATAAGTATATTAATGCAATTTAAATAAATTTATCCCAATATGCACTTTTTCCAAATTTTGAGAAGTTGCTTAGTTCCCAAATATATGTCGATAGATATCAATCCGAGATCAAAACATTTCACAGTTTGAGTGTCATTGGAGGTCAGTCTTACTTAAAAAATTATCACATGGTAACGCTGGAACTTATGTTATTTGTATGGCAATGCTGGCCAATCATATGTCAAAAAATTTAACAGCATCCGAAAGGAAACCGTCAAAATTAAAATGGAAAATGCTTCTAGGCAGTTCACATGGAAGGAAACGTCCAACAAGAAATGTATTAGGGGCTTTAGTACGACGGGATCCCCAAAGAATAGCTATTGTTTTGGGATTTGGGCTATGTATCTTTAGATTACCAGTTTTCCATGATGCGTAGGTGTAAAGACTGCGTAAGGACCTTTCTTGTTTCAATTCAGAATTTAATTATAAGAAAAAATTAGCTGTGTTCGGGTACAAAACTTGCAGAATGTATAAGTAAAGTGAGAATGATGTAAAACTCTCTCGAAAAGCAAAAAAGGTAAAAAGTTTAAACTGAACAAGAGTTAGTAAAAACAGCTGTTGCCATTTTGATTGGCTTATAGTTCAAATTTTTAAATTCTTGTAGTTGCTTTCCGTTGTCACGAACACCTGTTTTTCACTAGCAAGTTTTCTGAGTGCAATTCGCAGAGTAAAACCTTGTAGCTCTCTCTGTCAATGAAATGTCAAAAAAATGTTTTGTGTAAACGATAGAGCTCTTGAAAATCGACTAATCGATTAGTCGGCTAATCGATTAGCAAAAGTCGTTTACCAAAATAATCGATTACCACTAATCGACTAATCGTTTCTTTCCGACTAATCGATTTTTCGTCCATAATCGATTATTCGTCCATAATCGATTAGCTGTTTGCATTCGACTACTTGACAGAATCGAATATTTGATTAGTTATTTTTTCACGATCAATGGAATTTGTGTAACACAACAGTTTTTGGTCACAGAAACTCACCTCTCATTACCGACTTTCTATTTCGTGACCGAAGAGGGGGTTAAAAGACCTCGAAGGTTCCAACGGTAATAACAAATCGTTCTCACCCATTCAAATACCAACAAAAATAATTTAAAAAAATACTAAAAAATTTTATTAAAAAAAACTATCAGTAATCGATTAATGACAGCTAACCGATTGCGCTGTATGATGAAGTCGATTACTTGTTATTCGATTTTCAACCAAAACAAAAGTTGCTTTCGACTATTCGAATAGTCGATTAGCCAGATAATCGATTCTGAACAAGAGCCCTAGTAAACGAACACTTTTTCAGTAAAATCTTTATAAAATTTTTATTGTTACTCCACACTACCTGTGTTTGTATATTTTTGTTTAATCTGAATCTAATTGGAGTTTCATGTTCAAGTTCAAATCGATATCAAAGATTTCCTCAAGTGGATAACCAGATTAGATATTTACATACAAAAAAATGTGCCGTTTCATTGGAGAATAGGTTATTTAACAGAAACACTTAAGGATATTCCATATCAAAACCAAGCGTTTTCCGAATCTCTTCAGCTTTTGTCTTTAATGAATAGAATCACGATTTTCAGTTTCCTCAAGTCCAACTGTGCGGTATTAGAAAAATGGTCTGTACCACGCTCTGACATTTTGATGTGTCATTTGTCATTATTGCCGTCCAAGCCTCATCACCGATATTTATAAGTTTGGGGATACACTGGGTACAAACAAAAATAATATAACCAGCTGATAAGACAAAAAAGAAACCAACTTCTTTATCTTGACGCAAATAAATTTCACATTTAACTGTCCGTTAAACATTTCATTTGTGTGGTCATGATCAAATAATCTATATATATATATATATATATGTGGCGCGATATACAACAGTTATATCATTAACCTCCTAGGAGATTTTTGCGCCGAGCTTCTCTTCCGATTTGTGGTGTGCCGCTTTGAAATGTTTCCTACAAATTGGCGGGACCTACGGTTTTTCGCCGACTCCGAACGGCATCTACAAAGCAGATGAATTTTTGCTGAGAAGCCTTTCATGGCAGAAATACACTCGGAGAGTTTGCCAAACCACTGCCGAGGGGCGACCCCGTTTTGAAAAAACTTTTTCAAACTACTTTTTGATGTAACCTATACCAGGGCTCGAACCCGGACCTTCGGTGTGGTAGGCCGACAACACTACCTCCACACCACGGTGGCCGCCCATGATCAAATAATACAATTCGTATTATTAGCTGATTTGTCCTTTATTCTCGATTTTTGGCATCCGTTCTTAGTGTGATTTTGACAATAAACTAAAAATTTACAAAAAACAAAATACATGCTGGTGTATTTTACTTTTATTTGATAATTAGTCTAGGATGAATCCGATATGAGTTGCAAAGGAGCATGCTACCAATGCCAGTTATGATCTCTTTGTATGGGTTTTAGTGCTATGGAGAGACGAATTGGTCCCCGAAAGGGTTGTGTTGGACATATTGCCTTTGTTCCCCTACGCGTGAAGTCGGACTAGGTTACTTTCAACACTTAAAGGTAAGCTACTGAAATTAAAACCGACTTAGCCCATCTAAGCCTACAAGGAATTTATTGCAAGATATATATATTTAAATAAATAATATCAAATTACCTCTTTAACTTGATATTTCAGTTTCAAATGGAAATATTCGCCTAAAAAACCCGTTGCACCGCACTCCGACACTACTTCATAATTCAACAGCTGGGCGTCTGTTGACGTCTCTCTCAACACATTCTTTAGTATTTGTTCAGCTTCTGAACTCGTTAATAGGTCATTTCGTATGACGGCACGTGGTTGAACTTCTGTGTCGCTCATTTCGGCGGATTTAAATTTAGATTTTTTTTATACTGAAAATAGATGCTAAAACGCACTAACGCGATCACATCAACTCAAAGCAATAAACAAATAACAACCATAGTATATTTCTTCTAGTAGCGCAACTAACAGCTGACTTACTCCGAATAGGCACACACACACAAACCACACAGGGTACGTTGTATGCAATAATAAAGCAATCGGATTTTAATGCTGAAATATTGAACGTAAAGACAAAAAACTCCTAAGTTATTATATATAAAGCAGTTTTAACAACTTATCAGATGCTAGTAATTGTACATTTCATTATAAATGAAAGTTTCTAATTGCAATTTTCACTGTCAAGCAACTCTGAACGTTATTTCCTCCATTCCACTTTGTCGGAGTACCATCATCCACTGCCTTACACTCCGATTCGTAAAAAAGATGCCAAACTATTCGAGGTAAACAATGATAACAACTGAATTGAGAAATGCATTAGTATATTATTTATACCAGATACGACTACGGGCGGATTATTTTAATTCACTCATCGAGATTATCCCCACAACAACTCTCTCTGCACTGTGAAAAATTTACCTAAGTATGATTGCCAATTATTTGATTTGCGAATTGATTGAATTGCAATTGATGCTCGTGGTGTTTCTAATTCAATATTTTATCTGCAAAAAATATGGATATTATTTTGATTGGTACACGTTTACTAAAGTATGGCTCTTAACAATAAACCGCTAGATACTAAAATCCTTAACTATTTACTGAAAATGAAAACCATTAACAATATCAGTGTACTCTCTAAAATTGTCGAAATCAAATGATCTACATACATATATTTCATTCAAAAGAGAGCTTATTCTTTCTCAAAATTATATTACGGGAATATAATCAGATTTGATAAGTTCTACGGTTCTCTCATATTAACGCAATCGTATAATTTTATTGTATGCGTTTGAGCATCACTGATTTGTACTTAATTATAGCGAACAAAAAAGATATTTTAAATACTCGCATTAGACATGCTACGAATACTAATTTACCGGAATCGGAAATCCATTCTTAAATCAAAAATTGGATTGGATTAACATCCTCTTTGGTTCTTGTATATTTGTATATCCACTACTATCTCAGGAACGACTTAACCGATTTGGATGAAATTTGGTACATAGGTTTTAAGATTTGCTACTTTGGTGTTATTTGACGCCGTATACCAACCATAATATTTAATACAGAACAGGTGTCGCCGTAGTATGTTAGTTACGTATTTGACAAACAGATGGCGTTGTGCCCATTAAGTTTGACAGCTAATTATGGTTGACATTTAAATGTGTCAAAAAGTAGTATTATTCGTGAAATTTTTAAATTGTTAAAATTACTGTTAAATAGCTACCTTTGTTACAATTACTGTGATGTTGCTCAAAAAATGTTAACAAATCGAGTGAAGGAACGATGCATCGCCCCAACCGTGCTGCAAAAAAGAGATGATTGGAAAATATATCTAAGATTGTAAGTGAAGAAAATTCCTTTGAAGTAAATGTTTTAAGAGGGCAAAGCCGTTTGCGGAAAGCACAAAGCATAGCTAGCGAATCTTCGGAGCAACGTACTCAACGTTTGCAGAATTTGCGTCGCTGTGCTTCACAACATAGAGCTATCGAAAGTATCCAGGAGCGGGAGCAACGCCTGGACGATCAACGTCAGCGTTCATTTAATCAATAAAGCAGCGAAACTGCGGCGCGAAGCACACAGCGTTTGAATGATTTGGTAAGTAAGATTATGCAGCAAATTCGAAAAATACCAGGCATTCGGTCACCGAGGTACTATGTATGTATATAATCACCATCTCTACAAGCCAGCTTAGCTTTTTATAAATGCTTATAAAATCATTTTCATTAATGTCGACACTTCTTAATTTTGTTCACGCTGTTGGAAAAATGGTCTCATCTGTACAATGCCTTATATCTTATTTCTCTAAAAAGCACAAAAATTATAGACTTATAAAGTACCTATGGCTAGTATCTAAACTGCTCAATTTTCTTTAATAAGCTTCATGTAAAGGCAGCCTACGATTTCTACAAAGGATCTTGGCAAAATGCGGAGGAGTTAAATTAGGCAGGGCCACCAAAAAAATGTATTGTGGAATGGAAAAAGGCACCATCTTATTTATAACACAGGTTTTTTTAAGCGGAGGTTAATTGGTGAAAGTTCAAACTGGTTTTTGGCCTGTTGTGTGTGCGTTATTAAGATCCCTACAAGACGGTGCTGATGGATGCATCAGAATTTTCATATTGCTACTGCAAAACTGATGGCCGATTTGTTCTAGGCGCTGATGACCCCTTCAGCGCTTCCTTACAAATGACGGTTCAGATGTAAGTTAGCTGTCTTGTGGGGATGCCCAACAAATATTCATATCCTTCACGTACTCTATAATTTCTTGCACACTTTCCTCCAGAATTTTTCGAAAACCCGGCAGCTCATCCATTAGCTTAAGCACAGAATTTGTACGTTCCACATGCACATACTCATTGGTCACACTCTCTTTGGGAACTTTTAAAATTGTAAGAGCTATCGATCTATAGAGTAAGCCAAACAGCTGAAATTCCGCATAACAAGCAAATAACTCCGCTTGTGTGATATGCTCTTCAACTCTCAAATCATTGGCGCTCATATGCCTTTGTAAACATTGAAAATAGTAACGTAAGTATTCACTCTGTTTGCTCTTTCTCGTGTTCTTGTCCAAATTAATGTAGAGCGCAAATATTAAATCAATAGCTGGAGGACAGTAGCGTGCAGTTTGAAAATCCACAAATAGAGCAGATTGATCACTTGCATCTGCCGTAGGTGTTTTGGAGCTTTTGTAGAAAATATTACCACGCCAAATGTCGCGATGGCAAAACACATTCCGATACTTCGTTGAACGATTTGTCATTTCGTAAACACGTTCAATGGCAGTCGGCAAACGACTTTGAACCGCCTCTATTACACTGACCGGCTGATGGGCCAATTGTAATTGGATTACTGCAAGAATAGCACGCAAACCAGTTGTGTACCATGGTATCGCTGGAGACACTGTCGTTTCATATTGTAACTCTGGATTGGTATCCACAATACATACATCTTCTTTGACTTCCAGCGCCATGCTCGCAGCATGCTGAGCTGCCAAACCTCTTAGCACCTGAAGCAGGTAATGCTCGCTTAAGTATTCAGTATTTTCTGGGCAAAGCGTATACCCGAGTTTATCCAAATGTTCCAGCACAATCAAATCTTCGCGTACGTAAAAATGCCGGGCTAAGCACTGGACCACAGCTGTAGAGAGACATAAAAAGTTATTAAAGTTTATTATCAAGTAATGGTTGCTCGAAAATAGTTTAAATGTATTGCTAACACGGTGCTCCAAAAAAAAAGTGAATTCACTTTTAGTAGAGATTGTTCATCTGGTCGAATTATACACGAAACACCGTTCCGAAAATTCGTAAAGACCAGTAGTGACGAGTTCATGCCTTTACCCATAAGAAATGTTAGTCAGCTGGTATGATATTGGGGTATACATATGTATACTGACCAGTATGTCACCTGGTAGGTATATTGCCATATGGAAAAATTACAGAACTCGAACTAGCTGAACCGGTTGGACAAACTAGTGGAATTGACACAAAAAGACATTGCAAAAATCTCCGTAGTATTTTAAAGTTCAAAAGACGATGCCAGTCTCATACTTACAATATTGACACAACTTCGGCAAAAGTGTATCATACAGCGATGCCTCCTTACGAAATATCGCTTCCTTTTCCGGTTCCACACTTGCTTGCGATACGCGTTTGACAAAAGCGCGCAGCTCACGGCAGTGGCGCCTATCTACAGACTACAAATTCACAAAACGTAAAATTAAAAGCGCCACTGATTACTGGCGCTTGCAATTTCAACTCACATTTTGATTTTCATCTAAAGCAGCGACATCATAACGAAGTAGTAAATTGTAATATTCGCCAAGAAAACCATTTGGATACACAGCGGGCTCTAAAGTAAATGATTCTAACTGTAAATTTGTGGCACCGTTGCACGCGTTGGCTAAAATTCGCTCGCATTCTGAGTAAGTTAAGAGCGCTTCTGCGGGGGAGGACGACGCTTTACTCTCGACATGAATTTGTGACATTTTGTTGTTGGTGTTTTTCTTGTATTTTGCAATGAGAAATGTAATTGATTTATTTTCCGAATTTTCTTTTGGCGTGCATCCAAATGCATCGAGTTGCTTAATTAAACTGCCGGCACCTCACATTTGGCTTACCCCGTTATGCGGTAGCAACAAATGAGTTTAGCATATCGATGTCCAAAGTATGTTGTTATTGTGTATACAATTGGTTTATAATTATCTACATATGTACGTCCACTTAAATATATTATGTGAGCATCGTGTTCTGTTTTTTTTGGAAAGACTTACACTGTGTTACAACCCATAATACCTACTAACCTACAAATCCGTGCAGCAAGGAATGCCTGATCTTCTTCTACCTGGAAGAAATGTTCTAAAGAATACTACAACTCCAGCCGAGGAACATGTATAAGCACCTACCATCCGTCCGGCAGTGTACTGGCCTCGCAAAATTCCAAATTTCAAATTAATTTTCGAAATTGGTAGGTCGGTGCGCCACCTACCAAATCGTAAGTACCGGTACTTCTGACGATATGGGATCCCACAGTTGTGGGACCCTGACCGTAACCTTCACGAATTGACCCTCGATTTGGTCATCTGCATAAGCTGGTAGGCCGGTAGCACGCGAAACCACGCCAGCCAAACCCCTCTACGGTGGAGCAAACATGGTGGCAATCGTACGAATTCGTTGTCCCCACGGTTTTGGGAGGTGTTGTCGAATTAACAGTCCTTGGCCGGATATAAACAGGGGCACCTCACATTTGGCAGACGTCGATCTGCAGTAGCATATACCCAGTAGAACTTGATGCGAGATCTTCCTAGGCGAAGACATTCTTTGACATCCTTTTGGAACAACAGAAAATATTTTTTACATTTGCTGCTCTTAGTTATGCTACTCTTTGTAGAAGAAAGGTGCAGATATCCCCAAGCTATATCTCTCAAATTTTAACAAAAATTTATATTTCATTTAAGTATTTTTTTTTTTATTGAAAGCAACGTAACCCTGTGGGGTCACCCAGTATAGTGCACATTTGTAATTTTTAAATATTTAAACAAATTGTTTGTTGACCTGTGATTTACATAACATTCCCTTAATGTGCTTGTAATTGCTTTCGAATTTTATGCTTCTCCGCCAGCATCGTGCCATATGGACGTATTGTAATGTAATAGATAATCTCAACAAAACTCAAGAGACTTGCACCAACGAAAAGTCCAGTTGTACCACCGATGGATACTGGAATAGGAAGAAAACATAAAAAACTTTCAAGCCCTTCTAAATAATTTCAGCAATTAGTTTGAAAACTTTAATTCTTCAAGTGATCTCCACTAAGCAAAACACATTTTTTGAGCACTCCACTTCAAACAACAATCCGTCTGCCTTCCGCTACTTAGAAAAGACCGTCTTGCTCTTATGTCAAAGATAGGGTCGGCTGGGATACCGACTGAGCTGTATCGGCTCCATATATTCCCCAATAGGAATTCCGAAGTCAAATCGGTTACTGAGACTAAGTTTGCTGAATACTCGATTGATCGAAACTATGATTATTTTAAGAGCCGGTTTCATGGGGGAGGGAAGAGTTAAAACATTTGATACGTTCGTTGTATAGCCAGGGGGAAAGATAGTAGACTTTACCGATTTTAATCGTTAGATCTCCGAAACCAGTTGATATGTGGAATTTAATCACATCGCTATTGCAGCCCTCATTCCCACCTTTCGGTTGATATTGTGCTAAATCATCTTAGGTCACCCCTGGTGCATAACTTCGAAACCGACTTAGTCATCGAAATAAGGGAAGATCATAGGTTAGGTTAGGTTAAGGTGGCCGCCTCTCAGCGGTGCCGAGAGGCGCACTTAGGCCGACTGGCCCATTGTGATACCACTAAGCTCCGCTAGGCCGAGGAGTAGGCACCAGCTTAGGCACTCCAGCCGGGTTCTGGCTAGTGCGGGGCAGCTGCAGAGGAAGTGCTCGACACTCTCAGTTTCCTCCTCGTCCCTGCAGCTGCGACAGAAATCATTTGAAGGGACCCCCATGCGATTGGCATGTACACCCATAAGACAGTGTCCCGTGAGCACCCCGATCAACAGACCAAGGGAGGGTCGGTCAAGTTTGAGTATGGACTCGGTCCATTTGTTGTAGATGCGGGGCCAAGTTTGCCTGGACACCTCGCATGTCGTTTCCGTAGCCCATCTAGGGAAGATCATGCTAATACAAATATTTTTGAAAAAACCTCACTGAATATTCTTTGAAGAACGTCCTACCTTTGATTATATTTCAAAACCGCCCTTTTCAAAATTTGATTGAAAAATATTTATGCCTCGATATACGTATAAAAACTGAAATCACTGACCTACTAAATCCAATTTTCCACGTACAACATTTCTTTTATAGCGTTCTGTTGGCAATTCGATAAGGGATATTTCGATTTTTGCTAAAGCTTTTTCGCTCTCATACATGCTGCGAATGAAAAACAAAAGCAGTTAAATTTTAGTTTATTCGACTGAATTTTCCTTATACTATGTACACACTATCGTGTTTTGGATCTCATTGTCATTTTCGAGATTAAACATATTGTAAAATGGTGTTTTCATGATTCAATTCATAATAAAACCACGGAACCTTCTTTCTTTGAGTGAAGTGTTTTATACGAAATCACACGTTTTATGCAGTAGTGTGTACATAGTTTTAGTTATGCATTTTCATTTTAGGTAATTTTCTTAGAACTATTCACTCTCACTCACTTTTCTTTGCTGTCGTGTACCGTAGATATATCAACTTCTGTGCAGGATGGCAAACAATCACAAACTAGACCCTTGCGTCCGCGTGACCATTTAGCTATGATAACCGACAAATCTTCATAATTGCGATTGAGACTTTTCAATCCATCCATGTTACACAATTGCGAATCGGGTGTATTCGGTGAAAGATGACTAGAGCAATTACACAATTCGATTTGACGATCCTTACGACATTGTACCGTACATGCGGAATAACTGTAGTAATGATGAACATTTAAATTATTTTCATCGCTAAAGCGACAGTTACGTTGTTTCACATGAGTATCACGAATTAGATCATCGTTTTGAATATCGCGTTTAGAGATGTGACGACTGATATGAGAAAAGAACAACATTAACAAAAAATAAGATGATCTAAGTTGGGGCGTGATTGAAAGATATACCCAGCTGCAAGTTTAAACTAAATTTTCTAGTGCAACGGAATTTAATAAAATCTTTTTAGAGCTCACACATATGAAATATAGGGTCCAACCAATACATAATCCGTTTTGGGTGTAACCAATGTAGGCACTTCCTCTTCGCCGAGTATAAAAACCTGAAATCAGAAACTTTGATTAAACACACAAAAATTACTTTTATTTGAACTTCTTACAGTAGCTTCCGTATGCAATTCCATCTGCAGAGATCCAGGTCCAGTTTGCCGATTCGAATACATATTTAATTTGGCGCCATTATTTTTTCTGGAAAAGAGATAATTGTAAAGTTATAAAAGAAACATCTACTAACATGAGTATGAAGCTCGATGGCTGAAGGTTTTCCTTCACGTAAGGCGGCTTTGTTAACCCCAGCTAAGATAAGCAAAGTGAATCGACCTGAAGGGTCAAGTAGGGATGAAGATGATAATGCAGTACTCAGGTATCGAGTAATGATGTAATAGAATTCTCGGGTAGTGGCCGGGTGCCGGGTCAATCGGATAACAGGGTATCATCAGCTCTACTCAAACAAATCGTTCGAGCGCCGTTAGTAGCCGAAGCTCCCAATACCACAGCGTGACGGGTTCATTCTGTAGCACGCATTTTGGCAAGTGTTTCTGCGGTAAAGGATTTGGAAGCTTTCAAATTAGACTTTTAGGGGGGTTAAATAACTATGCTGTAGCCCAAATAACAAATTTGACGAACCTTACTTCCGAAGATATGTCAGAATATGTGCCCTCATCAGTTTAAGTGCCCAACTGAGAAGACACACCATGGTCCAAAACCAAAGATTGACCCGCCCGTGGCAACTTTGGGATTTTGCGCTTCAATCCTTAGTCGTATCTCCGAATATGTTACTAAATCTAATATTTTCAAACTTACCCAGCTTGCAGTGAATTTATAGCATAGCAAATACCCAACTCCGTTTCCATGCGATGGAAATAATTGCAACACTCAAAAACCTTATCATTCCACATGCAATTCCGTATCGAGTCTTGGCAACTGCTGCGCACCAAACGGGCATAATACGAGAAGTTTGAATAAAAACAATTTGGTGCTGGCTCCTCAGCGCCACACTCATGCACCGTATGATATGATTCGCCGCGAAAGAATGCAATTTCGCTGAGCACTTCTTCCAATGTGAAGTCATGATCAGTACCCCAAAGTCTGTTGAGGATGTTTGATGGAAGAAAAAGCGTGTTACAAAATTATTTATCTATTTCTTGCTTCACATACTTATCAGCCACTTGTTGTATGCGATCCATATTCTTAGACTCACAAACAATAATCGCAGGGAAATTGGTATCCCAATCGCGATAAGAACTCTCAACACCAAAACTTATTGCATTATTTTCATAAGCATCTAAAAGAAACAAATATTATTATTGAGGAATCTCTTAGAGATTCTACAATAAGGCAACAGATCCTAACCCATTGAAGTTTTTATCAACTTCCAAGAAGCTATCCAACATACAATAAGGCATATGACCCAAAATAAACGCTCTATGAATGTTGCATCTTTGTCCACTATGAATTTTGCGCCATGCAACGTAGAGTTTTGAAAATATTCTTTTACAAAATAGCTGAGACGCATGATTATCTTGTGAGCACGACTAAACGGTGACTGCGACCACATTACCACCGTTTATTAGCTCACATTCATAGAGCAATTATAACGACCGAACAATAAAATCGTGTTGTGATCTGTTATCTCAATGCATATTATGAAACCATTAAATATTCCACCCAACAGATGTTGCGGTTCTCATGATGGTGCTGGGGACAAGTAGTTTGAGTATGTTGTTGTTGTTGTTGTTATTAACAGTTTAACCCTGTCTAATATGTCTAGTATGAGTATTCTTATAATACTAAATGGATGTAGGATACAAATAACTAATTGGGTTTATTCCAAACAGAGCTTCAATGTTTCAGAAACGCCAAATCTAAAAGAACTTATATACATTTTCCTGCAAATTCCGGCCTCTTTCAAATTCCTTTTAGTCTTACTTCATCTGGAGTGCAGTGACAGTTAACATGATCCAGAAGGTTGCACTGGCCATACCAAATCGCTACAGCGACTGTCGGGCATGTATTCATATCCAGCAAAGCACTGGGGTCGAATTACTACATACGATCCGTGATCGAATACGAATTTTTAAATATCAATAGTCATACGTGAGTACTTGGCAATTATGCATTATTAGCTGGAAAGCTTCAAAGTTAATGTGATTTCAAAATTCGCATTCGATCACTACCCAAACCCTTCGTGGAGTGTTTTCGTTACTATAAACAACATTCGTGTTATTGTTGTTATTAAGAGTGGTTCGTCCTTCCTAATTGGCACAATCGCTCTGAAAGTTATCATACCTCCCTTCTAACGCAAGTCCACGGAAACGCACGGTTTCAACAGGGTTGGACAAGAGAGATATTGGTGTTAGAAGATAATGTTCAATTGAATAGGCAAAGAGATTTGCCAAGACACCCAATTTTAACGCAGATCAAACAGCAGAGTTATGTGGTGCGATATATCATCGTAGTGCTTACGGAGATGTTTATATCATGGCGGTTTGACATCCCCTACGGGTTAGGGGTTTTGAATATGGTTCAACTAGCTATGCCTTGAGGAAGGAGAGGTGAGAGGCACCATATCCGTAGATGAACCATTGAGTTCCACGATGTACAGAATAGAATAGTAAATGAGAATAACACAAGGTACAAATATATGAACGTAGTTCCACTTCTTCTGCTTCACCACTACTGCCACCATTTAACATGAACTGCGTTTGGGTAATTTCCGTTCGAAAATCTACAATACCAATCTTCTACCAAAAACGAGATTATTTTGGTAATTGTGTACAACCTCCACCGAGTGCTACAACGCGTCCAAAAGTATCGGCAGCGATTCCAAAACAACCGTTTCGGTCCCAGCAATGCGAATGCAATGCAATGCCTTATCCGGAAAATGAATTCCCATGTCGTTTCATAACGTCACTAATGTCAATAATCTTCAATTAAAAGAAGGGTTTACTAGGAAAACTACATATATAAGTATAACAATTAAGACTATAAATAACTTTATTAGAAGTAAATCCAATTACTTTTAGGTTAAAGTAATCGCTAAGTAGTTTTAATTTTTTTAGTTGCTTTAACTACTTTCGCTTTCAACGCCTTAACATCCAGTTTCTTGTTATCGCTTTCAGCAAACCTCTTGCGACTTGTAGATGGACCATCCTCCGTGGGAGGAATAAAATCTTGTTTTCGGCGCTCTTCTTGTTTCTTAGCTGATTCCGATTGCTTAGTATTGCGCTCCTGTTGTTTTCGAGCTTGTTTCTGTTCCTTGTTAAGGAAATATTCACCAGTTGCAAGCTGCTTGTCAACTTTACTTTCGGGTTGTGCAGGTGGGAATGGAGTGTATTCTTTCTTCGGTTTCTTAACTTTAGGTTGCTTACGTTTGCTAATATTTTTGTTTTTGAATTTTGGCAGAAAACGTGACCAATCCTCATTAGCTAGTTTGGGATCCTTCATCAGTTCACGCTTAATCATTAGTGCTTTGATATTGTACATGGGATGAACATTATTCATTGTATCAACTACAATATCGCGTACTTGATGTAAACCTTTGTAAGGTCCCAAAGCTGCAACCGTATTACCTTGCACCAAAACATAGCAATCAGTAAGGAGCTCAATAGACTTCAACGTTGCTCCATTTGGTCCAATTAAACGTTGCCGACGCTTTATGAATTTATCTTTCTTGTGTACTAGAGTTCCAATTTTTATAATGTCACATCCAATTTCATCCTGCAACACACGGCGAGCTTGCTCAAATGGTACACTGCGGGCCATAAGTTTTATCATGTCACGGGCTTTAATTATAATGTATGGATCCCATGTTTTACGTGTTGTTTTCACCACCATGCTACCTTCTAGAAGATCTAGCTCTGCTTTTAAATGATGTTCCGAGAGGCTTTGCTTCACCAGGGGCCACACTTCTTTTAAATATTTTTCTCTATATTTTGGGAATAGTGTAGCAAATGAACTTTCTTCGACCATGCCATTTGGATTATCCTGAGGTTTGAATGTTGGGATTTTTAATGCCCATGCATTATCCACTGGCTCCGTTGAAGTTTTTGTAGTCTCCTCTTCATTATCACTCATTTTAATAATAAATTTCCAAAACTTGTCTATTTATTTACAAAAACCACACGTGCAATATTTTCGTGTTTGTAAATCATTCACAATAATACGCTGGTTTAGTGATGCCGTATTGATTATTAGTTATTTACAATTATAGCTACGGCAATATGGCAATCACGGGGCAAAACCTGTTTACCAAATGCACCAACACATAGACATTTCATACGCAGGGCAAATGTACTGGATAAAGTGGCAAGTTAACAGTAAAAGAGAGACAATTGACAATCCTACCCTAAAATCATGTGAACGTGTGAACTGTTGTCTCTCTTTTACTGTTGCTTTCCCATTTTCTCTAGCGCATTTGCGATGCGTATAAAATAGTGAAAAACATTTACTTTTATGAATTGGTACGCGGTTTTTGGGCCAACCTCTGATAAAGTCTTGATTAAACAGACATTGTGTAAACAGTCCTGACAGTCAGTTATCAACACATCTGTGGGAAGGTTGTGGAATGTTGTTTTATTAACGAAATGTCACTATCAGAAAATCACAGAGTGCTGTCAAAATGTTCTTGTTGGTCTGGCAACTATAGATAAATTATTTCAGTAATTCACAATAGAATACAAATTCTATCGTTTTATACACCCTGTGGAGGGACAGCTGTTTTTGGCTGGTTTTGTTTTGTTTACACGCTTTTTAAAAATAATTTATTATGAAAAGTAAAGCAGCCAGGAAGCGCCAGCGTATAAAACGGCGCTCGCGTAAAAAAACAACCCTAGAAAGCCGTGCTTTAACCAAAGATGATGTGGAAAAAGCTTCAAAGCCTAAAGAATCAACCGCATTGCCAAAAGCAAACACTCAGCCTGCTCCAAAGGTAGTACCAAATGCAAACACTAATCCCGCTTCAGAGGCATCTGCAGTGTGGCGTGGAATATATGAATCTCTTGTGTTTCGACAATACGAGGCCCAAATTGAATATTGGAAAGCACGTGCAAGGCAATTGGAGGAAGAAAATGAAGAGTTGCGCCGGCAGTTAACATATGATATACCGCCCTACGATACATCATCTGAAGAAGAAGACGAAGACGACGCACAGCAACGCTACCTAGATGGAGACAGCGAAGAGTACGATCAGGAGGATCTTTCCCCAGAATACATGGAATTCAGATCTGTGACACTTAAACACCGCGAAGAACTACGAAAGCAACGTGAAAGGGAACGTCATGAAAATAGCCTTACTGAAACTGCTGCAAAATAACTTCTTCAGAAAGTATAAGCAAGCATTTTATAGATTTAATTACACAAATAAAACGTACGTCTAATTATATCCCTTTACTATTAGTGTAGTAATACTTCGCCCTTCTTGCCCAGTGCCAATGATCTCCGTGCACCCCCGCCTACTAGAGGCAGAGAAACAGCTGCGTTAGCACATGATGAGATCCGTCACCACATTTCCCTGTCATTGGAAATGGATTGGTTGGCTAGCACACCTTTGTTCTGGATTTTGTAATTGGTTAAACTCTTAATCATCCGGACACAACCCCATCTTACCCATCTTAGACAAGTATTTGTCCTGCATGTGGTATGCCCGCTCATGATATTTTACATCTCTTTACCTGTACTATTTAACCTTCCCTTCTTACACCAATATCACTCTCGTCCATCCCTGTAGAAACTGCTCGTTTCCCGGTTCCTTTGCGTGCCCATTCGATATGGCTAAGCTCTTTTAATAACAACAACATATCCGAGGGTACATCCCTACTGCCCACGTCATATGTGAATAAGGTGACGGAGTCGGTGATTTCGCCAACGAAAAAATGGTACAATCATCGTCGTAATATACGATAGAGATACCCTCTGGTCGTCTCTGAATTTCACCTATGATTGTCGATCACCCAGATAATTGGCGGTTCAACGCTTTAGACAGGGTGGAACAGCACACTCCTGTCATCAGGCCGATTGCGGTTGAAACCAAGATTTATCTGACTGGTTGTAGCTTTCAGAACGGTGGTTGTTGTTGTTGTTGTTTTAACAACAAAATTACTCCCCGAAGGTTTTGGGGAGTGTTGTCGAAATAACAGTCCTTGGCCGGATATGAATCCGGTACGCTCCGGTACTCCCTTGCGGTACTGCCCGACTGTCGTGGGAGCGATTTGGTATGACCAGTGCAACCTTCTAGATCATGTCATCCCTCCTTCCGAAAGGAAAGAGAAGATGGGTAATGAGAGGTGGGAGGCATCATATCCGTAGATCAACCATCGAGTTGCACATCATTACCTTTGTGCATATAGGTCGCCTCTTACGACCGGTATGCCTACCGCGGGCATATTCTAAGCCCCAACCCGCAGGGGTGGCAGAACGGTGGTCATGCTATGCATTTGGGGAACCCATGGTAATGTTCAACGAGCCGCATGTAGGCGGTGTATTAAGTGTTAGCAGCATTGCATATTTCAATTGTTCTGAATTGATAAATTTGATCATGAGAGAGGTTGAAGCCAATTGTTAGATATCCTACTCCCTCGGAATGTTTTAAAATCCGTTTAGATATTCCGTCTTCAGACAACCTGTGTGGTAGTAATGACAATGGGCATTCGACTTTTTTTCCTCGTCTGATTCCTTGTGCATCACAGGATTGCCGACAGAAACCGTTCGCGCATCTCTTCGATGTCGAGGACATGCGCAACGGTTTGACGGTGGAACATAATTTTCCAACACCAACAAAAAGGTTGCAGGACCTTAGATACTCCTCCCCCTTTTGCGCATTTGTGTTGATCAACTAGCTATCTGATTCCACATTGAGATCCTTAATTTGAGGATACGTGGTGACCAAACTTTGTACATGATCACGTTGATTTGCCAGGACCGCTATATCTGAAGGTTGCGCTGGTCAAATCGCTACCCCAACAGACGGGCAGTACCGGGTTTACATCCGGCCAAGGACTGTCTGCCCCCAAAACCTTCGGAGTTGTTTTTGACGTTCAAATAAAACAACAGCAATGGCTGAACTTCCTTAGTTTGGACGGGATGTATGTATTGGGTTGAGGCTTTATCTATAACCATGCGAAAGTAGAGCCTTGGGCTCATGGGGCGTGTGTTACGAGCCACTAAAATGCATAATGGTCCATTCCCAAGATGCCAGCATAAAAGGACTATCTCATCAAAGAACCGGAAACATTTTTATCACTTCGAGGTGGAACAGTATCGTATATTTCGCTCCACATTTCCAGATCTGAGGATACTTATAGTTTCAGCGAGGTCGAAAAAACAACGTGAAACTCCGGGCCGCTTCGTCAAAATAGCGTGTGTCGCAGTGATAGACAACGTTGTCGTGAAATGAAGATTGAATAAAGATCTATGCGAGGAACTTGAGGCGTTGAGTTTTAGAAATAAAGACTGACATTTATACTGACACCCATCGACATTGAGCTCTATAAATACGGAGTAAGCCAGGAAGCATTTTAATGACAACACAACCTATTTCCTTCCGAAATGCGCACCCCCTGAATTTCGCAATAGGATTCAGAACAACTAAATATGATACATATCCAGAAGGATAAGTGAATAAAGTCGGAGTAGCGGGATCGGGATTGGATATCTAGCACGATCCACATCTCTTGTTTGTATGTATGTTAACAAAAAAAATTGAATACTAAGTAAGTATGTTTGTAATTGCAACTCCTCAAGCTTCACCAGTTATGACAACGCACAAAACTCGACACCAAAAGCAGTCAGGTGGGACAAGTTGCGGCAAATCCACACAGCGGACATTAGTGTCACACAAGAGCGCTGTAAGCCGAGCATACAAAAAAAGCAAAATAAAAGGGAATTGCAAAATTGCTTTCATCTTTTCTGTTCCTTTCATCCATGACAGACACAATTTAATTAGACCTTAACATACTTATGTACATACATACACACATATACATTTTTAAAAGAAGTGATAGGAGGGCGTGCCCAATTAGTCCAGCCTTTATTTTGGCCGCCATTTTATGAACACTGGGCTGTTTCTGTTTCCACAAAAAATATTTATTTGAAGGTAGTGTTTAGTTGATGATGGTTTGTGTATGGAGATCTCGACAAGAATTAGTTTGTTGAGCTTGAAATTCTTTAGAAAGGAGCAATAAATCAGTCATCCGTTTTTATTGATAACTGATGCCAATTGGAAACACCTCACGGGGTCTAGTAATGTAGTACTGTTACAACTGTTTTTCTCATCTCCATGTGTGGGCTACTTTTTCCTGCTACCGAATCCGGACGGTCGATAGAATAGCCTTCCGGCCGAGCACCAAAATGAGTTCCAAAGCATAGGACGGTCAACCACGGCACACTCCGAGACCTGGAAGAGACAGCGCTCCCTGTCGGTCCAAAATGGTGGAACGCTAACTACATTAACGATCGGCATGCGTCAGTCAAATTCAGAAATAAGAAATCGAAAGCACAACGTTTGAGAATGTCCTCATCTTCGCTAATAATGCCACCGCAATAGCTTCAAAGGTACAAAGTCGCAGTAAGATCCTCAAGTCACAGGCCGGCAGCACTTGTGGCAGACCGGTTGTTGATTATGCTGCGCCCATATGATCGCCCAACCTAGCTGACACCCATTGAAGGAAATGCCACTGAGTCTCACCTCCACCAAGGGGGTAAAATGCTCAATGCTAGAGAGCACGCGGAACTTCTAAGTAGGCAGTTCTTCCTGAACTGTCATAGACCTAGTCATCCAAACCGACATCTATTGGATGAAGTCCCGCCGCCCCCCGAGACATAGGGAATCATCCCCGTAAGCACTATGTTGAGATTCGTTAGCACATTTCCTTGTCGTTTGATCTTCATAACGACGTCCTCACCGTTATAGATATCCAACCACCCGATTTGGCTGCGGAGGAACGTGAATTTCCGAGAGAGGCTAGACTCATGGCAGCACAAGCTCGTTCTGGATACTGTTATAGGTTCGCCAATAGGCATGGGGAAACACTATTAACAACAACAACAACAAGAACATAGCCTTCTGGGCATAAACTTCTTTGCACAATCCTATACGTTGATTAGCTTTTAAATCTCTATCCACCAGACCAAGTATGAAGACGGACTTATAGAGCTGGATTTTTGATAGTCGAGACAGGAAATTACTTCTCATACGTGAGGGTGATTCTTCATTGAAATTATTTTCTCTGTTAAGGCGGAGGTACTCAAAGTTGTAAAGTTTTATCTACAACCTCGTAGGGTTTCGGATGGTTCCAAGAGGTACTTCCCAATCCTTACGAAGTTGTTTGTATTGCTGAATATTATTTCACAGTCGTATAAGCTTGACTTGTACTAATGGGTCCTCTACAGGGATTGATGGTAGACTTACCAGATCTGAAGCCGCACTGATAATGTCCAATCAGCTTGTCTACAATGGGCTTCAGACTTTCGCATGATAAAAGTACGCTCCTCAATACCGCGATGTTAGGGATATTGGTGAAAGCTCTCGGCAGGGAAGGACTTGTTCATTGTTATGTTGTCTCAGTGACCTTGAGACGGCCGTTTCCTTAATACAAAACAAACTAATATTGCACTCACACCCTGTGATTTTCCTTTGGGTTGCGGTAAGTACACATGGCAACCAAAGGTCCAACTTCGCTTTCGTAGGAATTCATAAAATTGTCATAGAAACTAATGAAAATTGTTTGATTGAAATAAATAAATAAAGAATTCAGTTTGTTGAAGAGCTTTTTCAGAGATTTGATTAGAACGCGGAGCTAAATATTTATTTGCTAAGTATTTTGTAAACAACGACACACTAAATATGGAAACCACAGGATCGATAGCCTCCATGGCCGAACCAATTTCGGGAAAAACTTCTGCGACTGCTTCAGTTTCTGATGCGCTGCATCCATCTCATGGCTCAACCACCAGCAATTGGCATATGGAGAAAATGAAACTGCTTTTGACTTCATTAGAAGCAAAAAATGCTTCGAATGCTTTGGATGAGAGACGCAGACATATCAAGGAAGGTTATAGAGCACGCATGAAAGCTGCACCAAAGACCTTAGTGCAAAAGACTGAAGAGAAGAAAGATCCCATAGAAAGGCAGTTGGAGGAAAGTGATCACAAGTTGCAGGATTTGTTAGAATTTGGCGCAGAATTGGTATCCAATATAAAGGTGGCCAATGAGAAACGTGAACAAATGCGACGAGAGCATGAATGTGATCGCGCTCACTTATTGAAGAAAGATTTAGAAAAGGAATCCATACAGTCGATAGCACGTTTCAATGAAATATCAGCTAAATGGTCCGAATTGGAAGAGTTCAAGGAACCGATGGCTTTATTTGAACATTTGGAAGAGCAAAAAGAAAAGGTGGGTGCATTAATGGCGAGCAAAGATAATTTAATTGATCAATGTCAAAAGGAGATTGAACGTATCAATGAAAAATATTATGCAGATCAAATGGCCCAAGCTAACGATGTACGTTGTTTGGTGGAACGCATTGATCGTCAAATTGATGTGATTAAAGCAGCCTACAAAAGTCATTTGGATATATTGGAGAATACGATCAACGAAGAGCGCCAAACAATTGCGCTCACGGAGGCTAATAAATGGAAAAAGTTTTACGGTGAAATGGCTGAGAGTGAGAAAACGAAATTTGATATTGCCAAAGAGAAGGAAGAATTTTATGCGGCAGAGATAGCACGCATAACCGCTGTGCAAGAAGAGCTCACTTGTAGCACGCGCATACGTCTCGAGAAGGAAGCCGAAATGCTGGAATGGGAATTGCGTAAGGTACGCAATACAGTGTTGATAAACTCGGAAAAGTTGGACTACAACTATCAGGTGTTACAAAAGCGTAACGAAGAGAATATTGTGATAAGCAATCAACAGAAGCGTCGACTCGCTAAACTCAATGAGAATATTGCAGCTTTAAAGTTGAAAATTACGACGGTGAATAAGCAACATCAAACGAAATTACAACGTTCGCTGGCTGACATCGAGAAGTTGCACGAGAGCATTAGTGAGCTGGAGATCAAGGCACAACAATTTCGTGCGAATAACAAACGCAAATTCGATCTTGTGTGGGAAATCAATTTCAAGGAGTTGAAGGATTTACTCACCAAAATCTACGAAATCGATCGTATACTATACGAACAACAGTTGGCCATACCATGGACGATGCCTGACATTGATTTAACGGATATTAATGAGATTTCAAGAAAAGAGTTGAAAGGTTACGTACAAACGGTTAAGAAGAAGCCAAGTGTTGCGCAACAATCACGCTTGCGTGAGACTGCGGCGGAGAAGAGTTTTGTGCGTAATATTTTGCGTAAAATTGCAGATCGTGCTGGTTTTCTAATCGAAGAGAAACTTTTCAAAATACTCGAACCCTACTCGGAGAATGAGCAATGTATTGTGCGGCTCGATAATGTTTTTATAGCTTTGCGTGTTGAGAATGTGCAAATGATATCAACGCTAACCGATTGTTTTTTACCTTACGCATATTGTCCGAATTGTACCGAAGGCTTACCACGACAGACAATGCAAAATTTTTATAAAATAGGTCGTGAACTCGATGATTTGGTTGCAACCGAGGATAGTCTATTTAGTAGCGAGATTGAATCACAGGAGCAACTGCCTCATCAACTTCAACCCGAGGAAAAGGAGGCTAAGTTTAAGGGGCATACATCGTGTGAAAATCATTACTTGGTTATTGAACCCGTATTCGTGTTAACGGCATTGAATGAATTCACAAAGATACAAATGCAAAGACAAATCGATTACAAGGCCATACTTGAGGCAAATCAATTGTTATGCAATACAATTCCATTTAGTGATGATACAATTAAGGAGTTTTGGAGTAAATTTAAAGATTATTTTCCAAAAGAGAAACGTAAACTTTGGACGACTTTGGAGCATGGCTTGAATCATTATGTGGAAGTGTTGAAGCAGCGCACCAAACTCGATGAAGAATGTGTGTTTCTACGCAGGCAAAACATGGAATTGAAACATCTGCTGCAAAAGTTTAAGGTCTAAATTAACAGCGCTAAGGAACAGCGCAGGTATTTTATTTTCGAATGATTTATTATATGCACATTTATATACATACATACGTATGTTTGGAACAAACGGTTATGTCTATAAACAAACCCAAATTATTATTCAGTATTATATATTTCTAACTCAAAACTATGTGTTTATATGTTTTCATCTTACTAATATATAAAAACGTAAGTTTGTGAGTGACTGCGGATGTTTGTGGTTCTTTATCGTCTGAACAAATGGCCCGATCATCACGAAATTTTGCAGACAGGTTCTTAGGAGTGTGGAATGGGTAACAGGCATCATGAAATTTCGATAAATTTATCGATAACAGAGTTCTCGGCCAAAATGTTGGTTTCCGTAAAATTTGGAGTATTCGCACAAAATTGGTATCAATCGAAAGGGGAAGACCACAGTTTTCATTTGGACTTTGGTTCAATTCGATTTATTTATCGATATATTTATCGATAACAGAGTTATCGGTCAAAATGTGGTTTCGGGTAAACTTTGGAATATTCGCACGAAATTGGTATCAATCGAAAGGGGAAGACCACAGGTTTCATTTGGACTTTGGTTTAATTCGATATATTTATCGATAACAGTGTTATCGGTCAAAATGTGGTTTCGGGTAAACTTTGGAATATTCGCACAAAATTGGTATCAATCGAAAGGGGAAGATCACAGTTTTCATTTGGACTTTGGCTCACTTCGATATATTTATCGATAACAGAGTTATCGGTCAAAATGTGGTTTCGGGTAAACTTTGGAATATTCGCCCAAAATTGTTATCAATCGAAATGGGAAGACCACAGCTTTTATTTGGACTTTGGTTCATTTCGATATATTTATCGATAACAGAGTTATCGGTCAAAATGTGGTTTCGGGTAAACTTTAAAATATTCGCACAAAATTGGTATCAATCGAAAGGGAAAGTAAAAATAAATTAAAATAAAATAAAATAAAATAAAATAAAATAAAATAAAATAAAGTAAAATAAAGCAAAATAAAATAAAATAAAAAAAAATAAATAAATTAACGTAAAATAAAATAAAATTTGTTGGTATTTGCGGTATTTCTTGTTTTACATATTTGTAAGTTCGAGCCCAGTAAACAATAATTCATAGTTGAATTTTTTTTATTGTCAGTTTTTTTGGAAAAATTGATAATTGGAGAAAAATTGGAAATTGGGATATGAACCCGTGTCTGCACCAAAGCTGTTAGAAAATTCTGAAGATATAACAATAATGTGTGCTCACTGTTGGCAAAAACAACAAACAACAAAGGGAATAAGTTCAAGTGGAGATAAGTGCATTGTGACGTCACAGGGCATCATAGCTTAGCGTTAGAATTTTCTAACAGCGGCTTTGGTGCAGACACTGGTTCATATCCCAACCATCGGACCAAGTTATAATACCATTTCAGGTTCATGAAGGGTATTCAAAGCAGAGCAAAGACGATGAAATCTTCAAGGGCTAATACAATCGTATCCAGCATATGCGTCGCAGTTTGCATTCATGGTTCTATTTTTATTGGAGGGAACTTCAAGGATTGGTCTAATAGTTTATTCATCCAAACTCGTATCTGAATTTAAGTCTGCTTAAACGTATTTGTGTGCAATCTTTATGATATCAAGCGAATTTGATTTGCTGTCATTTGAAAATCTCTATTGAAACTCTCATATATCAATGGATCATTTGCATTTACAACGCAAGCGATTGTTTTTGTTTTTCAAAACTCTTTGTTTTCTAGTTTTCTAGTATGTGTGAATGTATGTTTTGCATTTCTCCTCAAGCGCGTTCTCAGTTTTGCCGTACTCCCAGTTAACCTAAACGAGCCTTAGAATAGAAGCTAGGCGACAGGCGACTTAAACTGCATTAGTGACATGAACTACAACAACAAGTAGAGCGATTGAATTTGTTTTTGTAACAACATAGAATAGTGGCGGCAGCACAGCAGCACCGTTGAAATCATGGTGGCGACAACAACCTGGCCAATAGTCGATCAACTAGCGTCGCATCGAACATTTAACATTGGCAATTGCACTTCTTCCTCTTCTCGCATTTGTGGAATTTTGTCATTTGTTTTACGCTGAGTGAATGATAACTGACAGTTGAACAGGCAAAACAGTGAAAATTGTCAATGCAAAAAAAAAAAAAAACAACAACAACAAACAAAACATTGGCTACCAGTGCAACAAGCAAGCAAGCAAGCTGAAATGTCCATGACAGCCGCAACAGACACAACAAGGAAGAAGGGTTACATTTCATGCATTTGAATGTAAATATAAACGAAACACACCACGCTCTGGGGTCTAGGTACATGGCAAAAATGTTCACTCGTAGAACGCGTCACCTGAAAGGGGTATTTTCTTTTGTAGGAATTTTGTTGATGCTGACATTTCCACCGTCGCTTTCGTTGTGGCACGTCGCCAACGTCTCATGTTCTTGCAACTTAAATGTCAATAAATACTGCCAATCCTAACACAAACAACTAATGGGAATTCTGTGACAACGAAACAGCAACAAACGTTTGTTGTTGTTGTCAAAATAGAGTCACTTTTTCAGATTCCCCACCTTGCTTTATTTACCACTTCAACTTTCGTGTTTCTCCCGCTCGTGTCATCAACCTCTCTACCTCCTTATCCATTTACATTTCTCTCTCCGCTTTTGCTCTACGTCAAACAATCCTCCCCTTATCTCTCTTCTCTCGTAAGACTCTATTCCTTCCTTTTTCCTTCCACTCTCTATTCCTTCTCCAGTGGGGCGTTGCCTATTTTTTGAGCTCCTCCACGTTTTTATAATAACTTATTAGTACCCACGAGTTCATTTCTCCATTTCACTTTAAATACGATCTCGATCTCTAATCCTCACTTCTTCTACCCTTTGCCTCTCTCATTCCTCTTCTTCGCCCTCTATCTCTCTTTTCGCCATTTTAATGCTTTTCTCTCCATCATCCATAACAAAGAATATGAGTGGGGCCACACTCCTTCCCTTATTTAAATAGCAATTAGCCGTCTTAACCAATTTCGCAATCCAAAAGAGCTTACCTGTTGTTTCATTTCTCTTAGAACTAATGCCAATTGGAAACACGCTATTTGAAGATCGCAAATCGATATCCACTTTGTCCATCCATCAAAGTGGGGGCCTCTTCTTTCTCTGCCTACACATCTCACAAATCTTTCAAGGAACTATTCTTTCGTATCCTCCCGGAGCCACATCATAGTTCAAGCTTCTGCACTATAAAGGAGGTTGAGTGCAGTAAGTGACGAATCGAGGTTTTCGTTGGTCTAGTGAGGACTTTAATTCTCAATCGGTTTAATGGCTTGCTGATGAGTTTAAAACAGCAGTGTCTGATCACCATGAGGTGAAGCTGCAAGCGAGCGTCTGTTCGAGTTCAAGCGGCTCGAGATCTAAATGTATATACATATAACATAACCTAAATAGAGAAGGTCTGTCTTAGGTCAGTGAAATTTCGAATTATGCTTCGGTTCAAAAATGCGCGTTCCAGACATGTCGATCTAGCAGGCGAGGGTGTATCGAACCGAAGTTCTTTGAGATCGGAACGTGGAGACGCTCCGTACTCCTGAGGGAACTATTTTGGAAACTATAGCAATAACAACATACATTCAGCGCCTAGTCTGAGTACTCGTAGAATGAATTAAGCAATGAAGCTCTCAATACCAGCAGTGGCGCTATAGGATTAACTGCGTTGAGATGCATTGTAAATAAGAAGAAGAAGCAGAAGATAAAAAACTAACCGATATGTATAATAAAATGTTAATTAATTGGAAAAATAATTTCCGCAATGTTCAACATGTTGTTCAAAATATTCTCTGCCTACAATATCTCGCTCTTATCTACTTACTTTGCCTATTCAGCTCACATGCTCGCCTAGACCATAGTTTCGTATGATTACCAACAGATGATGAACATTTAATCTTCAACTCTACGCTAAATTTTTACTTCATTAAATTGCTTTACACCCCATTCTCGGCGCATTTTTCGCATACACCGCATCGACATTCCAGCGAATACTCAATTTAACTCAACTCAACTCAAGTTAAACCGCAAACCGCCACACTTAAAAGGCAACAACGCTTGATTATGATGATGATGAACCATCCAATGCCATGATAGTCGCCACAATCATGCTTGGTTATAAATGTTTTCCTCGTGATAAACCGCTTACCGCTCGCTATCACCCACCAAACATCTGCGCCGGACAATGTTCTGCTGGGGTTTTTGTGTTTGTTTTGTTTTGCGCCAAGTAAGTCCATCAGTACAGCAAGCTTAGCCAGCCTTTGGACGTGCCTCGTGCATCATATTCACAGTCATTGTCATCAACATTACGCATTTATGACGCATTTTCTCATAGGACAACAACACACGACCGTACTCGTATTAAACAACGCGACGCGACGTCAATAGCGCTCGGCAGTGAGTGCTGATAAACACCACAAAATGGGGCGCAACAATTGGAACGAAACATGTATGTGTGTATGTGTGCGGCTTTTGGCGAACTTCACCGAACTCTCTTGCCAACTGCGCCACTTGTGACACTTGCCGCAGCGCATTGTTGTCGTTTTGTATTTGTATTTGTGCATATAAATTGGCAATGCGCGAGTGCTCATAGAGAGCTCATAGCGTAGCGCAGATCTAACAGCTCGGACGTCCCTAGGGTCATTGCAAATATGTACATAAATAGTTTGGCTTTAACTTTGATGTGCGCACTAGTACATGTTTTGGCTATTGCGGTTGTAGCATGGTAGTTGCACAGTGGGGCAAACCAACGTTTCGATTAAGAAAAGTTAGAAAATTGATTTTCGAAATTTGCTCAAATTGTATAAAGAGAAATCAGAGTAGACACTAGGCAGTAAGGATAATGGGGGTTGTTGTTGTTGTAGTAGTAGTAGCAGTACTTGTTGTTTGTTTGTTTGTTTTAACAACAAAATCACTCCCCGAAGGTTTTGGGGAGTGTTGTCGAAATAACAGTCCTTGGCCGGATATGAATCCGGTACGCTCCGGTACTCCCTTGCGGTACTGCCCGACTGTCGTGGGAGCGATTTGGTATGACCAGTGCAACCTTCTAGGTCATGTCATCCCTCCTTCCGAAAGGAAAGAGAAGATGGGTAATGAGAGGTGGGAGGCATCATATCCGTAGATCAACCATCGAGTTGCACATCATTACCTTTGTGCATATTGGTCGCCTCTTACGACCGGTATGCCTACCGCGGGCATATTCTAAGCCCCAACCCGCAGGGGCTAGTAGCAGTACTTCGCCGTACCTAATTGCCGCACTTATAGACAAAACTTGAGGTGATGGTGACCTAGGCCACGTCGTGCGAATGAACGAAGACACTCCAGCCCAGAAGGTATACTTATCGGCACCCGCCGGTGGAAGCAAAGGAAAAATAAGACCACAACCCGGATGGATGAACCAAGTGGAGATCGAGCAGCGCTCTCGCGGGGTCTCCAATTGGCGCAAAGAAGAAATTACTGGCGAGCTATGTTGGAGGGTCAAAATCGCTGAGGTGGTTAGTTGACCATTTAAAAAAAGAAGAAGAAGAGAGTTGGTGACCTTGTGGTACTTGCCGAATTCCGCAATAGTGATTACGTTGACCCCAGATCCGCAGTCGATGGAGATTAACTCATTTATAACTACTTCGGCGATATTCTAAGCCTCTTACTCCTAAGCGAGATTTACTAAGCTTACAATAGGTTGATTTGCAGCCACCCAATGCATTGCTGGGTTGCAACGATACAATTCCGAATAGGACAAAGTTTGACCACTGAAAAGTCCATCCAACAAGCGAGTAATTCAAGGCCTATTGCATTCGGCCTAGTTCTAGCAAAAGCCTGCCAACTAAGCATTAGCCATTAGCTCTGTTTCCAATACGTGAAGCCGCTCAAGACCGTGTAATCCGATTGTGACCTGTGATGGCCATTTGAGCCACACATTTTCTACGTCCCGACCACGTCTTGCTTACAAAAGCTAAGTCCGGCAAAAAGATCTGTTCGACTGTTGCCCGTAGGACCCAGATAATGGAAATGAAATACAAAGGTTAAGCTCCGAGTAAATTAATCCGTTACTAGACCGATTAAGCCTAATCAGTGGCTAATAGATGGACACCCGGTTGCAGTTGCTCCTCCTACTGAAAACGCAGCACTGATTACTTTTTCGACACTGAAGCTGAGTATGTGAAACCGACTTCTTACGGGCTACATATCAGCTGGACCAGGAGAGCGTTAGAGTTCTGATAAAGACAGACTACGAAATTGAGTTCCATCACTTAAATTGGCCATATCACCCACTGTGTGCTGTTTTAGCTTTAGTCAAAGATAGTCATAGTAGCCGCCGGTAGTTGCTGTAGGTGTTCCTCGGCGCTGGTTTTTTGTTGTTGTTGTAATAGTTGTATACATCCACTGGCAGTTCGATTTTAATTTTAGTTTCATGTGTGTAACTCGAAACAAGAAATTTTTTAATGAGACTCATCCAAAGCAATACAATCGCAATTCACGCTCCTTTCCCCGCTTCACAAGTTCCCCGATTTTTGTTGCACTCATTTTATTTCATCATATTTGCGGTGTCTGTTTGGCAGCAAGCCGCTTTTGCTGATCATTATCAATGAAGCCAAAGCAATATCGCCACCGTGCCACCTTTTCACCAATAACAACCAAACGCCTGAGCTTCCACCTTCTTCAGCTCTCTATTTACTTCTTGATTTTAGCTTTTCAGCTCTATTTGGTGTTCAGTTGTCGTGTTGCTCATCATCCGAACTCATTCGATGGGTTTTCAATCAAGCTAGCTGCTAGCTTAAGCCGTGTTGAATGTCCACAATGTTTGGTATGCGTGTGGCTACAGATATGGATGGATTTTTGAATTAGACTGCTATGCCGCCGTTGTTCGCCGCCGGCGTTCTCATTGTTTGATATTTTTTTGTATCCGCCGTTGAAAAAATTTGTTTGTGTATTTTCGTGTATCGGCAGATCGTCAGATTTGAGGACGGTCTATTCTTTATTGAGCAATCATTCTGTGATCAATTTTGAGGTTTTGCTTTTGACTACGGGTTCGTGTTCCATTCTAGCTCGCATTTTAGTTGCGGTGGCTGCTTCGGGCTAGGTTTGGTCCTCTTTTTCAGTTTAGTAGCGGTTCGAATCTGGTTTTAATTTGAATCTCGTTTCATTTTCGATTTCAGTTAGTCTTTAGTTTCTGATATTATTGCCTGTTTCTGGTGTCACTTCGTTTCCATTTTCGAATCTTGCTTGAGTTGAAGTTATGGTTTTCAGTCCTCATCTTGGTATAAGTTTCAGTTCCAAATTTGACGCCATTTTAATTCCGGCTCCCAAAAAAACTTTAATTCTCGAGAGTAGTCCATACTTATGTTCCGTTTTCGAATCCCTTTTAGTCCAACTTATGTTTAGATTTTATACAAAAATTCGTCCTAATGCCAGTTCTACTATCGATTCCCACTTTGTTCCCCGTCTCTGGTCCAATCCCAGTTTGGTTCTTATTTCCGGGTTGCTTTGGAATATCCCTCAAGCGCTAGCTACGGTGGTCTAATTTAAGATCCTAGTTCAAGCCCCGACTACAGTTTTGGTTTGGGTTCCATTTCGCTTTGGTTCGAAAAGGATACCAGCCCCGTCGCCGACGCCGTTCTAATATGTCGATATGCTCCTTAGACGCTCTCAAAGTGAACGCCGTCAATCTCTATTCTGGATGTATGTATGTATGTTTTAAGCTGAGTATTAGCGAAAGAAGTTAATCATCATTTCAATGGCAGTAAACAATAACAAAAAAAAGGAAAAAAAAAAGTTAAGTTAAACTTTTATATTAAATTACTTTCGTTGATTAACAACGAACAATAGCGTTGGTCTCAAAGACACGCATACATACATACATTTGTATGTAAGTAAGTTAGTAAGTGTTGTTGCAAAATTTAGACAAAAGCTACATTCTCTTCTTAATCTAAAATGTGTTTGATCTTCGCCGCCATTTCAGCACTTATGAAGATAATCCTTAAACAAAATGCACCCCACACCGCCACAATAACGTTTCAGGCACAATATTAGATTCAAGCCAAGCAGCAATATACTCAAATGGTATCCAAAGTGGACCAATGGCACTTGAAGGTTCATTAGTTGTATCTTTTTTGAGTCCATTCGAAATCGCAAAGCAAGTAAAACCTTTCTCTCAAAAGTCATACCATCCAAGTGAACATTTTGCCATATCTCCTGAGATCCGTACAACCTTCGTCAGATATCTAATCGAAAACCGTAAGCGTCGGTAAAGCAGTTAATTTAAAAATTAAAACCCGTTAGAAACTTTCGGTAAAAACTAGGGCTGTACCTTTATTCGATTTCCAAAATATCGAACACTAACCACAAAAAGTCACTTAACATACATTGGCGACACCTGTTGTGTCTTAAATATTCTGGCGGGTATACGCCCTAAAATACCTTTAATTTGATACCCATATTGCCATATATTGCTAAATATTAAAAAAAAAAATCGGAAAGGTGGCAACCCTCTAAGCTTCCTTTAGTGTCAACATCCAAGTAAAAATTCTAAGAAGGAAGCACACTATCCATATACAAAATTTCATCGAAATCGGATTAGCAGTTCCCGATATAGTGGTCGATATCTGAAGGAATAAATAAAATGCGTTCAGGTGGCAGCCCTAGGTGGCAAACCTACTCGAAAATATTTTGGTTGGTATACGGCCTAAAATACCTTTCATTTGATACCCATATCGCCATATATTGCTTTATATTTAAAAAAAAATCGGAAAGGTGGCAACCCTCTAAGCTTCCTTTAGTGTCAACATCCAAGTAAAAATTCTAAGAAGGAAGCACACTATCCATCCGATATAGTGGTCGATATCTGAAGGAATAAATAAAATGCGTTCAGGTGGCAGCCCTAGGTGGCAAACCTACTCGAAAATATTTTGGTTGGTATACCACCTCAAATACTTTTCATTTGATACCCATATTGCCATATATTGCTTAATATTTAAAAAAAATTCAAATAGGTGGCAACCCTAAGGACCACCCCAAGTGGCAACACCAAAGTAGAAAATCTTAGAACAAAGTATGGTACCTGTGTACCAAATTTCATTAAAATCGGTGAAGTCGTTCGGGAGATAGTAGTGGATATACAAATATACAAGAATAAGTCGTTTAAAGTTATAAGATTCAGTTAATCAATTACTTGATTAATCAAAATTATGACTAATCAAAACGAGCGTTATTCGAGTATTTTCAAAAATGGGAAAATGTCGAAGATGCAACTAATGGTTGAAGTATCACGTAACTTCTAAATTTGTGCCGTTTTAATATATGATTAATCATTTTATTCAAAAAACGATTAATCAAAATTGCGATTAATCGAGTAAACACCCTTTTTGATTAATCACAAATCATAATTAATCGGTTAATAAATTAATCAATTAATCACACAGCCCTAGTAAAAAGTGCTCTATTCGGTGTGCATAAGATTTTTAAAAATTTTATAAAACTTACTGACACATACAACTTGCTGGGAGAGAGCGCATTTTGAGATTTTTTACAAGTTTATGATGCGAAAATTTCGCACAGCACGACTTGCAAATGAAAACCGTTCGTCGCGATTCGTGAAATAACAACAAAAACTTAAAACTTTGGGTTATTAACCAATGGAAACAGTAACAGCTGTTTGCTTGTAAGTTCTTGTGAATTCCTAAGCGCCGAACAATTTTTTGGTTTCGAGAGAGAGTTCTACGTGATTCTCTCTTGACTTACAATTCGCTGGGGTCTATAAATATTCGAAAGAGATTTTCTCTTAAATAGGTACATTAAGGATTGACCGACTTGGATAATTCTCTGCCCCAGATAGTGTTTCTATTGACACAAGCAAAGAAGAGAAGTTGAGGCCCCGACTGCTTTGAAATCGAATTGTTCTCCCTTGGTGCTTCTAACTCGTTTCAGTTGTAGCGAAGGCGTGGTTAGATTCGGTCAGTATCGACCACATGAAATTCAAAGTTTATGAGAAGCCTTTATTTTTGTATGTTAGTACATATTTTAATACATTTTTGCAAGGGGGAAAATTCATTAATTAACTCATTTAATATTTTCCCACAGCATCTTAAATACTCATTTATGTACATTTCTTATGAATTTATGCAAAGTTTATGGTTCGTAACAATTACATACCTAAACCCAAAGCGCTTTTATTCGTACTTAGTTGCCTCAATGCTTAATCGTGGTGTAGTAAAAATTCGTATAATAAAATTGAATACTACCGACAAACGAAATAATTACTATAAAAATTCGCATACAATTACAAACATACATACGAGTGTGTATGTATGTAAATACTTTGGATGTAAATCTTTCATGATTACATTTAGGACAAGCTTGCAAATAAATAAAAAGACTAGAATTAATCAACGCAAACTTTTTTATGCTTCATTATGTCTACTCTTCTTAGATCTTCTTTATTAGCCATTTTGGTATGGTTCGCAAAGCCATATTATCCGTTTCATCAACGCATTTCCTTCGAAACGCGAGTTTGAATCGAAATGTTTTCTGGGCAGTACGCCTGCGCCTTAGCTCTGCTGCTAAAATCGTTTTCTAGATCATAAAATTATACAAATTGCACTCTACGAGTATTTAGTTAGTCGCCTTGGTTCGGAGAGGTCTTCTCCCATGCTTATGGAGCTGGAGCCATGCTTTTCAACAACTCTTCGCCTTTGTGTTTGAATTGCTCTGGGTGCTATGTAATTCCCAGCCGATTTATTATTTTTTTAACCCGAAAATTTTTCAGACTCACTTGGTCATATTCTGGTGGTGGGACTTTTTATATATTCCGCGATTGCGATGCCGTTTTGATAAATAACTCCCACTGCTTGGTTACCCTATTAAGTCTTAGATCGGCCTCAGAGAACACCTGGGGAAGAAGTTTGAAGAAATTACTAGCTATCCGGGTCTTGCCGCTAAACTTTAGTTGCATCTCCCAGGCTGCACAGCATCATGTGCGTACCTCGCCAACGAAATGTTTCTGATCCGAGTCGTTATTGTCATCTCGTAATTTGGTTTCTCGGGTTTCGATCATGGAATATACAGGTTATTTTATGGAGTCGTTCATGTTAGAACATGTTACTATAGATGCTAACGACCACCGGCCCTTTGCCGCTTATTATATAAAGGTCTTAGGCCGTAAAGCTTTGTTCGGCATTTTTCGAGGTTACCATATAATTTACTTTGTTCTAACTGCTTATCAGGGAATGTACTTCTGGCAATATTTTCGTAGAATAGATTGAAATGTAGAATATTCATAAGTTTGTCCAAAGTAAATAAAAATTATTAGGAATAGGTGGCAACCCTAGTTGGTGACTACTATTACACTTGGTACCCACATTTTCAGATCTCATTTGAAGAAAATGTCGTATAGGTGTCAACCCAGCAAAAATATTTTAGTTGGCAACGCTTATTTAGGATAACTGGCCATGTAGAAAAATATTTAATTCATACAAAATTTGAAATCTCACCCTGCAACTGTGAATGTATTATGCAAGATGCCAAACAAATTTTGAAACTAAGTTCGATTTTATTTTAACTCAAACTAACTGAATGTAGAACTTCATGATTAGCCTCTTGTGCGCCGCAGGCGTTCTGTTTATGTTTTTAGTTTACACAGCTAAAAAGCCAGGTGAAGTCTAGAACCCCCAAGAGGCTGTTCACTGAGCTCAATCTCAAATTGTTTCAATTAAATTTAGTTATTGAAAATTAGTTTTAAATTTTCTCGAGTCACACCCAATGTTAATTTGTTATGCGAAAAGTTGCTCGATTGATAAAAATCGATTTCATAATACAATTTTAATTGATTCAATTAGATTTCAAGCGATACTGACAAGTGTTCATGTTCATTTGTATTTATACTTTTAACAACGGCAAAGCGCCATACCGTCTAAGCGGCACAATTAACACCCGTTAAATACCAAAGCGCGCGAAATTCCAGTTCCATGTGATCGAGTGTCAACTTTAAGCTTTGCAGCGCTTGCGCACTATCTTGCCAACAGCTCATGTTTTATTTTTAATTATTTCATTTAGTTTTTGTGCCATGTTGAATACGACAATTATGTTTCCAAACAGTGCAACATTAGCCGTATTCTTTCGTCAATTGATGTACAAAGCTACAGTTCATTTCATTTTATTTTATTTTATTTTATTTTATTTTATTTTATTTTATTTTATTTTATTTTATTTTATTTTATTTTATTTTATTTTATTTTATTTTATTTTATTTTGTTTTAATTTTATTTTATTTTATTTTATTTTACTTTTATTTTACTTTTATTTTATTTTATTTTATTTTATTTTATTTTATTTTATTTTATTTTATTGTATTTTATTTTATTTTATTTTATTTTATTTTATTTTATTTTATTTTATTTTATTTTATTTTATTTTATTTTATTTTATTTTATTTTATTTTATTTTATTTTATTTTATTTTATTTTATTTTATTTTATTTTATTTATTTTATTTTATTTTACTTTATTTTATTTTATTTTATTTTATTTTATTTTATTTTATTTTATTTTATTTTATTTTATTTTATTTTATTTTACTTTTATTTTATTTTATTTTATTTTACTTTATTTTATTTTATTTTATTTTATTTCATTTCATTTCATTTTATTTTATTTTATTTTAGTGTATTTTATTTTATTTTATTTTATTTTATTTTATTTTATTTTATTTTATTTTATTTTATTTTATTTTATTTTATTTTATTTTATTTTATTTTATTTTATTTTATTTTATTTTATTTTATTTTATTTTATTTTATTTTATTTTATTTTATTTTATTTTATTTTATGTTATTTTATTTTATTTTATTTTATTTTATTTTATTTTATTTTATTTTATTTTATTTTATTTTATTTTATTTTATTTTATTTTATTTTATTTTATTTTATTTTATTTTACTTAATTTATGTATGTAGATACATATGTCCACTTGCCATTGATATTACCGAGCGCCTATGTATGTACGTGTATGCGCCACATCTAGTACGAATAAGTATCGTTTATTAGTTTACACGATGTTTTGTGGCAATTGCAATTAGAATCGATGACAACAATGAGCAATTAAACGTGTATCAATTTTATTTGCCAACAACATCAACAACATGCTTGTAAGTCTTACGAATAGGTATACAGAGTAACAAACATACCCACTGCATGGACATGGCTGCTTATGCATTTTTGTAGTGTGGTTGTAGTTGGCGCTGTAAGTGAGCACGTGCGAATCGCGTACACTCGGCAATGTGACATTCTTTCTTCTCCTCCCAACCGCTTTCCAACTGTATTACTATTTACTCACCATTAACTATTGCACCATTTTTCCTCTACTTCCCAACATCATTTTACCTGGCTTCCTTCTAAACTTTGCTCCTACTCCATTGAAAATATGAAATGACATCAACAATTGCTACATCAACAACAAAAACAATATAACCGAGTTGTAAGTAGTACGAAGAAGGCAATGGAAAAAAAAAATTCTCAAACGATAAATAAACCACCGAAGGCGTACAAACAACGTCTGCAACAATTATCACACACATCGAGTGGCACAACAACAACGCTTACAATGGGAAACATGTTGGCAACAATATCACGTAGAAAGCGATATCGCGCTATGCGCACTGTGAAACGCTCTTATAATTGAGCGCGTATGGAATCTAAAGATTGCAGAAGTTGTAAAAATATCAAAGGTTTAACATACGCACATATTGGAGATGGAAGATAAACGATAGTGATATTATGGGTATCGATTTTTTAAACTGTCGGTATTTTGCTATCGATGTGGAGCGCCATCTTCTGCAGCGAAGAAAGTGCGCAGAGTATA
The DNA here is from genome assembly GCA_951509765.1 of Sphenella marginata. NCBI lineage: Eukaryota > Metazoa > Arthropoda > Insecta > Diptera > Tephritidae > Sphenella > Sphenella marginata. The sequence goes on along the minus strand of OX608080.1, from coordinate 24,908,273 downwards.
GGACAACTTACCCATCGCAGCTGAGTACAATATGGAATTCCAGCGAGGCCGAATAAATTCTTCGTACGATGCGCAATGTCGCTACGCTTAGGAAAAGGAGAATGCTGCCTAAAGAGTCACGTTGCGAATGGCCGCAATCTCTGCTGTAAATGAGCGGTATTATGAAGCGATGAAGGAGGAGAGACGCTCTGATGACTGAAGGTTTCAGACCAAGAGGAAATTCCTGCATAGATTATAATCGTGACGGGCCATCGATGCACAGAGTGTGCTTAAGCTTTAGAGAGTACACTTCTCTTTGTTGTTTAATTGGCAGGGAGATGGCGAATCCGATAACGCGTTCTCTGAACGAAGACTGAGCACATCCTAGATAAGCCGACTATGTGAAATGATGTTGAGCACTACCAACAGCTCCATCAGAAATGGGAAGTATGTACATCTGCGAGCTATTTAAACCCAACGGGGCTACAGACTAGGCGATTCACCTTCTTACGACTTTTTCAACTTGTTGCTAGAGAAGATAATGCTGATCTAAACCACACTCGCACAATCTTCAAAGATAAAGAAGCGAACGAAGTGGGTCTTGTAGTAAACGAGGACAAAGGGAAGTATTTGCTGTCATCAATTACTCGTGAAACGGGGTATCACTCTTGCTGACAAGTGCTACTTCGGACTGAGTAGACAAGTTAAAAGTAGAATACTCTCTCACAGAGCAAAGAACACGATCTATAAGCTTCGAGTCATAACTGCACTGACGTATTACTCGGAAGCATGGACAGTGGTGAATTTTTAGACTAGAGGAAATCAATAACAACAACAACAATGCTCCAAAGTAGTGTTTCGCAATTTCTAACTGCGACTGACGCGCCATATTTCTGGACCCGTGTGCTGGTCAATAGAAGGTATATTTATGTTTCTCCTTGGAAGCAGCAATCCAACGTTGGCGGGTATGATGGCAGGCTTTCCAGCTCTAAAAACGCACACAGTTGCACCTACACCCATATGTATCCATACTCACAGAGCAACTATATTGCAATACCATACGCGAATGACCAAATGCACTGTCAATAATTATGATTAACACCAAAAGTAGCTGGCTGCCACAACAACTACAATTACAATAGAGTAACAACAAAAATCGTATTCACCTCACACACTTTTTGTGACACGGCTAATGTCAAGTGAAAGAGACGACAAAGGCGCGCAACAACAGTAGCAACCGTAGCAAACGCAAGTGGCAGCTACAACACACTAGAATTGGCAATCACGACACAATATCCATACCCAAAAGCAACAACAACAACATCAACAACAGCATGCAACAACAACAATGCATGCCGAACACATAAAAGGGAAAAATTAACAAAGGCACGCAAGCCACCAAACTAATATGCCAGGTAGTCAATCAAAATGCTCCAGATCCGTTGATAGCTACATGGGAAGCAATAAGTAGATGATTGCCACGTCGCAGCAGCGTTGATTGCTGCTAAGCAGCCAGAGTAGCCAAAGCCAAAGTCAACACAGTCAACATACGCACTAGCTACATATAAAGAAGAGCTTAGAGCAACAAAAAAAAAAAAAAAATCACAGCTGAGTTGATGGCCACAACAACAATTACTAAACGCACACGCACAGTGCGAAATATGAAGTGGTATCATAATCACAACGACTACAACAACAAATACGCACAATATATTGCACAAAAAAGGCTCTACTCTGCTTGTGGTCATTTCATATGGTTGTTGTTGTTGTTGTTGTTCTACAAAACTTTACTGCTCGTTGAGAATGCAACCAATAAAAATAACTTACCACTTTTTAATTTTTTTCGCCGCTTTTTTTTTTTTTTGTTTTTGTTTTTTGAGCCAACCAACTCAATTGTTTTATCCACTAGTTAACTCTGAGCCTATTTGGTCACTCATCTATCTGTCGTCGGGGAATGACAGCCGCATAGCATACACTCCACTAACCACACATACGCACACACAGACACACACAGCTGCATTAAGCGTCAAAGCTGCATAGCTGAGAAGTGCCGCTGGGAAGTGTTTTTGTTGTCATTGTTGTCATAGGATAATGGCATGTGTGTCGTCCGCCATTTGGCAATCGTTCAATTGTGATTGTTGTTGGTATGAGTAACTAAGATTATTTACTTGACGGTAGAGGGTTTTCCAATGAAGGCAATATGACTAAAAGAGTTTTCATAATAATTACTTACAGGGATCGAAATTATAAGGACTTTACACAAAAAAGTAATTTCTCTGAATAAAAGTAATAACAACAATAATGTGACGTCATATTTATTCAACTCTGCCGCTCAGTACTTAATAGTTTTAAAAGAGTACCAGCTGGTTGCGGTGTATATAGAAGAAACGGTAAAATTTACTTCCATCAAGGGAGACAGACATGGATCTTTAAAAATAATTAGCAATTTCGACATTTGCATTGTGATTCCTTGAACCGAAGCCAAGCTTTGGGTACAGCTATGAACTGAATTGTTTTTGAGATACCCGCATCCTCTCTACCGGAAAGTCGGAACTATACAACTGGTTTAACCCTTCAGCGTCTATTAAGTCAGTTGTTGTTGTTGTTTTAACACTACGTTGCCCTGCCTATGTAGTCAGTATCAACCTTAGCCAATATTGTCATCGAACTCTTCTAACGGAAGTCCTAGAAACTTAGCGGCTTCAACAGGGGAGGACCAGAGGGATATGGGTGTTAGAAGAGTAGGCTCGGATGAGCAGGCAAAAAGATGATTAGTAGTATGGGGGGACAAGCCGCATGCCGGACAAACATTAGGCAAGTCGGGGTTCAGTCTGGATAGGAAAGAGTTTAACCTATTACAAGTCAGTAAGTTAATTCACTGTAAAAACATATTTTAGCTATCCAAATCAATAAAGTCTCCGATTTCCCAAGTCGGTTCTCTTCTAAGGTGCATAAAACCCAGTGCAAAAAAATTGAGAAAATATATGTCTATTTGTCAGGTTCATGGCAAACTCTAAACACTAACCAGCCAGACTAGTTGTATGTTTCAGACCCGAACACCCGAAAAACCGCCAGGCTGGTTAGGGAAGGTGGAGGGGGGATGGCTTAGAAAGTTCCACTGGTTATACCCAATCGCGCGCGCGACAGTCAGGTATGTATCGCATGGCAGTACCGGGCTCATATTCGGCAAGTGTTGTTACTTTCGGAAAGGTAACAACATGCCCGACCACAGTCCTACAATAACAATAATATGAAGTTGGGTTTCGTTGTTATTTGGTTTATGTTTATTTCCTCATTGCAACCTCTAGAGCCTAAGTGAATCCTTGTATGACGATTGCTTTTAACGAGATTGGATTGAGACCTGTTTCGTATCACGTTCAGAAGCTCTGCATGGAATGATCAATCGCCTATGTGATCCTATGGTGCGATCGTCAGTTCTAGTTAACTGATCGGTGAACTGTTCGTAGCACGTTTTTTACCTTAAGAGCCTTCCATCACATCCCTACTGCCTTTGCTATGAGTTCTGCTTTCAGTTTTGGTCTCCGAATAGTTAACTCTATGCTCTATATTAAATCTTATATATCTATGCCTGTAAAGCTGGCAGCTCGTAACCGCGAGAAGACAGGCTATAACTTAGCACTTAGCTTCGTCTTAGTGGTGAATCGTACAAGATTTTTATTTAAGGGAATCACGTGTCTTCATTTCCCCTTAGCTCTCTCAGTACACACTGCGGGACCAATCTAATCACGACGAGTCAGACCAGATTCTGGTAACACTGGGTTATACGTATAGGAAAACACTTCATTCCTTTTGAGTCAACATATGAAGATCTGGTTTGATACTACAAGCTCCCAGCTTGGCTCAAAACACACACATCTGCAGTGATATTAACATCCAGTTTAGGCTGGATCTTTCCTGCAAAGGGCATGTTCTATTACTTCCAATCGATTGTTACTGCAGAGTTCCTTCTTATATATGTAGAAGGCTTTGTTCTACAGTAAGACTCCAATTACGGGATTCACCGGGCGGTAGCTGACAAGATGAGGATCTCTTAATACTCCGTCCGAGCAAAAGGATTAGAGGAAGTACTGCTTAAAACTATTTAGTTCTTAAGTACATAGGTGGGAATTTATGTCTTCAACGCAGGTTGTCCTTAGAAGTCATACTGCGACTTCCGAGATGGGATTTGTTTGGGTCTGTAACTTCGAATTCCTGCCGTTTTTGTTGATGCTGAAATAGGATACCTGAGCGCTAATGCGGGCTTGAAAGTTTGGAACAAAGTATGCTCTACCAATCTCACAAGAAAGTTGATGCGTTAAACGGAACTCTTAGCCTTACTGAAAATCCAGCTCCCCTACTTGATGGTAAACTCTTAGCTCTCCGGTGTTTCTATCGTCTTCGGTGTTTCTGTTCTCCATTAAGAAAGCAATGCACAAAATTTCAAGGTTCATTTTGTATTGACCCACCACTTCATGCAATCACTCATACCACATAAGCTCAAATCAACTCACTCATTCAATGCCTAATTGACTTGGGCTATGCTGTGGCATGTCGCAAGTTGCACGCTTTAGGCATCCGCACGCCACTGCCAAGTTCCGCACATATTTTCTGTCATTATTAGAAACATTCTCAAGTTGCTGCGTTGAGCAACAAATACAAAAAATGCAGCAACAACAACCACCTATGCAAGTGTAGATATTTTCATTTTGTTTGTAATTGTTAGAGAGTGGCAAAAATACCAAGTCACACGCACTTCAGTTATCACAGTGCTGCAATGTGATACGTGTAAAAGGAGGCGACAACAATGGCAAGGACAACAACAACAACAACAACAATGAAAGATAGACAACGACAATGATGAAGAAGAGTCAGTAATAGGCTCACAACTGACATTTACTAGTAGGTACAATTTAAAAAAAACTCCGAGTTAACTACAACATAGAAGCGACTAACTAGAACTGCCGGCATCACTACTAGGTGCAATCTTTTGTTATGGAGTTGAAAAAATTATAAAAACAATTTAAGTAAAATAACAAGGGTGTTGCAGCGAGCAACCACGCACCGACTCATCAGAATCAGCAGCACGTGCTTTTTACGACTTCAACGTCCAACCAGCGACAAACCCACCCTTAGCTGAGACCAAACACGAACTCAACGTTCACCCTAGCAGTTCCATAATCGATAAAAATGTTGTGAAGACTATACAAGAACCCCCCTGAGGCTCCAGTTGGAAAATAAATGCAGCTGAATGAGTAGGCTCTCGTTTGTCCCTTTCCTAAAGGATATATTGTTTTTGCAACTGGCTTCCAAAAGATTGCGTCCATACAAATAACTGGAAGAGGATAGACATTGTTGAGGCTGTTTGTTACATCTTTTGATGTTATTCGCTCTGGCCGTGTTTAGCCGTCAAAATTGGGCAGTTCGTTGTAAAGTGTTTTGCTTTTCGTTCTTTCAATTTCAATTTGACGGATGTATGTATTTTTGTTGTTATGTTTTTCTACTAGAATACTTGTCAACGACTAAGCTAAATTTAAAGGATGTGCTGGCAACAATAAATTGTAGTGTTCGGTATCAAGCATTATTATTTAGCTCCAGAATGCTCGACTTGAGTACGAAATGACGACTCACTCAGAAACGCACTGAAAGTTTTCCGTTGAGGATGTGCTCACTTAAAAGTAATCAAGCTGAAGCGCAGTCAATCCTAAAATTTAAAACAAATATATTTTAATTCAATAAAATCAGTTTGACAAATACACCAACACAGATGCCAGACACACCTATACAGCCGGTGTTGTGCGGGCTCTCACTATCAGTGCGAAGAGTTAGTAGAGTAAAAGTGTCATGCACTTTAGCTTTAATTGTTGTTATTGCATTGTTAACTGGTTACGATTCAGTGGCTTTCCTGAGTGCGTGAAAAGTTTTATGGATGCATTTCAACCACCGACGAACCTCTACTATATAAAAATGAGACTCTGAACCACATTGAGTACTTTCTTCTGGAGGTTTGTTTGGAATTAATACGCTCAAGTTTAAGAAAAAAAAAAAAAAATATTGAGAGGGCATGGCAACTCCCATACAAACTAGTTTTTACGGATATAATATCTTTAAAAGTGTTCATTATAGGGATAAGAAAGTTGGTATGGAGATATTTAATATCAATAGGACACCCATTGAAAAAAAGTAGCGTGCCACCTCCCATTCAAAGTTAATTTTTCAAGCTGAATATCTCTATAAGGGTTCAAAGTAGGGACCTTAAAATGGCATTTAGGTATACGATATTAATACCATACTCACGGAAATTGCGAAACTTTCCATACAAACTGAGTTTATGGTACTGAGTCCCTAGAAGATTTTTGGTAGAGTAACGAAACATGGTCGAAGCACGGTGATCAGATGGAGGATTTGATACTGAAATTTTTTTCTTTTTTATTTGGAAATATTTATTATTTATCAATATGCACAAATTGAAATTATGAACCACTGTTCGATTAAAAAAATTCGAGTGCAAACGAGAATTTTTTAATGGACTTAATAAAAAAATGTATTTTGGCCAGAAGTTTGCAGGGTCAGCGTTATAAACACGATCATTCTGAACGACAAATAGCCAGATTTGAAAGCACGAATTAATATAAGGTCATCCATGACCTGAAAAGGGTCAAAAGTATTTAGAGATTTTCTCTCAAATACTCCAAAGATAATCTGCTCTGAAAGAGTACATAATTTCGAGCTATAAATCAGAAAATATTTGAGGAGCGACATGTAGAACGTGAACTATATTCCTCGAGAGAGCACTTCTTAATTTCCTAACTCTATCCACCATAAATCCGTAAAAAAGAGAAGCTTCAATGTTGTCGCTGATGAAACAGAACAAAACAAAATCTTGTGATACACGGTAGACATAGCCCAATGCTCTTGGTGCTATTTGATCACCTAGGCTTTAATTAAAGCTCACTATAAATTTATAGGCCATCTTTCAAACAAACCAGAGTGATCATTCAAATTAAGGATGAGCAAATGTTCCTAAAGCAAACAAATTTCTTACCATAGCTGTTTTAAAATGAATATTGGAAGGTGAAAGATCTAATCTAATCTGCGTCCAAAATATGGAACTCTACACGGACTACAGAAGATCGATATTTGCTAGGTATTTGAATGATTACCGATGAGCTGCCAATTTAATTAACTCAGAAAGAGACTAGAGGGTTTCGATTAAAGTTTGGAAAATCTAGAACTCCAAAAATGCCAAAACAGTCTTTTGAGTACCAAGCTTTCATATATTTTTTTTGCCTTCAAACACCAAACTATCTACTAACACCTGTAGCAAAAAACTGTCATTGTTGTTGTCCCAAATGCTTTTATCTTTGTAAAATGACAAGTGATTGTTCGGCAAGCGCATTCAATGTTGCAGACAAAAAAAAAAAAAAATTCACGTTAGCATTTGACAGCAAAAGCGGTGTGAATTTTATTTTTGCCACACAAGCAACACCATTATATTGTTGGTTTGCGTGTCAAATGTCTATTGTAAATGTAAATAATTCAAATGAACGACTTAGCAGATGAACTGTGATTTGATAGACATATCGTGTGATTGGCAGTGGCTACTGTCATAGCAAATGGCATGGATTTCCATCAAAAGATAGATACAATTCATAGACGCTGAATGTGTGGTGTTTTGTTGTTGTTGTTGGTATTTATTTTTATTTGCAAGCAGTACAGTTAGTTTTCATGTGTGTAAGTGTGAATATTATGAAACAATTGCTTACTTATTGACATATTCATCTACACATACATGTGTACATATTGCATGCCATTGTTGTGTGACTTGTTCATGCAAGTTCGTTTCTTAAGTCTTTCGTACACCATTGCCATTGCCAGCAAGGCCTCTAACAAAATAATCGTATGTTTGTTTGGTAGTAATGTGTAACCCACTCGCTCGTCAAATTAACTCAATTTAACCGCATTTGACTGCATTTATCAACCATTGTTGTTGTTTTATTTAGTTAGTCGAAAATCGTTTTAATGTTTGCACATTTGCAGTTACTTTGTAATTGTTTTGATGTGTTCGTGTGACTTTGTATTTCGTGCGCTAATAATGCATGCATATATTTACTATTTATTGGCATATAATTTCTGGCCGATTGTTTTATTCTAAAATCGATTTTCATAAGCTCTGTTGAAGGTCAATGTGGTTGGCTATTTTGCTACAATTTATTTTATTTCAGTCACTCAGTATTGCTCATTGCTATACTCAAATGCGCATATCACAAGCAAGAGTTAGTTCTAATAGCGTTTTCCGTTGTAATTAAAAAAAACAATTTTAATTTACAACTATATTTAGTTTAATTTAATTTAATTTAATTTTATTTTATTTTATTTTATTTTATTTTATTTTATTTTATTTTATTTTATTTTATTTTATTTTATTTTATTTTATTTTATTTCAGTTTATTTTATTTTATTTTATTTTATTTCATTTTATTTTATATAATTTTATTTTTATTTTATTTTATTTTATTTTATTTTATTTTATTTTATTTTATTTTATTTTATTTTATTTTATTTTATTTTATTTTATTTTATTTTATTTTATTTTATTTTATTTTATTTTATTTTATTTTATTTTATTTTATTTTATTTTATTTTATTTTATTTTATTTTATTTTATTTTATTTTATTTTATTTTATTTTATTTTATTTTATTTTATTTTATTTTATTTTATTTTATTTTATTTTATTTTATTTTATTTTATTTTATTTTATTTTGTTTTATTTTATTTTATTTTATTTTATTTTATTTTATTTTATTTTATTTTGTTTTATTTTATTTTGTTTTTATTTTATTTTATTTTATTTTATTTTATTTTATTTTATTTTATTTTATTTTATTTTATTTTATTTTATTTTATTTTATTTTATTTTATTTTATTTTATTTTATTTTATTTTATTTTATTTTATTTTATTTTATTTTATTTTATTTTATTTTATTTTATTTTATTTTATTTTATTTTATTTTATTTTATTTTATTTTATTTTATTTTATTTTATTTTATTTTATTTTATTTTATTTTATTTTATTTTATTTTATTTTATTTAATTAATTTAATTTAATTTAATTAATTTAATTTAATTTATTTAATTTAATTTAATTTAATTTAATTTAATTTAATTTAATTTAATTTAATTTAATTTAATTTAATTTAATTTAATTTAATTTAATTTAATTTAATTTAATTTAATTTTATTTTATTTAATTTTATTTTATTTTATTTTATTTTATTTTATTTTATTTTATTTTAATTTATTTTATTTTATTTTATTTTATTTTATTTTATTTCATTTTATTTTATTTTATTTCATTTTATTTTACAGTGGAACTTCCTTATAGTGAATTCGTAGGGGACCTGAAAATCGCTTCACTATATGGAGACTTCATTATATAGAAATTCATTTTATTCTTTTGTAATTTTATTTAAAATAATCAGTAAGTTCGGTTTGAATTACATTCTTCCATTTTTCATTTTCAACAAAAGCTTCCAAATCATTTAGACAGTTCGATGCGTCATTTTTACTTCAATTTCTTAACACATCTGAACTCCTACTACAATGTACATATGTATGTATCTATTTTCATTTTGGGATTCCCCGTATTACATTTCTACGTTTCGTTTATTTCTGAGAGTACGCAGTTACAAATAATTGAGTGTAACCGAAAACATATTTGAAAAAATTCACTATACGGAGACAAAAACGTATGAAGCTTGATTTTCAAGCAGTAAAATTTGTTCATTATATAGAAAACTTCACTATATAGAAATTCATTATAAGGAGACAAAAATGCACCTAAAGTAGAACCAAAAAGCTGTGTCTTCAAATTACTTCATTATTGGAGAGCTTCATTGTAGGGAAGTTCACTATAAAGAAGTTCCACAGTATTTTATTTTATATTATTTTATTTTATTTTATTTCATTTTATTTTATTTTATTTTATTTTATTTCATTTTATTTCATTTTATTTTATTTCATTTAATTTAATTTTAATTTAATTTAATTTAATTTAAGTTGATTTTATTTTATTTTATTTTATTTTATTTTATTTTATTTTATTTTATTTTATATTATTTTATTTTATTTTATTTCATTTTATTTTATTTTATTTTATTTTATTTTATTTTATTTTATTTCATTTTATTTAATTTAATTTAATTTAATTTAATTTAATTTAATTTAATTAATTTAATTTAATTTAATTTAATTTATTTGATTTAATTTAATTTAATTAATTTTATTTTATTTTATTTTATTTTATTTTATTTTATTTCATTTTATTTTATTTTATTTTATTTTATTTTATTTCATTTTATTTCATTTAATTTAATTTAATTTAATTTAATTTAATTTAATTTAATTTAATTTAATTTAATTTAATTTAATTTAATTTAATTTAATTTAATTTAATTTAATTTAATTTAATTTAATTTAATTTAATTTAATTTTATTTTATTTTATTTAATTTTATTTTATTTTATTTTATTTTATTTCATTTTATTTTATTTCATTTTATTTTATTTTATTTTATTTTATTTTATTTTATTTTATTTTATTTTATTTCATTTTATTTTATTTTATTTTATTTTATTTTATTTTATTTTATTTCATTTTATTTTATTTTATTTTATTTTATTTTATTTCATTTTATTTAATTTAATTTAATTTAATTTAATTTAATTTAATTTAATTTAATTTAATTTAATTTAATTTAATTTAATTTGATTTAATTTAATTTAATTTAATTTAATTTTATTTTATTTAATTTTATTTTATTTTATTTTATTTTATTTCATTTTATTTTATTTCATTTTATTTTATTTTATTTTATTTTATTTTATTTTATTTCATTTTATTTTATTTTATTTTATTTTATTTTATTTTATTTTATTTTATTTTATTTTATTTTATTTTATTTCATTTTATTTTATTTCATTTTATTTTATTTTATTTTATTTTATTTTATTTTATTTTATTTTATTTCATTTTATTTTATTTTATTTTATTTTATTTCATTTTATTTCATTTAATTTTATTTTATTTCATTTTATTTTATTTTATTTTATTTTATTTCATTTTATTTCATTTAATTTAATTTAATTTAATTTAATTTAATTTAATTAATTTAATTTAATTTAATTTAATTTAATTTAATTTAATTTAATTTAATTTAATTT
>OX608080.1:24883131-24896871 GCA_951509765.1 Sphenella marginata | reverse complement strand
AAGCTATTTCACGCAAAGTTTTCGTACATAAAATATATCTACAATCCTTTTCAAAATCTTTCATATAAAACTGGGCGTGGACCTTAATTGCATTCACTCATTTTTGCCATAATATTTATTGCCTTCATGAATATCTGTGTGCTAAATTTCAATATTCTGAATGGTTTTTGATATTTCACTAATAACATTTCTCAATTTGACTTAATAGAAAGTGGGCGGTGCCATGCCCCCTTTTCAAAAATCTCTTGAAAAATGTATTTTCGGACTTAATGTTAATGTATTAAATATGTACAAAATAATAAATTTTTCCTATTATCGAAAATATTTTTATATAAAAGTGGGCATGCCTAACATACGATTTCGTCCAGTTTAAATGGGCTGACGGACCATTTTTTATAATATTTTGGCCCAGTCTAATATGTTTGTATATATTTATGTAATGGGAATTGTTAATATATAAGAAGCGACTGCTGTACATATAGGTAAGAGCGGCCTTAAGCCAAACCTCCATAGCTATTCTTTTCCACATTTCAGACTTTGTTCAATTTTACCTTGTTTGTTGGTCGTACAAATGAAAGAACTGGCGAGAGTGCTGAGATTATAGAGCTCTAGTTCAATTTAGTGAGTAGCTTCAGCTTTGACGTTGAGGCTTTTTCTTAATGTAATGATCTGGCTGCAATTACATCAGACTAAATTATTTACTTAATTCAATTTGTGTTTCGTACTCTGCCTTGTTTGGTTGTCTTTGGTGATGAGTCTTGACATTGGAGTCTGTAAAGAGGAATGCGTAATGCCCACATTTGCCACAAGGTAAAGTGTGTTGCTTGGAATAGTTGTGACGATACTTTGAAAAACTCAAAGAAATTCAAAGGCGAATTTTTCCTATTTGGCATGGTTGATTCTTCTGCTGTTGAGCTTGGGTCTCGGACGGAACTTATTTGTTTAGAGGCGGAAAATGCTGCAGCAAGCCAGGTCTTTGAGTTTTATTTCAATGCGGCATGCTCATAATCGCGTAGAGCTTCAGCTCATCAATAAAATTTCTGTCGAAGCCGAACAGGACTTGCCTACACTGTCCAAAGTAGCAGTTGTTGGCTTGAGTGATTCTTTCTTGAATTTGCCATCACTGATTCCTTATAGCGCAAGTACTTCAAATTTTTAAATTGTTTACTTAAGTCGTGGATATGCGTACACTTCGCGATCTCTCGAGAGACAAAAAGGTAAAAGAATAGCCGAGTTAGAGAAAGTTGAAAGTGATTAATAATATCTGCGATATTGGGAACAAAGTACCAAAGCTATTTAGGAAAAGCTTTCCGAAGCTCCTTTACTTGATTATAACGAAGTCAGAAAATGAAACAACAAAACTGTGGACTATGGACTGTTATTCCGGATTGTGCCCTGATCAACTCTACTTAGTTTTAAAAATCTAGTTGGCGAAACTTATGACTGGCATGAAATCCGATTCTTTCATCATCTTGCTGCAGGTCACAGCTTGTTGGCAGATATCAGGGTTGTAAAAGAATGCATTCATATGCGAATGCAATCAGTTGTAGTGTTATTTTCAATGACTTCAAATTTTGAATGCATTCATTGACTCGCTTTTTGACGAAAGAATGAAAAAATGAAGTCTGAAGTCTTTTTGAAGTTACGACTTTGAAGTCATTTAGAGAAGTCCCTTACTGACTTCAAATTTCGAATGCACTCATTGACTCGCTTTTTGACGAAAGAATGAAAAAAATTAAGTCTGAAGTCTTTTTGAAGTCATTTAGGGAAGTCCCTTACTGACTTCAAACTTCGAATGCACTCATTGACTCGCTTTTTGACGAAAGAATGAAAAAATGAAGTCTGAAGTCTTTTTGAAGTTACGACTTTGAAGTCATTTAGAGAAGTCCCTTACTGACTTCAAATTTCGAATGCACTTATTGACTCGCTTTTTGACGAAAGAATGAAAAAAATTAAGTCTGAAGTCTTTTTGAAGTCATTTAGGGAAGTCCCTTACTGACTTCAAACTTCGAATGCACTCATTGACTCGCTTTTTGACGAAAGAATGAAAAAATTAAGTCTGAAGTCTTTTTGAAGTTACGACTTTGAAGTCATTTAGAGAAGTCACTTACTGACTTAAAATTTTGAATGCACTCATTGACTCGCTTTTTGACGAAAGGATGAAAAAATGAAGTCTGAAGTCTTTTTGAAGTCATTTAGAGAAGTCCCTTACTGACTTAAAATTTCGAATGCATTCATTGACTCGCTTTTTGACGAAAGAATGAAAAAAAGTAAGTCTGAAGTCTTTTTGAAGTTACGACTTTGAAGTCATTTAGAGAAGTCACTTACTGACTTAATTTTTTGAGTTAAGTCACTAACTATCTGCAACAAAAATAGTTTACAATCATGTCTCATATGCCACAGGTAAATTGACTTCAAATGACTCCATATGACTCCAACTGACTTCAGAAAGAATTTGGATTCAATGAATGCAATACATGAATAACCAAAAAATGAATGGAAAAAAGAATTCGAAGTCGCAGAATGAAGTCTAAATGGTGACTTCATTTTTTAAGTCCCAGTCAAAGAATTCAAAAAATGGCTGCAATCATTTAGCGATAAATCAAATGAATAATTATTCGCAAAAGAATGCATTCTTTTACATCTCTGCCAGATATCAACTAAATGATTAAGAAAAGCTGGATGTTGCCTATAACCTTTAGTACCCTTTACTGACTCTGCAGACCAAATTTTGAGGGATTATACACACCGAAAAAGATGCACTGTCCACGTGTCATCTAAATGGTGTTCACTGCTTTATAAGTACAAATTTCTAGCGAATTTCAATGCAGCCAATGATCAGTGCACCTTTGTATTAAAGTGGCATGTTTATGCACATACATAATGCTATAGTCCACAACGCCGTCGCATCAGGTGCATTTCACCAGCGGCCAAATATACATACATACATACATTCGCTGATGAAGTCAGTTAATGGTGCAACCATATAACCTATTTCTGTTTCAATTTCTAATTCATTTTTATTTTGATTTATTTCTTTCTATTCTTGATTGTAGCAAAAGTAAATATAAAGTCAGTAGTTAGAATTGTTAACAACAACAACAACAACAACGAAAAAACTAAATAAATGCAGTGGCTTGAATGGAGTAGTCACGAAGATGATCCACTGGCGATTAACTCTGTATGTGCTGGATGGCATTGTGGTGTGCGGGGTGAGGGCAAATGTAGCTAGAACCATAGATATGAATTGTAGAAACTTGCAAGTAGACTTATTTATTAACGAATTCAACTGGTCGGTAGGCAGTAAAACGTTGCCATTCAACCAGCTGCATTAGCAACAACAACAACGACAACAAGGTAAGCAACACAGATCTACTGAATTTGGTGAACTTCAAATTGCTGTGTAGTGCAGAAAGCCATTGCCCATACCAAAACGTGCCACACACATATTGCCATTTGTAAAATAATATTACGGCCAATGTTCGGACTTTACTGGAAATGTAGTAGATTTGTTACATTTTTGGGATGGGCAATTTATTTTGGCCAAGGTGAGCTGCTGTGAAAATTGTCGAAATCAGATGACAACCACGCCCCCTTTTTTGATATAGAAAATTTCAAATAAGATTCTAGGGCCTATATCATTGCCAAGTCATGGTATTTGTATCTCATTCTGAAAACTAACGCTGGGTATTTAATGTTCGCTTCACCCGAACTAAGACTTCCTTACTTGTTTTAATAGTTCAGAGAGAGAATGGGTCCAGTGTCTGGTGGGAGTACATATCTTTAGTATGTGAAATCCAAATATGGAGTTGGATGCGCACTACCCATATCCTCTGACGTATATATGTAGATCCATTGCGCTATAGTTCTAGTACCTTCTAGTACTACCCCGATTCTTGTGGGAGCGACTTGTTCGAGCCCGTAGAACTTTTGGGTTTTTTTGTTCGCATGGGCCTCAGACTGAATGACGTCTTACTAGGAAGATACAAATTTTCTGCAGCTACTCTTGAAGCTTTTGTCGTAGAAACAGCATTCACTGCTATGGAGTTGGCAAATTCATGCTGATCGTAAGGTGGCTGTAAGCGAGCGTTGCAACTAAGGTATTAGCAAACGCTACCTGCAGATTTCGAACCTTTCGCCTTTTCGAAGGTTTTATCCAAGCTCTCTTGCCTACATTACTTCCTTAGATTTCCTTCAAAATTCTTTAATCTACTCCAGTCTCATATTGGATCGAGAGATGAGATACAAATTATTTAGTTCGAACGCTGATTAGTTACTACTTCTTTCTACGTACAACATTTTGTGTTTGAGCCCACACTAACACACATTTCACTTAACGGTTCTAAACGAATACTTATGTGCTTCTGCAACATCGTTTGCTTAGATTTATAACGATTTTCTTTGATGGTATATTGCGCATGCTCAATGGCACCAACGCACAACAATTCCACGGCTGAGTACCCACTAAAAAATGTCGTCAGAAGTTATAGGCTGGCATCCGACCGTTTGCAGTTAAAACAAAGTTCGTCTAGCTGGGAATGTAACGAAGAGAATAAAAATGACTTAGATAGAGGCAGAGAGAGATGGTGGGGGAGAGAGAGAGCGCGAAATACATAGAGATTAAGTAGTATAAAAATATTCGGATACCTATCCCAGGAAAGAGCCACTTACTCCATCTCGAAGTACTCCATTTCTTTGCTTCTAAGTACTTCATAGAGCACCTACCTGAGAGTAATTTCAAAGTGCTTTCAACAGATTAGGTTAGGTTGAAGTGGCTGCCGTAAAGACTCACTTAGGCCATTCATAGTAGACCCGTTGTGATACCATAAAAGACACCGTAACTCCTCATCCTCGAACCACTTTGTTGACATGATGAAAGTCGTCAAGTCCCTGGCGTCCAGCTCCGCTACTTGGCGAAAGTTGGCCAGATAGGAGGCTCCCAGACAGCCCCGTCTGGCCTCAGTTAAAACGGGGCAGGCGCAAATTAGGTGTTCGACTGTTCCCTCCTCCTCGTCCTCTTTACACATCCTGCAACACCGATGATAGGGCCCAGTCTCTCCGCGTGTTTACCTATGAGGCAATGTCCGGTTAGTACCCCTATGAGTTTGGATATTTCAGCCCTTCTTAGTGTGTATATTCGACGAGATTTCTTCGGATCCCATTTTGGCCGGGTATGCTTAGATATCTGGCAACCTGGGGTTTGCAGCCATCTTTCGTTAACTTGGTCGTAGATGTGCTCTTTCATGAGTTTGCATGTGGCAAAGGGCACCCCTAAACGTTCTTTATCTAGAAGAACCTGCTCGACCATACCCTGCCTGGCAAGTCTCCCTTGATGTCCCTGTGCCCCGGGACCGAGATGTGGCTCACACAGTTCTGTTGGGCCATCTCCTGCAGAGGTCGGCGACAGTTTAGAGTAAGTTCAGAATTGGCTGTCACAAAAAATAAAAATTGCCTTGCCGATAGTGTCTTTCCCTATCTTTATAGCGACTTCCCGTATTGCTGAGACTTCAGCCTGGAAGACACTGCAGTTATCCGGTAGTCTGAAAGACAATTCAAGGTGTTTATCCTTGGAGTAGACCCCTCCTCTCACTCTACCGTTTAATTTAGAGCTCCGGTTTATATGGACACACCTCCTTTCGCCGCGAAGCATTTACTAGGCTCCCCCCCAATCTTCCCTACTGGGAGTACGTATCCTGAAGTAGCTGTCATCGGCTTTTGTTGTCGCACAGCGATCTACACTTGTGGGAAGAAAACTGTATTGGTTTATTAAGCTGGAATACCCCGTGGTTTTTATGCTCCAGCAGGACGTTTCCCTCGAATGCAGGGCTGATGCAGCCGCTGCTTGGTATCCTGTAAGGTTTACAGGTAGTATGTCAAGGATGACCTGAAGAGATTCACTCGGTGCAGTCCTCAGAGCCCCACTGATACTGATCATACTGGCCCTGTGAACCTTGACTAGTCAATTTCGGTATGACGCCTTGCTCAGGGCAGGCCACCATACGACGACTCCGTAGAGAAATATGGGTCGTATAATCGCAGTGTAAATCCATTTGCAAGTTTTGGGACGGAATGCCAACAGATCCCTCCACGATGTTTTTTAGACTAAAACAAAGTAAGAAGTTGGTTGTTCTTGAGATACTCAGAAGCAAACAGATAGAGATGGAAGAGGTGATTCTCTACTAAGGCATTGCCATTCTAATTGCACTCATTTTGGTAAATGAAGAATAATTTTTTGGGAGAACTCTGATACTCCAGGAAACTGATCATTACTATAAACAATATAAGCGTTATATAAGGCATACATTTTCACTTACCCGCATCCAGTACAATTCTTAGCCAGCCTGACCCACAAATGAATGTTTGTGTTTCATTTATTCATATTTTGTTTTTGTACGAAAATTGTTTGCAATTTTTCGTTGCTACACGTTCAGCCTCTGGGCGGGTGGCCAAGCTGCATTTCTCAATGAAATCATGGAAGTGGAGCGAGAGTGCAGGCGGAGAAGCGAAATATTTTTAAGCGATTACGATGAGAATTTCAGTTCGAGTTTTTGAAAGTTTCTAATGTTAGTAAGGTTAGGCTCTGAAATGAGTTTAATCTTAATTAATTGATATGTGTGGGATTGTTTGTGTTGCTGTGAATGTGTGTGTGTGTGTGTGTGCTTTAAAATCTAGTAAATGATAACGAAGATTTTAATTTTAATTGAAAACTTTAATGCACCTTCGTTGCAATGTATCAATTTGATCCAAGTTCCAGTTATTAGCGCAAGATTGTTTTAGGGGATTAGCAGGCAGATATTCCCATTTGGTATCAGGACTGGAAGATATAAAAAAATAGACGGTGTGAGAAAATCCAGGAGTTGTTGTACAGTTTCTTCATTAACCAGCTAATTACCAAAGCGTATCCATCAATTTGTAACATAATCTTTCTCCCTGGATAGAGGCTTGTGGTTTGGGCTGGTAACCCATATGTATATTCGGGCTCAAAATTTGAAAGTTCAGCCTCTAAGAAGAGACTTCATCGTATGTGAGAGTTAAAGTATTAGTCAAGATATTTGTCTACATTGCTAGATAGAAAACCACGATACTGGTAGCACCATGTTGGGTTAGAAGACTGGTATGCTTGCCATATTTTCGAAATTTGAACGATTTGCGAACTTTCAAATAAACCGGATAGCTAACCCATGTAACAGAAGAAGCAGTTGGGTGAGTACAATATGAGCCCTACTTTCCAGATAAGCGACTGAGCTGTGCCCTAAAATTTAGTTTGACTCATCAATTGGTAAAGAAATTCCGGTTATTTATTTATGTATATAATTGTATACAGCACCACACAGAAATACTTTTTTTTTTAAATACGCATGATATCCATACTCGTTTGATATCTATATTAAAATATTTCGTTTCATTTAAAAAAAAATTTAGTTAGGTGGCAACCCCGTAAAAATAATCTATGTGGCAACATCTGAGTAAAAATTCTTAGAATGCGGCACACTATCTGCATACCAAAATTAATTTAAATCGGTTGAGCCGGTTTCGAGATCTCCAGAAAGGCTTGTCAACAGTTATAAGATAACAGGTGGCATTACTAAGTGGCAACTCTCCTTAGGCATGCTTTTTTTAATATGGAGGGAAAAAACTTTCATTTAATACCCACATTGTCATATTTCGTTTCATTTAAAAAAATTGAAATAGGTGGCAACCCCGTTAAAAAAACCTACATACATATGTGGCAACACCTAAGAAAAAGTTCTAAAATGTGGTACCCTATCTACATATCAGATTTGATCCAAATCGGTTGAGCCTTTTCGAGATCTTCTGAATAGCTTGTCTAACGTTATAATCAGATAAGATCAGGTGGTAACTCTGCTTAGGCATTTTTTTTTTTTAATACCGAGGGAAAGTCCTATCATGTCATTACCATATTGTCATATTTCGCTTTATTAAAAAAAAAACTTCAGATAGGTAGCAACTCCGTAGAAGTAACCTATTTGGCAACACCATACAAAGAAAAGAGACGGATAGCGTTCTTAGCTATAACTGAATGAGTACTCGTGATTTAACCTCTTTCTTATCATGCACAACATTTCCGTAGGGAGCATTGTATACTCATGCCAGGCACTTCCTAGTTCTTGAATATTCTGAGTCATCGTGACGCGAGTTGATCCAGAAATACATATATTTTCTAGCCGATCTTTTTTATGGTTCAATCACACCCAAAAGAATACCTTATTTTCTGTTCACAATCATCAAGGGACGTACGAATGCAGCGCTTGTATAGCCCAATATTAACTTTAGATAGAAGACTTAAATCGTTCAAGAAAAAAAAAGGACTTCGAGGGATAAACTGAAAATTGTCTAACGAGATTTAGTCCAGGTCCTAAAATTTCTAATAGCCGCGAACACATATTTACATATATATGTAGGAACTCTGACGTCCACTATCACAATAGTAACAATGGCCCTTCCCTGGTCCCTTTCTAATTTTATCCATCCTTTGCACACAATCGAATTCCAGTTGGGTCACTTTTTGGCAAATGGTGGTCGTTATTATCCCTGACAAAGAAAAGACGAATTAGTACGCATGTTTTCCGCCACCGAGCTCTCCAATGTTTGTCATCATTTGAATAGTTTGTTGTAATTGTTGTACCCACATACATTTCGATGACAGCAGCGTTAAAAACTTGATTACTGATTGAATCCCATTAGATGCTCACGTTTCTTACATTACCGTTTGAGGTGGGCGTGTTGGCAGCAGTTAGTTTGGCGCACAACCAACCACACACAGATCTGACTATGTTCAACCAAGCCAAAAACAAAAACAAAGAACACGATTCTTGCGTGTTTATTAAATAGAAACCATTATATTTACATAAAAATAACAAATGAGAATGCGGATACTCATAGGCGTTAGCTGACATCGTGAGTCTACCACCCGAAAGGTTTCTTATAGGAATAGGCTGTCAGCCTCATCAAACCGAAGAGCTGAATTATCCTTATCACCGTATGGAGATAAATTTAAAGTGAGCCGATTTGAATGAAAATTGGTATGTTGATTGTACTGCCTTCTAAGACTTTCTGCTTAGGTGTTGCCACCTATTTCAATTGTATTTTACATTAATGTAGCTTGAGATGTAACATACTAGTCATCTTCAAAAGTTTTCCAAAATATTTCAAGTCGTTTTCAAAATCATGTATGTATGTTTAAGGCTACTTGGCCAAATATACCGGTACCAGGTGGCAACTCTAGGTGTAAACCCTGTCTGGAAATATTTTTCTTATTGCAGAACGATGCAACACGCCTTTCGTTCGTTGAAATAATTTGAAAACTTTGGAACACGACCAGCATACCACATTTAGAGATTGCCCAATTAGATGTTGCCAATTAAAACATTTTTACATGGTTGCCATCTGTATTAAATTGAAACCAAATTAAATTAAATCAGATATGATAATATGGGTATAAAATGACAGGTATCTTACATGGCTTTATAACAAGAAACAATATTCCTACACCTAAAAAATATTAACGCCTAGGGTTGCCACTTAATCTTGATATCAGTTATCTTCAAAGCTACTTAAAATATTTGAAACAATTTTTGAATATGACTAGTAACCTACCTATTCGCCTGTTCTGAAATTTTTGCATAGTTGCCAACTTCATGAAATTGGAACCAAATTAAATTAAATCAGATATGATCATATAGGTATCAAATGAAAGGTATTTAACATGGTTTTACAACAATACAAATATTTCTAGGCAGGGTTTACACCTTATCCAGGCATATTTTTTCGGATATGCATTATTTCGGAAACTACTTGAAATATTTGGACAAAATATTGAATGTGATTATAAATAGATTATTTAATACATCTTAAGCTCTCCTTAATACGTCTTCCCAGTTAGAATATTTTTACATGGTTGCCACCTCTATAAAATTGAAACCAAATTAAATTAAATCAGATATGATAATGTGGGTATCAAATGACAGGTATATTACATTGCTTTGTAACAAGAAACAATATTCCTACACCTAAAAAATATTAACGCCTAGGGTTGCCACTTAATCTTGATATCAGTTATCTTGAAAACTACTTAAAATATTTAAAAGAATTTTTGAATATGACTAGTAACCTACCTATTCGTATATTATGAAATTTTTGCATGGTTGCCATCTGTATGAAATTTAAATAAAATTCAAATCAAATACCTTTATCGTCTAATAAATACAAATATTCAAAGCTCGGCCGTACAGGTATTGGCACATGAGTGGGAGTTTATTAGATATTGTTCCTTATCACATCTAGTTTCCTAGGTCTCTTTATAAAGATGTATCTTAGCACAGTAGCGTGCGAGGCTTGCCTGCGACAAGTTGGTGATTCGATTTCATGTTAGGTTCTCTGATTCTAACCATCTTGTAGCGAGTTTTCCAATCTGTGTTCGAGCGTTTGTTTGCTTGAGTAGCGAAGTAGTTTGATGAACCTTTTAATGCTTTACCTTGGGGTCCAAGCGTCAGGGATGTTTACTTGCTTAAACCTCTTAGAAGAGCGGTCACCATAAGCCGCAAATCAAATTGGCGTCCAAGTCGATTACGGCTCTCATATTGGGTATTATTATTAACCAGTTAAAACCCTAGACAATGTGTGTGATGAGATTTCCCTTCAGGTTAACCCCTTTGCTACAACTTAGCTGCTCATCACACTTCTTAGTCAATCCCACTTCATCTTATTACTTCAGTTGCTCATTTTCTCAAAGAGTTCTTATAATTTAAAACAACTTGACAGCGACTTAAGTTCGTATTAGCTTAAAAAAAACTCTATTTTAACCATCCCATACGAGTACTAGCACGCGTAGAAGTCAATGAAGTTTTAATGCTCGTGCGCTTATTGAACGTAAATTGAATTTAATTACGACCATAATAGAAATCAATTATGGTAAAGCTTAAAAGTCTGAAAGTAAGTTCGGTTGCAATGTGAGCACACACACCGACGTGCACCTAAAGCACATGGAGTAGCAGCACATTGAGTGTTCACGCTGGTGTACCTACAGTTGCAAGTAGCTAAGCATATAAGTTAGCAAGTATGTAAGTAAGTAAGGAGCTCGAAATGAGATCTTATCAGTGGAGCGCACATTTAATACCAAATTTGTTTTATGCAAATCTGTTGGCAAGCGCAACATAGTAACGCATCAGCATAAGGATTATATCTATGAACAAATATTAGGGTGTTTCAGTTTGTTTACTCAGCTCTGAGTTGTAATTGTTGGCAGAGTTTGGAAGTAATTTTTATCCCTGATGAAATTAATCGTCTTGTGCAATTCGTCCAACAATACTTGCTCAAGCTAATCGTTCCTGGATCCATAACCGACAAAACATTGTAACAGTACCACTTTTAGAGCCTATTTTGACTGCTAAAACAACAAAAAAACCATAAGAGTTCCCATCTTATTCGATCTATAAACGTATCGCTCACCCTAATAAATATATAAAAATATATTCGAATATGGGCGCAAATCTATAAGTGAGTGGGTAAGCGCATATGATCGTATCGACGGGGTCGCCTATTGCAAGCGACGGTGTTAGAATTATTTCACCAAACCGGCGACTACTTAAATTCACAAGCTGTGTATTAGGGTGGGGTAGAATTTTTTATGCAGTTAGAATTACATTTCGTTACTGCTTAAACCTTTTAACTAGGGTTTGAAATTATTCATTTTTCGAGTTTACACATGAACGCGCAATAAAAATTTTGAATCAAAGTAAGAACGTTCTTCATTGCGTTCACCTTCAGAAATAAGTGGAATCATTCGCGAGACATTGTTCTTCATGAAGTATTCGCAGACTGTTGGAGTAATTTCCCTCAGAAATGAATTGAATCATTCGCGAGTCATTATAGAAATGTTCTTCTTGCAGTTTATCTTCAGAAAGGAATGCATGAAATATTTGCAGATGGTTTTTAGTAATTTCTTTCAAAAATGAAATGAATCATTCGCGAGTCGTTGTGGGAATGTTCTTATTGATGTCTATCGTCAGAAATGAATGCAGGAAATAATCGTAGATGGTTAGAATAATTTCCTTCTGAAATGAATGGAACTATTCGCGAGTCATTGTAGATGTTGTTATTGATGTTTATCGTCAGAAACAAACGCATGGAATATTCGCAAATGGTTGAAGTAATAAATTTGAGAAATGCTATTGGATGTACAAATCTTAAAGTGTGAACCAAAGAGGTGTTTTTGCTGTGACTCGTTGGTTTTATTCGGGTACATATAGACTTATGACATCCGTTCGGGATTACCTCGCGACGTACCGAAACTTTTTTAGGGTTTTTTTCGACACAATTTGGGAATGTTTTGGGCATCATTTTGGAACTTTTTCGTGATATTTTCCGGAATATTTTGGATCATTTCGGGCCATCATAAAATAAAAAAATTAATAATCCATGTTTTTTAGCAATCACCCGTACTGTACATACATACTAACTTACATATGAACATACTTATCTCAGTTATATGGATACGTTTCATGGAGCATATGAAACATTTGTAGATATGAACAGCCTTGAAGTTAAAACGAGAAAACTTTTAATATGCAATACGCATGCGAATAGACAAAATGAAATACAAGAGCATGCGGGAATTGTCGACAGCTTGCGCCTAATGTGCGCTATTGCTAGCAACAAATTGCCAACTAAGATAGATAAGTCATTTTGTTGTACATACCATATAGTTGTTGTTGTTGTTGTCGCTATAGTGGCTGGAATTGCATTTGAAATGCAATACGGAGCAAATGAAGTACTATGAGATCATTGGAGAATCCAGCAGCGGATTGCTAGTAGAAAAAAAAAACCCAGCACACAAACAACAATTACAGCAGTGGCAACAACGTCAACAAAATCTGTAAGTAAAAGAACGTGCAGCAATTGCAGTCACACTTTTAATGTGTGAATTGATTGCCAATTGGTGTGTCTTGGTCTTGTCGTCACCGCAGCGCAAGGCAAACGGAACTCTAAATATGCTGGCAGTTGTTGACACCGCACACCGCTTGTTGCTCAGCGAATGGTTGTTGTTGTTGTTGTAACGCTGCTTGCCACATGCGTATGAAACCAACCAATATTGCCAACCAAGCTCGATATCAAAGTCAGAACGTTGTGCAAGCCCCCGCACCGCTTCTTTCCTCTGCCTGGTCGAGTCGCTTGTCATGAGCAAGTTGCAGATTTGCGCTAGTTGATAAGCGCATTGCAAACGCTTCCAATTGCAGCCGCGCAAATAAGTTTCACAAATTATTTTAATAAGCTGCGCATAAGCTGCTGACAGTCGACGTGGTGAGGAAAGGCAGTAAACCGCCATTGGACTTTTGCTTAACTATTTGTCATACGACTTTTTCAATTTATTGCGTTGGATTTATTCTACATCCCAAGTGGAGTTCGCCTTAGTTGTTGTTGTTGTCGTTTAGTTGTTCTGACATGTAATTGATGATTATGTGATTATGGTTCAAATTTGTTATATTCCAGCCCAGCCGCTCTTCCGCTCGTTTCACTACAAAATTAATCAAATTCTTAATTTTTGTAATTTAAAACCTCGCACCAAAGTTTTGTACTGTTCCCTAGAACGGTACTATAAGCGATTACAAACAAAAATTTGTACAACAACTTCGTGATTTCATTCTGGTAAGTTTTCCCTATTATCTATAGTTTTCATTTTACGTTTTCAGGATTTTTTTCCGGAATGATTTTAGCGTCACT